>JAVTVJ010010835.1:0-255080 GCA_034509425.1 Eopsaltria australis | reverse complement strand
ATAGTAGCATGTTACAGTAGCTGGGGAAAAAGGGTATAAAGATGTTAGCATAGACTAATAAAGCACTTCTTCTTTGTCCTTGGACTACTCGCGTGTCGTGTGTCCGTCTCTACTGCGACAACTGGTGACCCCGATGTGATCCGTGAGCCCGATGTGATACAGCGCGATCGGTGAACCGACGCGATCTTCGGGGTCGGCGCGATCCCTTGGCCGACTTGTTCGGGACTGAACGGGATAAAAGATAAAGGTAATCCAAGGAGCCTGCCAAGAGAGCAGGACGCCTGCTTGAAAAAGTGGGAACCGAGCGGCAGGGCGAGGTGCCGCTGGAGACGGAGCCCAACGTAGCTTGAGAGCAGAGGATTCTGTTTTGGTCGACCGAACTTTGACACCTTGATTAAGGTGAGCCGTTGGGAAAAAATTTAATATGGGTAATAATTTATCTAGCCAGGAAAAGACTGTGCTGTCTACATGGAAAGTTTTGTTAAAAAGCACAGGGGCTAGCATAACAGATGATGCATTGAAAAAAATGTTATTGTGGGCAAAATTGCATGATTTTCCAGCAGATGAGAGTGTTGCTTTTAGTGTAAGCTCCTGGAAAACTGTTGGAGATGAACTGTGGGAAGCTATTTCTCGGGGAGATAAAGAGGCACGAAAGTTGGCAACAACCTGGTGCTCGCTCTTTGATGTTTTAAAGAAACGGAGAGAGGAGCAAGAAAAGGGAGGACAACCTAATGAAAAGACAGCTATAAATCTTGTAGAGGATGAGCAGATGGAGTTAGAGGGGGGAGACGGGTGCTGTTCGGAGAGAGTGGCCCCTGACCTGCCTCAGACTCAGCCTGCTTCTGCTAAAAACAGCGGTGTTGCTGAAAGGTCGTATATCTCTTCAAAAGACTATGTGCTGCCCACTTATCCTTCTCCTAGAGACCTTGTACGGCAGGAGCGAGTGTATCCCTCCCCTGCTGACCAATTAGCAAAAATGAGTTTAAAAGAGCAGAGAACAGACTCTGCCGCACAGCCTGCCACTGCGGCCCCCCCGCTTCCATCTCCACAGCCTGTGCAGCCTCCTGCGGACCAGCCTTTGCAAACGTTTCCTCCACTGCCAAAGGACTCTGACACGGACAGTGATAGTGGGGAGGAAAGGGAAATTGATCGGGGAATCTCAGAGGCTGTGTCAATGCGGGAGCGTTCACAGGAGAGAGAGAGTGATCGTCGTCGCTCTAATAAGGCTTGGAAAACCAGGCCCTGGACACTGCCTCCTTGTCAGGTGACAGTGCAGCCGAGACAACCGGCTCGGTTTTGGGAACAAGTCAAACGTAAAGCCCTTGAGTGTGGGGAGTGGGAGCTGGTTGAAAGGCTGGGTATGCCTAATCTTAATAGTGATGTGTTTACAATTGACACTGAAATGATCGGTGCGGGGGCTGCTGGGGGGAGTGCTGGTGCAGGAGACGGTGTTCACGCGTATCCCGTGTTTAAAGCTACACCAGGAACTAATCAGCAAGATAGTCACCAGGTGATTGCCTGGAGGGTAGTGCAGGATTTGCAAGAAAGAATTACTAAATATGGCCTGGGGTCTCCAGAAGTTATGCAAGTAATTCGAGTGATAAACACAGATTTGCTTGCACCTTTTGATATCAAGCACCTTGCTCAGGTGTTGTTTCAGCCCATGCAGTTTAGAGTTTTTGAGAGTAACTGGAGACAGATGGCAGAGAGAGCCACAATAGAGAATATGCATAGACCTCAGGATGATCCTAGATATACCGTGGGATCTGATGCCCTAATGGGAGGGAATGCATTTGCTAACCCAGACACACAAGCTAGATGGCATCCTTTGATCCTCGAACTATGTCAGAAGCTAGGAATGGGAGCATTGATAAAAACCATAGAAATGGCTTCTCCCAGACCTCGATTTGTAAAAGTAGTTCAAGGGACAAAGGAACCATTTTTGCAATTTGCAGAAAGGATTTCAGCAGCCCTGGAGAGACAAGTTAAGGACGAACAGTTACGGCAGATCTTGTGTAAACAGTTAGCCCGGGAGAATGCAAATGAGGATTGTAAAAAGGTGATTTATACCCTTCCAGGGGATCCTTCATTAACAGATATGGTTACAGCTTGTGCTAAGGTTGGGTCTGTGGAACATAAAATGACTGCTTTAGCAGCCGTTTTACGTCCAGCTCGGAAATGCTATGCATGCGGACGGCAAGGGCATTTGAAAACTGATTGTAAACAGACACAAACAGGGAAAAAGCAGAAGGGAACTGGGAATAGAGGGGCTCTCTCTTGTCAGCGATGTGGGAAAACTGGTCATTTTGCAAAACAGTGTAAATCCAGGTATCATATAAATGGACAAACTTTGGGAAGCCCGGGAAACGGGAAGCCGAGCGCACAGGGGAGGGGCGCTCAGACATAAGCACCTCCTCAAGGCCGGCTGCCCATTCCAGGCGCAGTGCCAAATCAGGGCACGATGCCAAATCAGGGCACGATGCCAATGCAGGCTTATTCAGCAGACTTAGTGGGAGCACAGCAGGCGCAGCCGGAGTGGATGTTTCCGTAGCAACAACAGTGACTCTGAATTCCAGCAGGATACACAAAGTTCCCTTGGATGCTCATGGACCACTAGGCCAGGGTCTTAGTGCGTTGCTTGTAGGGAGATCTAGTGCTACTCTACTGGGAATTTTTGTGCATCCTGGAGTCATTGATGCTGATTTTATGGGACAAATTCATGCTATGATTTCTACTCCTACACCACCACTTACTATTCCAGCAAAGACTCGTATTGCTCAACTTGTACCCTTTAAGTCATGTGTTCCTAGGACAGAGCAACGATCTCGGGGAGATGGATCCTTCGGATCTACTGGGACTCCGCAAGTCTTCTGGACCCAGAACATCTCTGATCAGCGACCGCATATGACGTGCACCCTCACTCTGCCTGGTGCCAACCCATCATACGTTCGACTTCGAGGTTTGATTGATACTGGTGCTGACGTCTCCATTTCTTTTTCTGTGTGGCCTTCTACCTGGCCTCTGACTCCAGTGGGGTCAGTCATTGCAGGGTTGGGAGGAATTACACAAAGCTACCTAAGCACACAACCTGTGCTAATTAGAAATGAGGAAGGACAAACAGCTACCATTCGTCCTTACGTTGCCGCAACACCACTGAACCTGTGGGGACGAGACGTGCTGGCAGCTTGGGGGGTTCAAATTGGAACACATCCTTTATAGGGGTCAATATGCAGAAAAGCATCAGGCCTACGTTGCCATTGCGATGGCTCACTGATCAACCTGTGTGGGTTGCACAGTGGCCCCTGAATGAAGAAAAACTGACTGCACTTCAGAATCTGGTACAAGAGCAATTGGCACAGGGACACATTGAATATTCCACCAGTCCATGGAATACACCAGTTTTTGTGATAAAGAAAAAATCAGGATCATAGAGGTTGCTACAGGACCTCAGGAAAATTAATGCTATAATGGAAAGTATGGGGGCACTGCAACCTGGAATGCCCTCACCTACAATGCTACCTACAGGGTGGGACATTTTGATTGTTGATTTAAAAGATTGTTTTTTCACAATTCCTTTGCATCCTCAGGATACACCGAGATTTGCATTCACTGTGCCTTCAATTAATAATGCTGAGCCTGTTAAGAGGTATCAGTGGAGGGTTTTGCCTCAAGGTATGCGTAATAGTCCAAGTATTTGTCAATGGTATGTAGCCCAAGCTTTATCTGGGGTTCGAGAACGATTTCCTGGTTCATATTGTTATCATTATATGGATGATATACTGATAGCTGCACCGACTCGGGAGGAATTGCTGACGATACAGCCTCAGTTGCTTGCTGCCTTGCATTCATATGGATTGCAAGTGGCTCCAGAGAAGGTACAACAATGTCCTCCTTGGAAATATTTGGGAGTCAAAATTTTAGAACAAACTGTGCAACATCAAAATGTGCAATTTCGAAAATCCATCAGAACTTTAAATGATGCTCAACAGTTGCTGGGTACTATCAATTGGTTGCGTCCTTACTTGGGGCTAACCATGGCACAGTTGTCTCCTTTGTTTGATATCTTGAAAGGAGACTCGGGTTTAAATTCACCTCGAGCCTTGACTCCTAGAGCGCAGCAAGCACTGGAGGAGGTTCAGACAGCAGTTTCCACACGACAAGTTTATAGAATTGATCCTTCTATTGATATCACAGTTTTTGTTACAATGCCAGATCTTCATCCTACAGGTATCATTGGCCAATGGAATATCCAGTGGCCTGACCCGTTGCATGTTTTGGAATGGATTTTTTTACCCCATCAGCCGAAAAAGACGGCCCCCACAATATTTGAACTAATTGCTCTATTAATAATCAAATGTCGTCATAGGTGTCTGCAACTCATGGCTAAGGACCCTGACGAACTTATACTTCCAATCCAGCAAGAATATTTTGACTGGAGTTTTGCTAATAGCACTCCTCTCCAGTCAGCGCTGCAAAATTTTCCAGGACAAATTTCTTTCCAGCTACCTGGTCACAAATTACTGCAGTTGGCAAAGACAACTTCTTTGTCTTTGCAACCAAAAAATAGTCGTGTGCCACTGCAAGGGCCTACGGTTTTTACAGACGGGTCTGGAAGAACAGGTAAAGCCATTGTCACCTGGAAGGATGACTCTGGATGGCAAGTACTGGAAGGTTGTGAGTCAGGCTCTGCTCAGCTTGTTGAACTGCGAGCTGTGACCATGTCATTCCAGCACTTTTCTCATGTGCCACTTAATCTTATAACTGATTCTGCTTATGTGGCAGACATCACACAACATCTAGATTGTTCTCTTTTGAAAGAAGTTAACAATGCTAATTTGTTTTCCCTATTGAAAGCTTTGTGGTCTGCGATTCAAGAGAGAGTGCATCCTTATTACATTTTGCACATTCGAAGTCACACTGCGTTGCCAGGCTTTATAGCAGAAGGTAACGCAAGGGCTGACAAACTTGCTAATCCAGTTTGGGCAGCCCCTCAGCCTGACACAGTTGCACAAGCCAAGGCTTCACATGACTTTTTCCATCAGAATGCACGCACTTTGCAGAGACAATTTTCTCTCACATCTACTCAAGCTCGTGACATTGTTAGTTCCTGTCCCGACTGCCAAGGCTTTGCTGCACCATTGCCTGTAGGGGTCAACCCTAGGGGCCTGCAAGCATTGCAGATTTGGCAGACGGATGTCACTCATGTGGCTGAATTTGGTCATCTCAAATATGTGCATGTTTCTATTGACACCTTTTCTTCTGCTATGTGGGCATCTGCTCACACGGGGGAGAAAGGTCGTGATGCTATTGCTCATTGGCGGTTGGCTTTTGCAGTTTTAGGGGTACCTTCATCTATAAAAACTGATAATGGTCCTGCTTATACCTCTGCAAAAACGAGGCAGTTTCTACAGCTATGGGGTGTTGAGCATACCTTTGGTATCCCTCATTCACCCACGGGCCAAGCTATCATTGAACGTGCTCATGGTACCCTGAAAAACATTTTGCAAAAACAAAAAGGGGGAATGATAGGGGAACCCCCACAAAGTAGACTGCAAAAGGCTTTGTATACAATCAATCATCTCACAGTGCCTTCTGATTCTAATATTCCTATATTTCTAAAGCATTTTCTTTCTTTGCAGTCGGACGGAACAGTGAATCTCCCTCGAGGAAAGGTCTGGGTCAGAGATTTGATTACCAACAAGTGGGAGGGCCCATGGGACCTCATCACTTGGGGGCGTGGATATGCTTGTGTCTCCACAGATACTGGAGCCCGTTGGGTGCCAGTGTGGTGTGTGAGGCCGGACTTACAGCAAAATCGCCCCCGGAACAGCGATGGATCGACCTGAACCTTGGATATTAATGATTGTCATCATGGGGTTTTGCATAGGGGGAGGAAGGCCCA
The DNA here is from genome assembly GCA_034509425.1 of Eopsaltria australis. Lineage (NCBI taxonomy): Eukaryota > Metazoa > Chordata > Aves > Passeriformes > Petroicidae > Eopsaltria > Eopsaltria australis. The sequence continues at coordinate 249,178 of JAVTVJ010010835.1, read as the reverse complement.
TGTTGCCTCCTCTGCCTCCTATGCCAGAGAATGTATGGATAACATTAGCTCATGCCTTAAATCAATCTTCTATGTGTGTTTCGCTTGCTACCCCACAATCTCCTTTTAAAACATGCTTAGTAAGTGTGCCGCTACATAATCGCACAGAAATTAATGCGCTTGTTAATGGGAAATATGCAAATGGTACAAAGCTAGTTTCAACACCTAAACTGCTTGAACCCCAAGAAGTTGACATCTTAGGATCCATTAGAGCTTCGACTTGTGTACGCTTTAAAGCTTCGCAAGCACGGTCTGGTGAGTCCTCCAATGAGGTGTCACCCATCCAGCCATGGTACTCTAATGTTTCACTTTGGTGCAATGATAGCTCAGGTGTTGCTTTTACTAACCAAGTGCCAAAACAATTACCCTCGGGTTTGTTTTTGCTTTGCGGGGATCGTGCATGGGCTGGCCTCCTGTCCAATATGATAGGTGGACCATGCACGATCGGACGCTTGACAATGCTTGCTCCAAATCTTTCTATGGTAGCAAACATGTCTCATTCTTTGCACCGCGGGCGAAGGATGATGCATTCCTTGCGCCAGAGACGGCATCTTGATTCCTTTAACAAAAACTGCAGAGATGATCCAACATTTTGGGGAAAGGGATCACGAATAGCTGCTTCAGTGTTTGCTCCGGGTGTTGCTGCAGCTCAAGCTTTAGCTACGCTTGATAAATTAGGGTGCTGGCTTGCTAAACGTACTAATGAAACTTCAGCAGCTTTAGCAGGATTACTAACCGATGTTCGCTCAGTAAGGCATGCTACCTTACAAAATCGTGCAGCCGTTGATTTTTTGCTTTTAGCACATGGGCATGGTTGTGAGGATTTTGAAGGAATGTGCTGTATGAATTTGTCAGACAATTCAAAGTCTATCTTTGCAAATATTCAAGAGCTGCAGTATGGAGTGCAAAAGTTGAGAAAGACTGTTAGTGGGTTTGATACATGGTTTAGTGGCTGGGGCATCACAGGATGGCTCAAAGATCTGTTGAAAATGGGAAGTGTCATCTTGCTTGTTGTACTTTTGTTCTTACTATTGGTGCCGTGTTTGTTGTCTTTTCTGCAAAGGGCCCTGCAGAGATCGATAAACACTGCCTTTGTGGTAGTAAAACAAAAAGGGGGAATTGTGGGGATGGATGAGGCTGACAGCAGGCCTGAAAGCCTCTCGGACATGGACTTGAAAGTGATCAGAATTTACCCGTGAGAAAGCCCTGTGAGAAAGCAATGGTATGAACACCTGCAGCCACAGTGGGGGACAGCCAAGAAGATAACCAGGGAAGATGTTTTGCACCCAGAGATGGCCTTGCAGAAGAGCATCAAGAATGTGGTGGAGGATTTATAGTGTATAGTTGACTGCTTGTATGGCTTGTTAACGTGCTGGGAAAGTTCTTGTTATGAAGATAGCTTTAGTGTTGTTTTCCATGCAGCTGATAGTAGCATGTTACAGTAGCTGGGGAAAAAGGGTATAAAGATGTTAGCATAGACTAATAAAGCACTTCTTCTTTGTCCTTGGACTACTCGCGTGTCGTGTGTCCATCTCTACTGTGACAAAATAAAAGAGTAGAGTTGATAAAAATAGTGAACTTGGCTGAGGATACTTTTGGTGTACTCAGAAAGGAAGCAGTCATAAATGTTTCCATCAGGTGTGCAATGTACCCATAAAATGCTCCAAATATATTTCCATGCATTTGCAGATGGAAAAAAAATCACATATGTTCCTCAGCAGTATTTTACCAGTGAGACAAATGATGATCTGTTGTTGGACTAGAGAGTACAGATCACAGCTAGGGACAGGAATTGTTTTGATACACGTTCAAGTGGCTCCGTGCAGGTGTAACAGACCTAAATATAAACTGGCATAGCTGATAGGCAAGGCCAGCTTGAAAATCTACCCAGCTGCACTTCATGAATGCATTCCCTGAGCTGAGCATCAAGTCCCAAATCTTTTAAATACGGATGGCTCAGAACAAATCTGTGGTTTTGCTTTGCTCAATGCAATATCAGGAGACACTACATGTCAAGAAGAAAGTGATGGCTTCCCAGTCCCACGCAAGCCCATTCAGGATGTCACCTGGAAGGATCTGACATACCCAAGACAGTTGGATCACTGCCACAGAATTCACCTGGCCAGGGGACTGGTGTTTTCCATGGGAACCCAGCAATGTTGTCTCTGCTGAGAGGTCTCCCTGCTCACAAGGGGAAACTTTCACAACCAGTTCTGGTCCTGACTGTGCTATTTTGTGCTAACCAGGTCACATAAAATGGCCAGACTCTAGAAGAGAACCTTGTAATTGAAAATTTTTGAGCTATTTAAACCTTTTTAGAAAATAATGGGGAAAAATCAGAGAACAATCTGATCCAGAATTATCCATCACTCACTGTGAGATTCAAACTTAATTTGATTGCTATTACAGTATGTATTTTTATTGTTCTGCATTTGCTTAATGAATGTCGCAGTTGTAGTAATAAGATTATTGGTAATATGAAACAGATTTGCAGAATGATGAGAAGATAATTAGATGATACCTTGAGGGTGATTTCTGTTTAAGACACACTAACTGTGTCATGGAGTAAATAAACTTGGTCAGGGAAGATATCAATGGCTATTAACCTAAGATACAATTATTCCCAAATTACCAGGATACACATTTTGTTACATTGAGATTACTGGTGACTGATGCTTGGTCCAGGCTCTCCCATCTACTCGTGGATGCTTAGTGACATTTCAGGATCGGTATTAGTGCAAGGAATCTGCTGCTTGTTGGATCTGCAAGGCTGACAAAGCATTCACATATCCATGAACCTGCAGATCCTGAGGCCACTCAGCTGTCCTGGCTGAAACAACAGGCTCATCATCTCCTTCCTCCCTCCCTTCTTGGATCTGGTTGTGTTCCCACAACTAACTGTGTGCTCCAGGTGACAAACTCCACCAAGTACACGGCTGCTTGTGTTCCACTGCTTTAGCAAAGTGATGGGTATGACAGTGCACACACACAGGCAGATAGATGCACAGCTCTGCAGATTGTCCTCCACCATTGAGATGAACCATCTAAAACTCTTTCTTGTTTTGGTATATTTAGTAAATTTTGCCAGCTTCCTCAGTGCCTTTAATGGTCTGTGGAATGTTTTTCTTGCTCTTCACTTAAATTTTTCAGTCTCTTAAGGGCTTTCACAAATCTATCTGGATCCTAACTAATGAGAGTTTCTACATAATTTTAATAGCAATTCTGCTAATAACATTTATATTCACTATAGTCTCTCAGCCATATCTCTGGCAATCTGTCTTCTGTTCAAGGTTAGACAAAACTTTGGATAGTAGGTTCGTTGTTTATCTAAGTCAGATCATTACATATAACATGTAATTCTAAGCTGTATTTACTGCATTTTCACACAGGTAACTGAGAATGAGTCTAGGCCCCCAAAATGCCTGCCAGATGTGTATTTAATTGCAAGCAGAAATTCCCAGGGTGAACTGGCTTGGCAATCTCAGTAGTGTGACATGACCAATTTCAGCAGACATGTTTTCTGTGAAAAAAACCCAAATCTCTTTATTTACTAGAACACACCAATATCACATTTCATTGTCATCTGTGGCACAGAAGTCATTGTTTTGCAGCTTTGAGCAAAGTTTTGCAGCACCACTAATAGCATCCTTGGAGAAATAAATGCATAGTTTAACTCTTGTGCTGTGAACCATTGGAATAGTCCCCTAATGAACTCCTTCAGTTTCTCAGACTCTATATTAATATTGACACTGCACATCCATTAAACATCAGCAAGCAGCAGTGCTCAGGTGGTTGCTGCAAGCAACCAGATTAGGAGCAAATGGTAGCAGCCTTCCCAATGAATCTTTACATATTTTCCTGGTGTCTATGGACAGGCTCTCCCCTGTCATCTCACCCGTGACATACTCATTGCACTTTTTATGCCATGTTATTTATTCAAGCATTATTTGCATTATCTAGAATTTTCTGTTTTGTTTGCTTAGCTTTGTCCTGGTACTAGAAGAAACTGTGCTTTGTTCCTACAAAGATTAATGTGATGGTTCTAACATCCTTCATTCAGTGATCCTACCAACATCCCCTCTTTGCCTCTGATTTAAGAGTATCTTTCCTAAAGATAAGAACTGCAGGGAGCACATAGCATGATGCTAAGGGGGTTGAGATATTTTCTGGGTCAATATTACAAATTATGCCTTTTCCAGTATATTTCCCATTTATTTTCCAGTTTTGTTCACATACTTCTTTGTGCTTAATAAGCTTATCACTGTCCATTCTGTTTCCATATTTACCTTCTGCTACGTGTGACTCTCCAAGTATCTTCCAAAAGTATTTCTGGCAACACATATGCTTCTGTATAACAGTTAAAAAATAAATGCCTTATTTATTTCCAGTTAGATCATTTCATCTTCGGCTGCTATGTTGTACATTTTCACTATGTATAATTTTCATCTAAGCATGTGGTGCTGTCCTTGTTTTCATTACCCATCCTATATATTCCTTCTGTTGATATTCACATGTTTTTATGAAGCCAAGTCAAGTCTGGTATTCCTTGCCTCTTTCGTCATGGAATGGACATTATCCCAACTTATGTTGCCTGCTACAGTGTGCATAAATCCATCCACTATTTTACATGTTTGACATCTTGAGTCTCCTATTTTCTGTGACCTGGGATCCTCCATGTATTTGTAATGGCAGAGCCCTGCCCATCCTCTGCCAGATTTGCTCTGTGAAGTGATTTCTGTCTCTTAGCAAAGCTTCTCCTCTCTGTTAATTCTTAATTGCAAATCTCCTGTTAGCAGTTTAACACTTCATTATCTCACTTATGGTATTTCCTTAATTTACTTTACTCCAGATACCTTATGGTATTCAGTATTTAAATTACTCTTCCCATCTGTTCTTAGCAAGGGAAAGTAAGAAAACAAAGCAAGCAAAGATGTCATATAAATTGAGTCAATAATGCCTGTGCATTTGGAGAGCGTGGATAACAAGTATTGGCTCGTTACTGTGGTTCAAACCACTTTCATTTAATGTAAAATACATGGCTGTTCTAATCTAGCCTAGTCAAGTCCCAGTCTTACACTGCCCTCAGCAACATCTTATCACAGATCCTTAAAGCAGCATATTAAGTGAAAAGAATGTCTAAACAGCTTGAAAAGCAAAGCCAGTCTTTGAACTGACACCAGATCACAGTGTGATAGGAATTCAAAGAATATGCACTGTACTCAGGGAAAGAAACAACATGGGATTTAAAAAGCAATGCCTGTGTGAGTCATAATTAGCATGTCAATAAGCAACATGAAAATAACAAAACAAATTTATAAAACTTTATCAACTTAGTAACTTTCTGGAAGATAAATGCAATGTGAAACTGTTCAAACTAGCCACAGAGCTTGTTGAAGTACATTTGCTGAAAATGCTACAGAGTTTGTAAAGAAAATGTTTAGAAGAACTCTCTAATGTCTTCCCAAATCTAAGCAAGCAGCATATATGACAGGATCTGAAACTCCAACAACTTTTTTCTCACAGGAAAAGTAAAATTATTAAATAGTTTAAAGCTATGAGAAAGAAGAATATCAGGTTTTATTCTAATTTAACTGATTTGCTTATAGAAAAGAAAAAGACAAAATACAATTATGTGTCTATCAACACCTGAAGACATTAAGACCTCTACTTCACAGGCTGATGAAAAGGCCAGTTACAATTTGTGAGCAAGGGTCCTTGTCAGTATTAGAGGCAGAATGTATCTTTTGGCAGGGACTGAACTAGACCAATTTATAGTAACTCAGTAGGATTACACTTTTTATAAGGGGTCATATTTTGCACTCCAGCATCCAAGACAAATTAATCTTCAACCTTATACAGCAGCAAAGGTATTTGGTTGGTGAAAAGGAATGGGAGTGGTTCATCATTACAGTGATTGATTTTCTCAGCCTGCCTTTGCCTGCAACTGCTTCTGTTGATCCCCAAACTCCACCCAAGGACAAGCATAAAACAAGTCATTGTCACAGAGCATTGCCACTGACTTTGGAAGGAGTGAAACTTTGAGCAAACATAGTAATGTGCTGGGTATGTGATCTAAGATGTCAGCCAGATGTGTTCAGTGGGCCATGGTGATGCACACAATTGAGTCAAAAGAAAATGAAAATAGAAGCATTTAATAGAAAACCAACAGGGAATTGCTTTCCTTCAAACTATGGCTGTTGCTCTTTGATTACAATTGCCCAAGGCTCCACTCCATCTGGTCCATAGATTAGGATGTCACTGCCTCAGTGAAAAATGAACCATTGCTGCAGATATATTAGTAGTTTTCAGGAGATATTCTGAATAGAAGATCATCTGGCTATGGGATATAACCAGGATGGTATATAGCAGCAGCTGGATTTTTGGGTAGGCAGTATCTCAGTGTGAATATAGGTAAGCAGTATGTAACATTTGTGGGTGCACTGACATCAAGGAACAGTGTAAAAGTCTTAATTTCCTACCCTCTCTCTCATCCAGCTGTACAATGAGGATAAAAGGAGAGAATATGACTTATATCTTTAGTTAAAAAATGAGCATTAATCTCTGCCAAAAGCAAAATGCCTGAGTGAGGAGTCTCATGGGTTACATCCCTCACTCAGATTCAGTGCAGAAGTGACAATACCTGCCTGCAGATGTAAGGCCAGGAGAGATTTGGTGCTGCCAGCCTGCTGGGTGGCTGCTACATCCATTCCAAATAGCCGCTGCTTAGAGGGGAATGCACATCCTGCAGGCAGGGCTGCACTGTACACTTGGGCTCTCTCCTTCTCTCACTATTTTCTATGCAGAGCTCTCTAATATGTGGCAGTACCATAGTAACAGCATGAGCTCAGCATGACCTTAGCCTCAGTCAGCAGGACTTCCTTAAGGGTAGGAACCTGTGCCAGCAACAAAATGGATGTCTTTGATGTAGCTCTCACTGAGACCTTCACTGACAAGCAGAGTGTAGAATTAGCACAGGAGCTGCCAGACATTTCTGTGCAGGGGCTTGTGCTGCTGGGTCAATGGGTAGATCCCAGTCCCAGGCCACCGGCCTTGTTCCTCCATTTGGAGCAGACCCAGAGGAGACCTAACTATACCCAAAGCTTAGGGTCCAGGCCTGTTCACACTAATGCCTCAGTGGCACCTGCATTTACTGAATCCAAATGGTTTGGGAGTGAGTGTAGAGCCTTCTGAAACGTGTCTCTGATAAAGGAACAAGTTCCTGACAAGATTGCCACAGAGAAAATTAATCGGTTTCTACTGCTGTTCAAAAGCTGTGAATATCTCTATTCATTCCCTTGGAAAAAAGCTTAATAAACTCAGAGAATCAGGGAATATTTCTGTGTAATAACTCGGATGTGGGAAGAGGGGGCAGGGTGTAAAGGTGGTGGGTTTTGCCATATAAATACGCTAGGCACGCTCCTGAATTTCCTTCTAAGGAGGGTGAAGCTCAGGTCATGTTCTGCTTACAGAAGAGTCAAGGAAGAGCAAGGAGGGGGAAGAAGGAAGGGATTATTCTTGTGCAGAGTTTCTCTGAGTTACCCAACCAAAAACCCTGCCAGTGTGATTAAGTTCTTTCTCCAAACCAGTGGAGCAGGCACTGACTGCAGATATGACTGCCCCAGGGAATCACACCTCCAGGCAGAGCTGGAAATGAGGGCAAGAGAATCCATCATGAACTTTCTCTGCTCTCACAGGGAGGAACTTTCTCTGATTAGCTTCAGTGGCTGCAGTGTTCCTCTCTCTTACATAAATCATCAGCCAGGGTGGAATGGAGTGGGACCTGGGATACACTGTGGAGGAGGAGCTTCAGGCCCTGGCCACAAAACCAGGAGATCTGAAGCAGAGAAACACAGACTGGGAAGCCCATCAGAGATTTCAGCTAGCCCAGGGACCCTCCTGGACAGGAAGGGAAAGAGCTCTGTCTGCAGCCAAGCCTATGCCTATGGCTTGTTAAGAAAAGTCAGAGGTGGATGTGCCTGAAAGGCTGGAGCTCCTGTCCCACAGCCTGATCTGGAGAGATACCCAGTCAGTCCTGCTCACATCCACCAAGAAAAAGGGCTCTCCCTCACTTTAAATCACACTTGGTGTTCAGGTATTGTATAATTAAAACAAAGCAAACTATAATCTCCCTTGCTGGGTCAGAGATATGGAAATATTTAGATTCCATTTTTCTCCTCATCAGCTGCACAAAAGCCTGAAGGTTGTGTGAGGATGCTCTCCCCTGTCACTCTGGGCACAGATATTAATCATGTAAAAAGCGGGGTGATATGGGCAGACTCTGACAGGCAACGCTGCCTCGGTCTGGCAGGAACACGGACGTGCATCGCTGTGGCAAACACACAGCTCCTGCAGAGCAATACATTTGGTCTTCTTGCAACACAAGTAGCTATTTGCATTTTACTTGTAAGAAAGCACCTGAAGAGACAGAATCACCATGATGGCACGGGATGTGCTGACAGCACTGCTGTTCCCTACCCTCAGACCATCGACAGATGAGCCTCAAATGCCAGAATAACCAGCAGGCTGGGGGATCCCAATTCTCCATTGCTGTAAGGATGACAGAATGACTGTGCTGGACTGGGGAGGTGTTGGAGAATAACTATCTCCAGCTGCACGGACATAAAGTATAAGTGAGCAATCCAGGCCCCTTAGATGAGAGCTAGGCCTCTGCTCAAGGTTACTCGTAAGACAGCTGTGGGAAAGAAAGACACAAAAGCTGAAAACAAGCTGCAGGTGTCTAAAGATTAACCTGGCAGAAGAAACTGTTGCTGTTGTTGCTTTCTGATATCAGCTTGGTGTTTTAATTAGAATAGAGAAAAGTCCCGTGTGAAAGTTCTGTATGAGAACAAACACTGTGTGTATAGTAGAAGAAAAACTTATCACGTAGTTTTATTTTGAGCACGCAGAGAAGTATAAGTATGCTCACTGTCTGACGAGCTTAATTTATCACTCACATTGAGTCGGCGTCTTGCTCCTCTCGCCCCCCGACAAATGGTGACCCCGATGTGATAGACAGGACCGGCGAGATCGGGAAAGCACCGGGAGCAGCGAGCGGGGAGCTAAGATCTATACCTTTTGCACGGCGAAAGGTTGATCCGAGAGCTTGGGCCTCTGAAAGGGGACCCACCACCCGAAAAGGCTACACTCTGATAAGCTGCGGCGCAGTAAGACGTGGAAGGGCCAGCGCGGAGAGACGCGGAGGGGCCAGCACAGAGAGATGCGGAAGAGCCAGCGCGGAGAGACGCGGAGGGGGCAGCATGGAAAGACGCGGAGGGGGCAGCATGGAAAGACACGGAGAGGCCAGCACAATCAGCCAGATGTTGTAAGCCGGCTGGACGAAGATGGACCGAGAGGTAGCCTTAGACTTATTAACGTGCTTTTTAGAAAAGCAGGGAGTGAGCAAAGAGACCCTAAAGCAAATAGCAGGACTAGTTGCATTAGGGAAGGCAAAAAAATGTTTTAGAGACCCTAACGCAATGTTTAAAGTCCTAAACCTCCTCCAACTTATCATCTCTGTGAGAAGATTGAAATGTGATAATTCCATTATTCAGAATCTCCAAAAATGGACTTAGGACTGTAGACTAACCCTGAGAGCAAGAGTAGCCTTTCAGATACCCGTCTGGGAGACAATTGAGAAAGCACTGTGAGACGCGATCAGTAATAGCAGAACATCCACTCAAACCAGTCACCTGAGACCAACCACCCGAGTCAGCGAGAGCAGCCCTGCAATCGGATTCACCTCTACAATCCGCCAGAGAAGAAGAAACAAAAAGTGATGTACTAGAAAAATTGCTACGAAACGTGTTTAAAAGGTTAAAGAGCCCCAGCAGCCCGCGAGCCTCCAACAGCGGCCACCCAGATCCGACCCCCCCCCCCCCGCAGCAGTTTCAGATTCTTCCCGCAGCCGCTGCAACTACGCCTGAAACGGGAGACTACAGTGACCGCGCGGCTGCCCGTCCCTAGAGCCAGCAGCGATAAGAAACCACGGCACGGCAACAACCACGGGTCGGGGCCAAACACAACAAAAAAAGTTTAGGCAAACCCCTGATGTATTAATAACTATAAATATGTTGTTAAAGTTTAAATGCTATTGCATTTATTAAGTTCTGTTAACATTAAGTATTACAATTAAGTTCTATGAAAGTTAACTACAGTTATGCATGACTATGTGTGTTATAACAAAAATTATGTTCTGTTCAAATTACGTGCGTAAATTCATGCATATACATTCTTTTAACTATCGTGTTCATGGTACCATAGTCTTCTTAGTTAAATGTAGTTGACAACGTCTGTTACTTTACAGTCTGCACAACCTGTATTGTGTTTAAGTAACTGTCTCCATGATTCATTCCGGTTTAAGTGACCTTCCTAGTTGCTGTTTCTAACAGCTTTCTCATAAGATCTGTGTTAGGGAAATCCCTCCAGTTGGAGTCCTGGCTCTGGCCAAGCCTGGACTCTCCCTGGTCGGACATCTACCAACAGACCCAGGTGTTTCTGCATCCAAATTATACTCAAGTCAGGTTTGACTTAATAATTTGAGTTTATATGAGCTGCACCCCTTTTGGGGTAGACTTGGGGACCTTGCCCGGGAGGGATCTCCTGGCCCTCACTGAAACAAGGTGCCAGCTGTTACAGACCCTGGCTGTTGGTATAGTATTCCAAAATTCAATGAGGTATTACTCTGATTAATAACCTTCAGAAGCAAGGCAATTGAGACTAATTTGCTGACCTGTTGAGTAATGAAAAATCACAAGATAACATAGATCACTTAGAATGTTTACCACATGGGTATTAAGAATATTCTTACATCTAGTTATGTGCATTTCTTACTACACTACCTGTGACAGATTGCTATTAATGCCATAGACAAACTTACGCTAATTAAAACAAAGGGGGGAATTATAGGGTTACACTATGTGTGTTATGAGTATTGTAGGATGTGAAGAATTCAAGGGAATGTGTTGTATGAACCTTTCTGACCATTCTTGTGGCCGTCTGCCTGCCTCCTCGGTGGAGTGGAGGTGGCTACTAGCAAAGGCGGATGCGACTTGGGTCCTCGGAGGCCAGCCTTGTTCCCAGTCGCCGAGCGAATCTTGCCCTCGCTCCCTGCTAGCTACTCGGTAGGCGAACTCTCCCACACCTCAGGGGGATCTTCCAACCTGGGAATGAAGAGACACAGACACGAGGTTCTGCACTCTGTGACACCGGGGGTCGGAGGACCCCGATTCCCCTGTGACACGATCTTTTATTGTTCCCCTGGTGACCAATCACCGAGTAGCAGAGGGGAGGAACTGGGGAGGAGCAGGGGACAGGGAGCTAACCAGGGATAGAAGGGGGATGAGAGAGGGTTACAGACAGGGGAATGATACAATGAACAACCGAGTAACTGAGAACTCTCTAGAAAACTGGGGGTGACTGACTGAGATGGGCAGGTGGCGCTCCCCAATGAGCCCTGGGGGTGTTCACCTGTCTCGAGCCCAGCCTCTTCTGGGCTAAACTATTGTTTGCTCCACCTCAGGGGAGCCCTCCTCCTCCCCCCAGGGCTTTCTCATTGGAAATTCTTCTTCTGGGGTAACCTGCACCACCGCCACGCATTCTAATTTGATACACGCACAGCTAAAAACCCTGACCCAACTTAGCCAGCAATTGCAAGTGAGCAATAACCTGGTCATAGCTAAGTGGCTGTCCTCATGAGGCATTACAGGTTAGCTCCAAACATTGTTATTCGAAAGCTTACGCTTGTGTATTATTGTTATTATGTTTATAGTAATTATTAGAATCGTGTATAGCTGTTTAATGAAGCAAGTAAACAGAATGACCAACAATGTTTTGCCCGCACAAAAAGAAAAAGGGGGAATTGTTGGAGAATGGCTCCACGAACAGGGCCATGGGCCGTTAGAGAGCTTGTGCAAAAAAAAAAAAAAAAAAAAAAAAGCCTAGTTTAACTAAGACGAGTAATAGAGCAGAATTCATGCTCATTTATAACAATTGAGAGAAAACACGAAGAAGATAAAGAGAGTAAAATCGCCTTTAAAAATTAGTTAACTAACTTAAGCATTAAAAGCTAGTTAATAAAGTTTATAAAGATAAAATTAATAGTTTTAGTAGTTATTATAATCATAAGTGTATTATTACCATATTTTGTTAAGTGTTTAACATGTATTATTGCCGTATATTATTATATGTTTGATAAAAACAGTAGAAAGAAGTGTAAACCAGGTCTGAATTGCTCAAAGAAAAGAAGGGGGATTTGTTGGAGAATAACTATCTCCGGCTGCACGGACATAAAGTATAAGTGAGCAATCCAGGCCCCTTAGATGAGAGCTAGGCCTCTGCTCAAGGTTACTCGTAAGACAGCTGTGGGAAAGAAAGACACAAAAGCTGAAAACAAGCTGCAGGTGTCTAAAGATTAACCTGGCAGAAGAAACTGTTGCTGTTGTTGCTTTCTGATATCAGCTTGGTGTTTTAATTAGAACAGAGAAAAGTCCCGTGTGAAAGTTCTGTATGAGAACAAACACTGTGTGTATAGTAGAAGAAAAACTTATCACGTAGTTTTATTTTGAGCACGCAGAGAAGTATAAGTATGCTCACTGTCTGACGAGCTTAATTTATCACTCACATTGAGTCGGCGTCTTGCTCCTCTCGCCCCCCGACAGGGAGGTCCCTTTTTTATGCAAACATAGGCACAGATTGTGCTGGACAGAAATGGAGACTAAATGATTCTATCCTTTTCAATTGTGAGGCATTGCCAAGTAGTAGACAAAAACTGTTGGGAAATGGCCATTTCTGGCTGCACAGACATAAGGTATAAGTGAGCAATCCAGACTCCATAGACAAGTGTTAGGCCTCTGCTCAAGGCTGTTCTCAAAACAACTGTGGGAAAGGGAGACATGAGAGCTGTAAACAAGGTGCAGGTGTCTAGAGATTAGCTTGGCAGAAGAAACTGTTGATGTTATTGCCTTCTGATACCAGTTTGTGTGTTAATTAGATTAGAGAAAGATCCCGTGTGAAACTTCTGTAAGTGAATAATATTTTGAGCACGTAAGGTAGTATAAGTATGTGCACTGTCTGACAATAAACGAGCTTGATTTATGATTCACATTGGATCGTCGTCTTGCTCCTCTCGCCGACAAATGGTGACCCCGACGTGCGGGACGAAGACGCGCGGGACCTGACCGGCGGGATCGGGAAAGCACCGGTAGCAGCGACCGGGGAGCGAAGATCTATACCCTTTGCGCGACGAAGGGGGGATCCGATCGCTTGGACCTCGGAGAGAGGTCCGCCGCCCGAGAACGGCTATACTCGGAAAAGCTGCGTGGCGATCGCGATCGGTGCATAGATGCGGCGCGGAAAGACGCGGAGGGGCCAGCGCGGAGGGACGCGGAGGCCACTGCGATCAGCCTGGAGAGGTTAACCAGCTGGATGGATATGGATACGCAGGTAGCCGTAGACTTATTAACATGCTTTTTAGAAAAGCGAAGAGTCAGCGAAGAGACCCTAAAGCAGGTGGCAGGATTAGCTACATTGGGGATGGCAAAGGGTTGTTTCGGGGACCCTAACAGGATTTTTGACCTGCCAGAATGGTGGACGTATGGTGATCAGTTGTTTGAGGGAATTCTAGACAGCAACAAGGTAGGCGCGACACTCGGGAAGCCCTGGAGGGAGGTAACGACCTGTTTGCAAAGGTACCAGACAGAGAAAAAGGTTGCTGCCGTGGTTTTGGGGGTGCACGGCTCGCCGCCCGATCGCGGCGTGACCCCGGAGGCGAGCGCTGCTTGCGCGGAGCAGGCGGCCGCCGCGCCGTGCGCGGAGCAATCAGCCGCCGCGCCGCCCGCGCCGCTGCAGCCAGAGGGGGGGTGTCTGCCCCTTCCTTGTGCACCGCCCGAACCACAGGAGGAAGATCAGCCGGCTTTGCCCCCCACCCCGGGCGATTCTATGCCTTCTCGCCCGGTGCGAGGAAGCAGTGTCCCTTCTCGGCAGGAGCAGCCGCCGGCGCGCCAGCCGCCGCTCGCGCCCCCCCCGCCTCGCTGGGTGGAGGTGGAGGCGGGGGCGCTGCTCCGTTTCGCGCGGGGGAAGGGAGACGCAGAATTAGCTGGGCGAAGGTAGAACAGAAAGCTTTGGAAGAGGGCGATGAAAAACTAGCTCAGGACGTTAGAACTTTAAGCCGAGGAGAAGCGGCGTTTCCAGTGCTCTTTGAGTCCCTGCAGGATGATAGGGTATCCGCGGCTATCACAGCTGGGGTGCCGCGGTGGATGCAAGGGGCACTGTTACGCCAGTGTGTTTTAGAAAATTGTAATCAGCAGACGCTGCCCGCAGACACCTCCATTCAGGTCATGTTAGAAAAGATGAGCCGAGTGCCGGTGGGAATGCAGGCATTTATAGCAGAAATGGTCACCGCCATGGGAGACAAAAGAGGTGAAATGATAGCCCCTGACAGACGCAGGCCCTTAGCACAGAGGCGGGAGGGTCGCGCCTAGGCAGAGAACCTCGGTGCTTCAGGGTCCGGGCAGAGGACGGAAGGGATGGAGATAGATGAAGGACAGCTGACAGTCCAGGACCTCTTCCAACTTATCATCTCTGTGAGAGAATTGAACTGTGGTAATTCCGTTATTCGGAATCTCCTAAAATGGACTTGAGACTGTAGACTAACCCTGAGAGCGAGAGTGGCCTTTCAAATACCCGGCTGTGAGACGCGATCAGTGATAACCGGACAGCCGCCCTCGAGTCTGTGAAAACAGCTTTGCAATCGGACTCGCTTCTACAATCCGTCAGGGAAAAAGGGACAGAAAAGTGATGAAAGTGATGTACTGGAAAAATTTCTACATGTTTAAAAGGTTAGAGAGCTCGACCCGCGAGCCTCCAACGACACCCCCCCCCTCCTCGCAGCGGTTTCGGATTTCTCCCCGCGGCCGCTGCAGTCAGCGGCGGCCCCTGCCCGGCGGCCCCTGCCCTCCGCTCCTGCCCTCGGCTCCGGTGGCATCTCAGTGCGCTGGGGGTAGGAGTCTGTGGAGCCGGCGGCGGTGGTGACACGGCGCGGCAACCGCCACAGCTTTTCCGTGTGCCGGGCGGGCAGCGAGGAACCTCTTTTCCCAGCATCGACTAAGTAACAAGAGTTTTCCCTGTCCACCGGGACCGCGCGCAGCTCGCCTGCTGGCACCGGAAAACGGGAAGGAGAGCGCGGCCACCTGCCGCGCCCCAACGGTACCGGCCCAGCACTCCCTGCGCCTGCGCCCTCAACCGTCAGTGCTCCAGAGTCAAGCCCTGGGTGCACTTTTAATAGGTCGTTTTTCTGCAAGTATCAAAGACTGTTCCTATTGTCTCGTATACTTGCTGCTGACTTTACTGGTGGAATTTGTGTTAACAAGAAGAAATCTGGGAAATCTAGGTTGCTACAAGACTTGCTCTTATTCAGTGCAAAAAGAAAAAGGGGGAGACAGGGAGGACAGAGAAAGTGAGAATGCTGGAATGACTGTTTACAAGCATCCAGCCCACAGCAACAATTCAGCAAAAACAAAGGATTGAAAACGTGGCAGAACTGATCCAGAGGGGACGCAGCAGAATTGTACACCTAACAGGCCGGTGCCAAAGCGCAGCCGAGGCCGAGCAGAATAAGGAAGTCTGGGCAAAATGTAAACTGATTAATAAGCTAGAAGAAACGTTTGAATAAATAACATGTGCAAACTTGCAGACTACATATTAAGAAATGTTTAAGTCAGATTTTCCTTGAAAGACTCTTGAAAGTTAAAGTTAAGTAGTGTATCTTTTATCAAAAAAAAAAAAAAAAGAAATTTATAATGTAAAAGTAAGACAAGAAGATTGCTTGTTGGAGCAAAACTGAGCAGTTTGTTTCTTATAGTGATAGTATTAGAATAAGATTTCAAATATTTCTGTCTTGATTTTTTCATTCTGCAAAATCCTGCATGTTTTAGAGTGGTAAGCCTTAGTAGCAGAATTTGTCAGGAAATGTATACCTTTGTATTGTTTGTTAATTAATGATGGGAATTGTCTTGCTAGATAGAAATGAATGACTGGAATTGTAATCTGTTCTTACTGTTTTTCCTGTTTTACTTTGTTTCAATGAGTGTTTGAGTTTTATACCTACAGCTGAACTTAGAAGTACAGTGATCTCAGAGAAGATGGAGCAAAGAAAGGATGGATATGTGTGCTTGCAGCTTGCAACACTGTTTTCAAACATATCCCAAGCGATCACCCCTGGTGTATTAGTACTTATAAATATATTGTTAAAGTTTAAATGCTATTAGGTTTGTTAAGTTCTGTTACAGTTAAGTATTACAACTAGATTTTATAAGAGTTAACTACAACTATACATAGCTATGTGTGTTATAGCAAGGATTAAGTTCTGTTAAGATTACGTACGTAAACTCATGCATATGCAATCTTTTAATTATCATGTTCATGGTACCATGGTCTTTTTAGTCAAAAGTGTTTGGCAAAGTCTGTTATTTTACAGTCTGCACAACCTGTGTTATGTTTGTGTAACTGTCTCTATTATTTGCTCAGATTTAAGTAACCTTCTTAGTTGTTGTTTCTAACAGTTTTCTCATAAGATCTGTGCTAGGGAAATCCCTCCAGTTAGAGCCCTGGCCCTGGCCAAGCCTTGACTCTCCCTGGTCGGACATCTACCAATGGACCCAGGTGTTTCTGCATCCAAATCGTATTTAAGTCGGGTTTGACTTAATAATTGGAATTTATATCAGCTGTATCCTTTTTGGGGTGGACTTGGAGACCCTATCCGGAAGGGCTTTCCATGTCTTCACTGAAACAAGGCAGCTGTTGCAGACCCTGGATGTTAGCATAGTATTCTAGACTTCAGTAAGGTGTTAACCTAATTGACAGCCTTCAGAGATGAAGCAATTGAGACTAATTCACAAGATCACCTTAGAATGTTTAGCACATAGGTGTTGGAAGTATTCTTATGTCTAGTTATGTGTGTTTCTTACTGCGCTACCTCTGACAAATGGCTGGTAATGCCATAAACAAACTCATACTGATTAAAACAGAAAGAGGAATTGTAAGGTTGCAAGTATGTGTGTTAAATCACGAAAAAGATACAGATAGTAGTACACTTAAAAGTACACCTTTAAGAGACTGGTTAACAAGTTTAAGTTTTAAAGACTGGTTAGTGAAATTTGTAAAAATGAAATTGATAGTTTTAGTAATTATTATAATCATAAGTGTATTATTGCCATGTGTAGTTAAGTATTTGATGAATACAGTAGAAGAAAAAAAAAAAGGTGTAAACCAGGCCTGGATTGCTCAAAGAGAAGAAGGGGGATATGTTGGGA
Source organism: Eopsaltria australis (assembly GCA_034509425.1). Classification (NCBI taxonomy): domain Eukaryota; kingdom Metazoa; phylum Chordata; class Aves; order Passeriformes; family Petroicidae; genus Eopsaltria; species Eopsaltria australis. Next base: position 231,833 of record JAVTVJ010010835.1, on the reverse strand, counting down.
AATGGCCATCTCTAAGTGAGCAATCCAGGCCCCTCAGATGAAAGCAAGGCCGGAGAAGCTCATGGTACCTTTCACCAAAATGCGAAGGGACTTTTTCGCCAGTTTAGGATGACAATGCGGGAAGCGGGGGGCATTGTGGGGGCCTGCCCCGGCTGTAGCCGCCATGGTCCAGGGCTGGGGCTTGGTGTGGGTCCCCGGGGCTTGGGCCCGTGTGAACTCTAGCCTTTCAGTGTATGGAGACACTCGTGTATGGTGCAATTATACCTCCCCCAACATTTCCCATTCTACTAATCAACCCTTGAAATTGCCTAGTGGCGTGTTTTTCATTTGTGGAGATCGAGCCTGGCCGGGTATCCCCTCCAGGGTGGAAGGGGGACCCTGTTCTCTTGGAGGGTTGACGTTGCTGGCCCCTAACACCTTGATGATTCTTGGTAGGCTTCGACATCACCATCTCGGGCACTTGAGGCGCTTTGTGCGCGGCTTTGCTGCTGATTGCGGGTCTGGTGTCGAGTTTTGGTCGCCTGCTGCTATTATTGCAGCCTCCTTCCTTGCTCCAGGAGTGGCCTCAGCTGGGGCCTTGGCCCAATTGAAGAAACTAGGTTGTTGGCTCTCCAAACAAACAAACGCTACATCTAAAGCAATTTCAGATTTGTTGCTTGATGTGGATTCTGTGAGACACGCCACGTTGCAAAATAGAGCCGCAATAGACTTTTTGTTGTTGGCACAAGGACATGGGTGTGAAGAATTTGAGGGAATGTGTTGCATGAATCTCTCTGATCATTCTAATTCAATACATGCACAATTAAAAACTTTGACTCAGCTCACCCAGCAATTGCAAGTGAGCAATGACTTAAGAATAGCTAAGTGGTTGTCCTCATTGGGCATAACAGGTTGGATCCAAACCTTGTTATTTGAAGGCCTTCGGTTGTGTGTTGTTGTGTTTATAGTAATTGTTAGAGTTGTGTATAGCTGTTTAATGAAACAAGTAACCAAAGTGACCCACAATGTTTTGCTCGCAAAAGAGGAACAAGGAGGAATTGTTGAAAAATGGCTCCATGACCAGGGCCATGGGTCGCTAGAGGGCTTGTGCAAAGAAGACCCAGTTTAACTGGGGAGAAGACTGAAGTAGATAATAAGAGTAACATTGCCTTTAAGAAATTGATTGACTGATATAAGTTTTAAAATAGATGATAAATGAAGTTTATAAAGATAAGATTGATAGTTTTAATAGTTATTACAATCATAAGAGTACAAGTGCCATAAGTTCAGTTGAGTTTAAGTGTTGCTAAATTTAAGTAATGTTAGGTTAAAGTCTATTGATTTTAAATTCTGTTAAGCTTTCTTAAGGTTAGGTTCTGTTAAATTTAAGTTCTGCTAAATATAAGTGTTAAGTTCAAGTGAAGTTAAGTTTAAGTGATTGTAGGTAAGTGTTAAGGACTGTTAAGGTTAAGTGCTGTTAAGTTTCATTTCTGTTAAGTTTAAGTGTCAATAAGTTTATAGTGTTAAGTATTTGATAAGTAATAGAAGAAGTGTAAACATGGTCTGGATTGCTCAAAGAAAAGAAGGGGGATATGTTGGGAAATGGCCATTTCTGGCTGCACAGACATAAAGTATAAGTGAGCAATCCAGACTCCATAGACAAGTGTTAGGCCTCTGCTCAAGGCTGTTCTCAAAACAACTGTGGGAAAGGGAGACATGAGAGCTGTAAACAAGGTGCAGATGTCTAGAGATTAGCTTGGCAGAAGAAACTGTTGATGTTATTGCCTTCTGAGACCAGTTTGTGTGTTAATTAGATTAGAGAAAGATCCCGTGTGAAACTTCTGTAAGTGAATAATATTTTGAGCACGTAAGGTAGTATAAGTATGTGCACTGTCTGACAATAAACGAGCTTGATTTATGATTCACATTGGATCGTCGTCTTGCTCCTCTCGCCGACAGAGCCCAACTCCCTGCCCTGCACTGGACAACAGGATGGTCTGGGTGGATGTGACCCTCTCCTCCCCAGGCATTTAACGGTTAAAGCAATTGCCCAGCAAGGTCCTGACTTCTTGTTTGAGGGAGTTATGGATATCACTCAAAACCCCATAAATGCAAAACAACAGGAAGCCCTTGATCTGATTCTAGGAGTCAGAATTTCTGTACTCTGAGTAAAAAGGGTCGTGTGTTTTCTTCTTACCATCTAGCTCTGATCCTATCAACTTTACCTTTTCCCCCCCCTACATTTTCACCCTGAATATTGGACCAGTTTTGGGAGAAACTTCCTTTCAGGCAATCCAGTCAGTGCCTAATGCATCCTTTTCTTTGGGCAAACTCCCATTTCATTGGACAACCCTTCCATCACCATTCCTTTAGGATAGTGTGGTCCCACCTGGTACCGGCTGAGCACACCTGTCTTGTCTGCCACCCCTGGGGATGAGGACCTCCTTGCTAATCCCTGAAGCACAGCGGATCTTATACACGTGGATCAAGTATTTTTTCTAGCCTGGTGGGCTTCATATAAGGGGGCACTTTGACTTAGGTCACTTAGTCACTATGCAAGTTGGAAGGGACATGTCAAGGGAATTAAAATGCCAACTGCAGTGAGACAGCACCACAGAGCAGGAGCTTGAATCATTCTCAGAGACTTAAGTGCCTGCCCTAGTCTTGAATTCTTCTTTACACTTCTGAGTTGTTTAAATGAAAATATAAATTAAAGGGTCTAATCCTGTAACTGTTACTTTTGCAACAGCCCATGCTGGGTTCAGAGTAAATGCTGTGATGTCAGACCTTACCAGCAAATCTCTCAGAGAACAAAACTCATGTGTTCTCCTAAAACTAGGTGTGATTAAATTATTCTTCCACATTTTTTTAAGAATATAGAAATGTGCAACAAATACTAAGACTTTCATACATTTCTCATACCTCAAATTTGCTATTTGAGATGGACTGTTTTCTTTATAAACACATAATAAAAACTTGACATTAAAGATTATTGGAATGCAGATAAGGAGTTCAGTCATGCATTTACAGGCAGAAGTCAAATATGAGCAATGAGAAGTGGAAGTGCCAGAGAATCAACAATCTAATTTGCACAGTTCAAAATTTAATATAAAACTGGATATTGTTTTTCTGTAGCCTTCCTGCAATAAATTACTATACACAGACTACAGAAAACCAAAGTGATTTTTCTTTCTTTTTGCTGTTGAAATACCCTTTTTTCTGAAGAAGAAGGAAATTTTTTTCTTGGTAAATCAAGAACAAAATAAGTTAAAATTAAATTTAAGTCTACCCATGTGGTATTAGTTCCAGGAAAATATCTCACGAATATACCAGGCTACATAATAAAGCCCATTCATTGGCTTACCCTGGATTGCTCTTGCTCTTGCTCTTGCTCTTGCTCCTGAAAGACAGGTCTTCTATGAGCAATACCACAATAGGGGTTAACATGATTTTATTGTTTTTACTACTTTCTATAGATTACTTTGGGGCTTTTAGGAATACATGGCATGAAAATCATGTAATCGTTTAGGTTGGAAAATACCTTTTAAGTTACCAAGTTCAACTATTAACCCAGCACTGCCAAGTCCACCACTAAACCATGTCCCTAAGGGCCACATCTACACATCTTTTAAATACCTCCAGGAATAGTGACTTTACCACTTCTCTGAGAAGCCTGTTCCAGGGCTTGACAACCCTTTCAGTGAAGAAATTTTTCCTAATATCTAATCTAATCCTCCCCTGGTGTAACCTGAGGCCTCTGGTCCTATCCCTTGTTACCTGGAAGAAGAGACTGACCCCCACCTGGCCACACCCTACTATCATACAGTTGTGGAGAGCAGTAAGATCTCCCCTGAGCCTCCTTTTCTCCAGGCCAAACACCCCCAGCTGCTCCTCATATGACTTGTGCTCCAGATCCTTCCCCAGCTGCTCTGCCCCTCTCTGAACACAGGATCTGAGGTGTGGCCTCACCAAGGACAAATACAGAGGTACAGTCATTGCCCCAATCCTGTATATTTCTGATCCAGGCCAGGATGCCCTTGGCCTTCTTGGCCACTTGGGCACACACTGGCTCATGTTCAGAAGGCTGGGGACCAAACCACACCATAGTCTATATACAATATCCTATTTCTTACCAAATGCTAGAATTGCAGATGAAATAAGATGTGTAGAGATAGGTTATTGAAGTAGGGAAAAGTTTTTTTACGATAACTCCCACAACTTACTATCATACTTAATGAGCTTATGGTAGATATATTTTATAGTATTTTTCTTGATTGAAACCTTGACTGTTGGGCTTTTCTATAGGTCTTTCTCAGGACATGTCTGCACAGAACTGAGCGCTGTGTGAAAGGCACCAGTGCACTGACCCTGATCTAATCTGCTCTGTGCTGCACAGAGCATCTGATCAGCACAGCAGACTGCCAGTAGCATGCTGGATCTCTCCACAGGACACCCACCATGGGAGCAGTGTCTGTGCTGTCAGACAAGGAAATGCAAGCTAAAGAATTAAGACTACATAATTCTCTGCACCACAAAACAAAAACATCAAGATCAAAGTTAAATGTTGCTGGAATATCCTGAAGAGAGGAATCTAGCTTTCTCCCACCCATCAGACTTAAAGTGTTCACTAGGAGGAAGACAAGAAAAAGGTTCCTTGTCCCCAGAAGCTGCAACTAAGGAAAAAAAAAGTTGAAAAATTTGGTTTTTTTCAGATTCATGTTGCAGCAGGGACGTTAATGACATGTGTCACTATGATACTCAATGAAGCAAACACAAAACTGCAGGATCATCGTTGGACTATTTTGTAGCTAGCTGTAAATGAAAGCATTAGGTAGCTTACCTGGTTTCTAGACTGAGCTAGAAGATAAAAACCTTTCCAGAGAAAAGTTAGATATCAGCACCTTACACTGGCTACACTAAAATACAGCTACCTATATGTAAGTAGGTACCTTGTATGTTGCCACTTACTTTGCTGAAGGTGTATTTAGCCAAGAAGTAGTTCTCCTTTTCAATAGTCTCTGTCAAAACACAAAGCAAGGAGGATTGATATCAAAACAGGCAGCAAAATCCATAAGCAGTTCACATTATTGTAGCAAGTGGCTAAGGTCAGACTAAGATGATTTGTGGGCTATTTAATCTCTTCCTCTACTCTTAAGTTGATCTCAGGAGAACAGAACATGAGAGATTGCCCTCTCTAGCAGATCAGCTGCTCCCAGTGTCACATGTTTCTCATATCAAAATGCTGACTTCAACAGCAATCAACTTTTCACCTTCACAGAATCACAGAATCACAGAATAAGATGACTTAGAAGGGACCCTCAAGGATCATCAAGTCCAACTCCCTGTACAGCACTATCTTTGAGAGTCACCCCATGTGTCTGAAAGCATTGCCCAAACACTTATTGAATTCTGTCAGGCTTGGTGCTGTGACCACTTCCCTGGGGAACCTGTTCCAGTGCCCAACCATCCTCTGGGTGAAAAACCTTTTTTTTATCCAACATAAACCTCTCCTGACACAACTTCAGGCCACTCCCTCAGGTCCTGTCCCTGGTGATCACAGAGCAGAGATCAGTGTCTGCCCCTCTTCTTCCCCTCATGAGGAAGTTGTAACTGCAGTGAGGTCTCCCCTCAGTGTCCTCTTCTCCAGGCTGAACAGGACAAGTGACCTCAGCCACTCCTCATTTCATTTCTTCTCAAGACCCTTCACCATCCTTGTTGCCCTCCTTTGGATGCTCTCTAATAGTTCTTTTTTTTATATTGAGGTGCCCAAAACTGCTCCCAGGACTTGAGGTGAGGCCACACCAGTGCAGAGCAGAGCGGGACAATCCCCTTGCTTGCCTGACTGGCGATGCTGTGCCTGATGTCCCCCAGGATACAGGTGGCCCTCCTGGCTGCCAGGGCACTGCTGACTAAAGTTCAACTTTCCATCAACCTTTCTACTGTTCAGTCTAGGGTCAGTTCTCCAGCTATTTCCCGCAGGATCCAGTGCCATTATGCTGCTGAAAAGGTGGCCTTAGAAGAGCCCTGTGATGCCTTTTTCTGGTCTTAGGAAATAAAGGCTCAGACACGGTTAGAAGGTTGGGGGTTGTTTACCTCGGTATTTTAATAGGATCCCGTTCGATGGCTTCTGCCATCCAGGTAGAACACGCTGTAAAAAGCCCCGTCCCCCAATCGAGTATACAATTAAAGACTCTACACATTAGCATATCTACCAGGAGGGCCCAATAAGGGGCCGGGGTGGGCTAACTTCTAGTTTACAAAATCTGTCCTACTAGGAGACCTTGAGGGCTCACGAAAACAGGGTGTTTGGTCTTCTAACTCTATGTGGTTTCAGGGGTGTTTAGTCTACCAGCCTGCTAAACACCATGAAACCGGGCTAAACTATCACCTAAGGCATCACAAGTATGCATGCTAATACTTGTGAACGTAGGGAACAGTGTAAGAAATATTCAGAAGAAAAGCAGAAAAAATCCTTCAGGCATCATTTCCCTCCTTTTAGAGACTAACAAGATTCTACTTTGTCTAGTCTCTACCTTACTCTATTCTACATTACCCACAGTATCGGTTTACACAACCGGCTGACATGCAGGCTACTACACAGATGATGACTACAATTACAGCTACTATAAATGTTTCTTTTATCCAGGCCCAGTTTGGTAACCATGAGGTAAGGGTGTCAAAGATCTGGTCAAATTTTAAGGTGTCATTTTTGGAAGCTATTTCATGCAAAATTTGAGTTCCCCTCCAAATTTCATTCATATCTTTTTTAACCCTTCCACTTTGGTCCACATAGGAACAACGGGTGGTATTAACAATAGCACATACACTTCCTTGTGCAGCCAGTATGAAATTAAGAGCTATCCGGTGCTGCATAACTGCACGGGACATACTGTCAACTTCCTCTTGTAAGCCTGAAATTGCATCTGCAGCATGCCTTTCCATACTTTCAACAACACCTGAGATGTTTACAATCGCCTTTTCCAATTCCATCACTCCAAAAGAGGGAATGAGAGCTCTGACTATAGTATGGAAAAGTGTGGGATGCTCTATGAGGGGATTAAGTGATCTTTTTACTCTCTTGTTTGGGTTTTCGAGATGATCAAATATTGCTATATTTGGGACCACAGCCCCAAGGGCACAAGCCTGATCTTTATTACAGGCAGGATTTTCCAGGCTTCATCACCACATATCCAATACAACCCCATCCCAAATGGTATAGCCAGTCTCCACCCTGTCAATTTCATTTTTGCTGCAGTCCTTGGGTCTATTATTTCCCTGCATTTGGTGTGACTACAATATGGAGGAAGAATGGCCTTTCCTGTGGCATTTACTACTGCACAGGGAACAGTATAGTTCCCACATTCTATCAGGCTGCTCAGGGGCATAGGAGGAAAAAGGGTACTATTGATTGGTTCCCACCTTTCAGTACGGTTTTCTTCCATTAGAATGCCAATTAGTGGCCAGTGACCATTTTTATCTAGAGGTGGTATCTGGGTACAGATCCAGCAATTGTTCCTATTAAGGACCTTGGACACATTTTGGACTACAGCCTTGTGTAAATCATGGGACAAACCCTGAGTCATAGTTACCATTTGGGCAGATAACAGACATGTAGAGAACAGTTTAAACCACATCCTCCTGATCTGTATCAGTCTTTGTTTTCTTGATGGTCTTGGGAGCCGAAGCCTTCTTCACTCTGGAATAGTGGATCCACGGTCCTTTGCCAGCAACTTTGACTGCAGTGAGGGTGGTCAGCAAAACTTGGAACGGTCCTTTCCACTTGGCTTGCAAGGGGTCACCGTCCCACCACTTGATGTAGACCCAATCTCCGGGCTGGAACTGATGAGCAGGTATGTCCAGTCCTATTGGCCTGGAAAACACGACAAATCTCTGGAGCTTCTGCAAAGTGCAACTCAAAGCCATTAAGTACTTCTGTAAATCAGCTTTACCTTTCACATGAATCTCTCCCGGGATATGTGGAGCTTGATAAGGCCTGCCATATAATATTTCATAGGGACTTATATTGTCCCTTCGCCTTGGCTGTATGCGAGTTCTCAGCAAGGCTATTGGCAGGGCTTGAACCCAGGTCATAGATGTCTCTTGACAAATTTTACAAATCTGGGTTTTGAGGGTTCCGTTCATACGCTCAACTTTGCCACTTGCCTGGGGCCTGTATGGTGTGTGCAGGTCCCAGGCAATTCCCAGAACCCTGCTGACTTCCCCAACTACCGTTGCAACAAAGTGAGTTCCCCTGTCAGATGACATTCCTAGAGGAACCCCGAATCTTGGAATTATATGATTCAGCAAGGCTTTCACCTTTCACTACTTCTCTTGCTGTGTTGGTGCGACAGGGGTAAGCTTCGGGCCATCCACTGAAGGTGTCAACCAGTACCAGTATATACTTACATCCCTCTTTGCATGGCATCTCAGCCAAATCGATCTGCCAATAATCTCCCGGGAGATCTCCTGCTTTTGCCACCCCTAACACAACTCGTTTGCTCGTGTCAGGGTTGTTTTTATGACAGGTATCGCACTTGCTGGTTATAGATTGTACGATATCCGTCATCCCTCTTCCTATTACCACCTTTCTAAGATGTTTTAAAAGATTTTCTGTTCCCCAGTGAGTACTTTCATGCTCTCGCTGGGCTATTTCTCAAAGGAGGAAGGGTGGAACCACAACCTGTCCCGTTGAGGTAACAGCCCACCTCCCTTCTTTGATCTCAGCCTTGAGGTGCTTGATTAATTTGTGATCCCCCTGATCGTATTTTGGGGTAAACTCTGACAAATCTATTTCTTTCTGTGGTATCACTGCAAAAATGCCTTTTTCTGCAACCCCTCTTGCTGCTTCATCAGCGAAGCGATTTCCCAGTTCAGGGGCTTTCTTCCCTTTTTGATGGCCTTTGCAATGCATGATGGCTACTTCCGTTGGCTTCCAAATACTCTGCAGAAGTGCAAGAATCTGTTCAGCATGCTTTATCTGATTACCTTGTGCAGTCAGCAGGCCACGTTCCTTCCAGATAGCTCCGTGGACATGAAGAACACTGAAGGCATATTTGGAATCAGTCCAGATGTTTACCTTCTTCCCCTCACTCAGCTCTAGAGCCCTTGTTAGTGCAATGAGTTCAGCTTTCTGTGATGATACATCTGGAGGCAAGGCTTTTGCCTCTATGACTTTATCTGTGGTGGTTACAGCGTAGCCTGTCATTCTCTTACCATTTCTCATGAAGCTGCTTCCATCGGTATACAGCTCCCAGTCTGGGCTCTTCAGGGGAATGTCCTTCAGGTCTGGTCTGCTAGAATAAGTCTCCTCTATTGTCTGTAGACAATCATGTTCAGGCATGCTGTCAAGTAATGTGGATGACAAAAACATTGCAGGGTTTACCACAGATGTTGTTTTCAGAGTAACATCATCCTGTTCCAGCAACACAGACTGATACTTCAGCATTCTGCTAGGGGATAGCCAGTGATTCCCCTTCTGTTCTAGCACAGTTATTACTGCATGGGGTACATACACGACAATGTGCTGTCCAAGGGTGAATTTACGGGCCTCCTGTATTAGGAGGACAGTTGCTGCCACAGCTTTCAGGCATCCAGGCCACCCTTGACTAACACTGTCCAGCTGTTTTGAAAAGTAGGCTACAGCTCTTCGCTGGTCCCCAAGGTGCTGTGCTAGTACTCCCAGAGCAGCATTCAGTCGCTCATATGTAAAGAGTTCAAAAGGCTTATTCAAATCCGGCAGCCCCAAGGCTGGGGCTGACATTAGGGAACGTTTCAACTGTTTGAAGGCAGCCCTTGCGCTTTCTGTCCACATGATTGTTCCCTTTTCGGCTGCCTTAAGGACCTCATACAGAGGTTTTACCAGCAGTCAATAGTTTGATATCCATAGGCGACACCAACCTACCATTCCCAGGAAGGCTTGCATTTCTCTCACAGTGTGGGTCTCGGGAAGGCAACAGATAGCTTCCTTCCGTTCTTTGCTGAGTTGTCGGTGTCCATGGAAAATTTCCAGCCCCAGGTAAACTACTGTTTCCCTGGCAATCTGGGCCTTCTCTCTCGAGACCCGATAACCACTCTCGCCCAAAAAGTTCAACAGACTTACGGTTAGCTGGATACACTCATCTCGCGTTCTGGTTGCTACTAGGATGTCATCAACATACTGAAGAACAACTCCTCCTGGCTCCTGTTTCCTCCAGTCCTCCAGTTCTTTTGCCAGCTGGTTTCCAAATAGGGTTGGACTATTCTTATAGCCTTGAACCAAGACTGTCCAGGTGAGCTGGGTCTTCCTTCCTGTTTCAGGATTTTCCCACTCAAAGGCAAAAATTTCTTGGCTGTCCTTGTGCACAGGAATGCAGAAAAAGGCATCTTTAAGATCTAAAACAGTGAACCACCCTGATTCATCTGTTAGTGTAGTCAAAAGTGTGTAAGGATTGGCTTCAACTTGATATATGTCTTCTGTTACTTTGTTAATCTCCCTTAGATCCTGCACTAATCGATAACTCTTACCATCTGCTTTCTTCACTGGTATAATTGGGGTGTTATACCTGGATTCACATTCCACTAGCAACCCAAATTTGAGAAACTTCTCAATTATGGGTGCTAGTCCTTTGCGACCTGCTAATTTCAAAGGGTATTGTTTTTGCCTTACCGGTGTAGCTCCTGCTTTGAGTGTAATACTTACAGGTTCAGCTCTTTTGGATCTCCCAGGGATATCATTGGCCCATACTATAGGACTGACAGCATCTTCTATTTCTTTGGGAATTCCTCCATGGCATTCCTGTATAAGAACAGCTGCTGCTTCTATGAATTTAGATTCAGGAATTATGACTTTCACCCCCCCGTCTCTGGAGAATTTAATTTCTGCCTCTAATTTACCTAATAAATCTCTGCCCAATAATGGCATTGGTGAATTTGGCATATACAGGAACTGGTGTGTCACCCAGTGTTTTCCCAATTTGAATTTTAAAGGTTGGAAAAAAGGCCGTGTTTCACTTACCCCGGTTGCTCCCACTACATCCACAGTCTCTTGGCTCAGTTTACCTTTTAAAGTATTTAATACAGAATAGGTCACCCCGGTGTCCACTAGAAATTCAACATCCTCATTTCCCAGCTTAACTATAACTGAAGGCTCCGCTGGGGGTGATGCCCTTGGTTGCCGTCTATCATCATCCACAGCTAGTTCTGGAGCTGGGGGTGTCTTTTTCGTTCATGCTGGACACTCATTTTTCCAGTGTCCCTTCTGCTTGCAAATGGCACATTGGTCCTCAGCTAGAGGAAAACGGGGTCCCCTCTTTGGTGAGTTGGATGACTTTCCCTTATTGTGGTTTTTCTTATGGTGGGGCTTATTCTGTTTGTCCTTATCTACTGAATCCCTGTTCTGATATACTTGCCAGGCTATTTTCAACATCTCACTTGTATCCATTACCCCCCTTTTTTGCAGTTTTTTCCTTATATCATCTGTTGACTGGCCCATAAAAATGTAAGCCAGCTGGTACTTCTGATCAGGTGCGTCGAGGTTCAGAGTTGTGTATTTCCGTGCAGCCTCTTTAAGCCTATTCAGAAACTCTGTAGGAGTCTCATTTGGATTTTGTTTGATCTCGTATAATTTAGAAAAATTCACTACTTTAGGAAGGCCACATCTCAACCCATAAACCACCCATTTCTGAAACTGCTTTAATTTTGCCATTTGCTCAGGGACATTGGTATCCCAGCCAGGGTCAGCGAGTGGGTATATGTCATTAGGCATCCCTTGGAGAGTTCCAGCTGCAATTTGGGCCTGTATAGCATCTATGGCAGCTTTATTAACCATCTCCCTTTCTGTGCTATCTAGTAATTCATCCAGTATCACATTCAAATCTCCCCAATCAGGGTTTTGAGCCCTTATAGCCCTCTCTACCCGTATGGCTACTTTCCTGGGTTGTCACTATACTTTCCAACAGAGTCTTTCCACGTCTGCAGCTCTGCAAGAGAGAATGGTGTCTTTATATAAATCACTACCTGATTTCCCACAGCCTGTCTCAGAGGCACTTCTAGAGCAGGCCCTTCCCTTCCCCTTTCATCTCTTTTTGATCTCGTGCACCCTGCAATTGGACTAGCAGCACTTATAGCTTCTTGGGCTATTTTTCCCCTCCTCCTGCCACCCTCCTCTCGGGGACCATCTGTATCCACATCATCCCATTCCGTTTTAATCCCAGCACTGGCAGAGCGGCGGAGGGGGAATCCGGATGGTCGTCTCTGTCCCCCCTTTTGGAAAAGTAACTTGGATCAGGCACGTCCCACCCGCTTCTGGTCAGGGTAGCTTTGCCCCTCTCCCCGACGCTGGAAGAGCGGCGAAGCTGAGATCGTGGGTACCTCCACTCATCCCAGGCTCGGGCCAGGTCGGGTGGCAGAGGCCAGTTAGGCTCTGTTCCCGGTCCGCGCCCCCCCCAGGGGCGGTCAGGAGCCGGCAACCAGCCAGCCCCCTCTCCACCCCTTTGCCCGCCCCCTGTGTGGTCAGGGGGCCAATTGGCCTCTGCTTTCGGTCTGTGCCGGCCTCGTGGGCGGTCGGGGGGCGAGGGCCAGCCGGCCTCTGCCCCGCCCCGTGGCGGTCGGGTGGTAAGGGCCAGCTCGCCCCTCTCCCCACGCCTTTCCCCGCCCCCAGAGTGGTCAGGGGGCGAGGGCCTGCTTGCCTACCCCCCCGCCGCACGCCCAGCCTCCGGATGGTCGGGGGGCCGGTCAGTCTCCGCCCCCACCCCCGCGTTCGGAGCGGGCGTGGGAGGAGGGGGCGGTGGCGCCAGCTGCGGAGCCAGTGGGAGTGGGGATGCCAGCAGCGGAGCCGGTGGGGATGCGGGTGGGGGTGCCGGCTGCGGACCTCCATCGCCCACCCCCGACTGCACCGGCTGTAATGGCGGCGGTGGCACGGGAGGCGATCCCCCCGTGCCCGTACGCAAAGCTGGGGCCACCATGTCCATAACGTCTGTTTCTTCCGTTTCGTTAGTCACTAGCTGCCTTCTCCTCCTCCTCACGTTTCCTTTCCCTTTTACAACCATCTCCAAACAGCCTTTCTGCACCTCATACGCCTCCTCTCTATTCAGTAATATGGTGAAAAGTTCTGTGTATTTTAACTCATCAAACCTGCGCAGAGCTCGCAATTCTACCATTAGCTCTGTGACTATTTCATTTTCTAGACTCCCAAAGCGTGGCCACACCCTCTGTCCTCCTAATTTTAACGTCGGCCAGACCCGTGTACAGAGTCTTATCAGCTCCTGTGTGTCCAGGGGGGTCCTCCTTCCAGTTAAATATCGCCAGTTTTTCAATACCAGATCTAACGGAGATTCTCTGGGGACTTGCACATTCTCCGAAAAATTACACCCCATTTTACTTATAAAAGAGAAATCGGCCAGGAAAAAAACGTCTCCCTGGGACTCGCCTAGCTTGCAAACTACAGTCACTAACTAGTGGTAACTGCTTAGAAATGAGCCTTAAACAGCCAAACTGCACGCACGAGAAAACTTGTTAAAGTTTTCTCAACCGGGACTCGAACCCGCGATTCCCGGCTTGCAGTTTTCTGTTCAGCGCCTTAAGCCACTGAACCACCTTGCAGTTGTGGTCCCCCCCCACCAACCTCCCGTGGTTTAACTGGAGAGCGTCCTCTCCTTACCGTGATTTTGCAGGAAGGGGGTTAATTTCCCCCCCCTTTTTAGGGGTCTCTCAGACCCCCCCCCTGCCCAACCTCCCAACCTCCTCTCCTGGTGCTAGCACAATACCGAAATACGTCTCCCCCGCTTTCACTCACCTCTTTCGTGCTTTCAGGCGCTGGGTCCTAGAGCCCGGTCACAGCCTTGGACTGCCGCCTAAACCCTGTAGAGTGCCGGCGAAGGAGCTAGGCGAGATATTCTCAGCCCAAAACTGCAACTTTTCGGGGTCTCTATGGTCCCACCTGGAGTCGCCAATGACTGATGCCTTTTTCTGGTCTTAGGAAATAAAGGCTCAGACACGGTGAAAGGGTTGGGGGTTGTTTACCTCGGTATTTTAATAGGATCCCGTTCGATGGCTTCTGCCGTCCAGGTAGAACACGCGCAAAAGCCCCGTCCCCCCAATCGAGTATACAATTAAAGACTCTACACATTAGCATATCTACCAGGAGGGCCCAATAAGGGGCCTGGGTGGGCTAACTTCTAGTTTACAAAATCTGTCCTACTAGGAGACCTTGAGGGCTCACGAAAACAGGGTGTTTGGTCTTCTAACTCTATGTGGTTTCAGGGGTGTTTAGTCTACCAGCCTGCTAAACACCATGAAACCGGGCTAAACTATCATCTAAGGCATCACAAGTATGCATGCTAATACTTGTGAACGTAGGGAACAGTGTAAGAAATATTCAGAAGAAAAGCAGAAAAAATCCTTCAGGCATCACCTGTATGCAGGCACTGCTTCACAGCAGGGGACCAGGCTTACCAATGGAATCACCATCATCCCAGAAGAGAGATCCAGAAGCTTGTCCTTGTTCATCCAGGGCAATAATGAGTCCAAATGGGTTCAGGCGGCTGTTGACAAACACATTGAGAAGTGTCAGTACAAACCTGTGGGCACTGTCCCTTCCAAGTAACTTAACAAAAACTTCTGAACACAACTCCCATTTTAAGGTTACAAAAAAGGTCATGACAGAAGAATGACAACAGTGTTCATGAAAGGACTCTCAAAGTGATGACAAAATCTTTGCCTTGCCTTGTCCCACTGAAGTCTAGATGTCCCACGTTTTGAGTGCTCATGTGGACAAGCTCCCCCTCCTTTTGTGGCCTTAATGTAAGATAACTAGATGGTCTGGGAGTCAACTGGTAACCAGTACCTTACTATGGTTGCTGCACAGTGCTGTCCCCCTCTCTTTCCTACTAAGATTAGCTTCTGAGCATGGTTCAGATTGAGACCAGTATATTATCCATTGGCATGGGGAAATATTTTTCCTGAAGAAAGATTTGAGCTTTTCCACTTTATTTACGGCATTTGACAAATTCACCCAAGAAGAGTTTTGCATTTCCCCTTGCATACATTTACTTTGAGTGACTGACAGCAGGTCATTGTGGCAGTAAGAGGTGCAAAAGCTTTTCTGAGCATAATCACAGAGCCAGGAGTAGGCGTCAGCTGTGCTAAGAGTGACATGGGTCATCTCTGAGGTGATTTCTCCTAATGAAATGGAGTGAATAGTGGCATAAAAATACTGAACTTATCACTTGGGATGGCAGCTGGGAGCTGCAGATAGTCTCTCTTCTTTATTTTCTTTTGATTGATTTTTTGGCTGTCTGTGGGTCTGACCCACACCGTGGCTGCTTGGTGACAAACAGGTGATGTTACGTCTCAGTAGCGGTTGTGGCTGGTTCCTGTTGGGGCAGAATGTACCCTCCACGGATGTACAGAGGGATCTTGCTCAGTGGGGCAGACACAATAGCATAGTTCTTCTTCCAGGCATTTGGCACTTTAAGACCCTACTGCAAAAATTAATGCAGTTTAAAAAATGCCAACCCAGGCACTATACATATGCACCACTGAAAAAGAGAGCAAGGGGTACATTTTAATTTCAGTTACACCACTGGAAAAAACAAACTAAAATATGGAATTCAAGAGTATTATTCTAGTTTCTTTTTTAACATGAAAGAGGATCTAGCCCCTGCAGTTACGCACATGCTTGAGATAGAAGCATCATGACGGAAAGACAGCAAATGGTTTTTAAAAATTGTATCATTATTCCATATACTGTGAAAAAAAAAACACTCATCAAGACGCTGAGCAAAAAGAAAAAGAAACTTTTGCTTCCTCTTTCTATCCATATGGAGCTGTCGTGGAGTAGCCTTAGTTAAAAAAACTCCTGGTACAGAAAGGAGGAGGTAGAGCCGGAAATGAGGTATCCGGTGTTACAATTTCCACCTACAGAAACTCATAAAACCAGGAGAAGACCTGAAGAGGCCCTCTTTTTAGATTTCCGGCGGACCAAGAGAGGACGTGGCTTTCTTCCTTCCGTGCCGTCTGATGAGGTCCCCCTCAGGTCACGCACGTGGCCTGGGCTAGCGGGCCGAGATGGCGCGGGGGGAGGGAGGGGGAAATGAGAGGACTCGGCCCAGCATTTTGGCAGAAACAGTTCAGCCAAGCTGACATGCTAACTATGGTAGGCAGCGCCAGGCTCCGTGGCTCCGAGCTCCATTCTGTTGCCCCATGCCGAAGTGACTCAGCTTTGCCGGCATCCGCTGGGCTGGCCTGGGCCGGCTTCGCGGCGCCGCTCAGCTCTGCCCGAGCCGAGAGAGGCTTCATTCTGCTGTCCCCGGCCAAGGAGCCTTACCGACTTCGCCCTGCCTAGCCCGGGCTGGGCGGGTTCCCCGCGGCGCGGCCTGGCGGGGAGAGGGCTTGGGGCCGGTCCCCTCCTGCAACTCAGACGTGGACCTGCCAGCCGGCCCCACGCGCAGTCCGGCGCAGAAGAAGGTTTAAATCAGCCTCCCTGCAACATGGACGCGGCCCCGTCGAGCCCCTACAACCCAGATGCAGCTCAGATGGAGAGCGGCACAAAACGAACTCCTCTCCCTCAGTTTAGACACGGACATACTACACTTAAACCATGCGGGCGAAAGTCATGTGACCATCGCCCAGCTGAAAGACAAATTAACTGTTTTCTTTTCAATATCAGGATGGGACTTGGGGGCATTCATTTTCCCCCCACACACAGAAAGAACACAGGAATGAAGGCACCGACAAAAGGTACAACATAGAGATTTTAAGTTAATGAATGTAACCAAGACCTATATTCAAGGAAGAAAGAGATGAGGAGTGCTTTAAGGCTGAAAATACTTTTGCAAACAACATGTTGATAAACTTAGCTATAATATACCCTGTAATATATGAACAACAATCGAAAAGAGTGATAAAAGGGGGATGTAATGTTCTAGTTATAAGCAGTGAACTAAGACTCTCGTATTAAGATTTCCTTGCCCCAGGAATAATAGAAGAAGACTTGTGTTGCCGATAATGAAGAAAGGGGATTTTGTTGCCACTGTAATAGAAATGTTCATCCTCAAAAAAGCACCTCAATGACCATCTGTCAGAGACTGAAAATAGTTCATGCCTCAAACATTGATGTAAAGTTTTGGTCAGAGAAGCTTCCCTGAAGATACCTGACTAGGACTTTGGACTGAGCTAAACTACTGAGATTAGATAAAGGGAAAAGCCTATTGTTCAATCTCAGCCTGAGGGAAAGGAATGCATCCACAAAAGCTGAAGCCGCCAGCTGTACTGAGAATCATTTCTGGCTGAGTTTGGGGTGGGGGGCAAAGCACAGCTCACAGAAGCCACGTTTACACAGCCCTCCCCCAGCTGAAGGGGGAAAGAGGATGGCGTAACCTCTGATCAGAGGCAATACACACGCATCCTCCAGTACACAAACTGGCCCAGCTGTGAAGCCTCCCCAACCCCACAAGCCACATCCACGGGACTCTCACGTGAGAGGCAGCTGAGGGGGAGTCACAATCTATCACAGACCCCCCAAAGTGCTCCCCAGACGCCTTGCACCACAGGACTGCACGTGATGCAAGCAGAGTCTGCTGCTAGAGGCTGCCCCCTCCCCCAGGGGGACAAGCCTGGACATTTCCACCTGACCTGAGTGTAGATCAACTCATGGCACTCTGTGCTTTTGGGGGGACTTCCACCACCGAGAAGAGGACACCAGACCACCAATGGGACCCACGGAGTGGTGATACCTTTTTGTCCTTGTCCCTCTCTGTCCCCCCATCTTTCTCCCTACTCTCTCTTTTCTCTCTTTTCTTCTCTCTCTCTTTCTTATTTCTCCCTACTCCCTCTTTTCTCTCTCTTCTTCTCTCTCTCTCTCTCATATTTACTATCAAATAAAACCCATACTATTGATTGGCATATGGTCTCGCTTGTACCTTAATTCGGGCAGAGGTATCTCTAAAGAACTTTAATAATTAGATCCTAACACCATCATATGTCCATTGGTAGTAGCCCTGGGAAAGCTACTGAAATGGAAAGGGTTCCAGAAAGCAAATCTTTTTCCTTCGAGGGGTTGCTTACTGGGAGGCTGACAACCATAGGAACTATGTTTCCTATGGGGAGTCAACATGATAGAGCAAAAGAAAGCTTCTCTCCCTACACAGACTGAGAACTGTTTTTTTTTCCAGAAGTGGTAATTTAACTACGGGTCAAAGTGTTACCTTTTGTATAGTCAGTAGGAAAGAAATGAAAGGGGTGGGGAGGGAAAAAAGGGTGTTCTAAAGGTTTTGTTCTGATTCCTGATTATTATTATTCCTGTTTTAAATCTGTTAATAAATTCTTTTTATATTCCTTAAAGTATAAGCCTGCTTTGCCTACTATTAATCTTTATCTCACAACAAAAATCAAATAATTTTGGCTACAAAATTAATGTTTCTACCTAGTTTCGATGCCCCGAACCTCAAAACCGCAACAGGAGCCTGTCACAATTCTGTTTAAGGTAAGTGATTCATAGTCATTTGGGAATGTAAATTGTAGATTTTCTTCTCTTCTAAGGACAATTCTTCCCCTTTCAGAAAGTAATTACAGCATTCAGTGAGTGAAATTTGTGTGTGTGTAGACAAACAGTATTAAGTTCTCTGCATCATCCTTTTCTGGTTTAACGCCTCAAAACCAGCTGTAGATTTATGTACAGAGTAAATAACAGAAAGGCTTTGCTCTTGCCCTGTGTAAATGATAATTATGATTTATGGCAAGTACCCAACCTTGGTTTGGATAAGCACCATGTGCATGACAAGTACGTGCCAAATACTGGGAGGTGAGCAATGACAGGGGCAGGCACATAGGCAGGGCAAGGAACACTGGTCACTGTCCCTGTGCGCAGTCCAGCAAGGGGGCTCAGAGGAAACCACAAGGAGAGTTGAATTAAATGCTGGACTTTGCAGCATTATAGTCTTATGAAAAGAGAAAAAGGAAAGAGTTGGATGAACATCCATCTGAGGACACCAGTCAAATGCTGAAAATGACCAAACTCATTTAAAATTAAGTCTGCATTTCCCCTGAGAGCAGTTCTCTTCTGCCTGCTCCTATGCCAGGGATACTCAGGAGAGTTAACAACAGCCTGATGATCCTGAGCTCACATTTCTTAAAGTTCTTAGCATCAGCTTAACTGTTCCCATTGAAGCAAATGCTGGGCTCAGCCTGCAGATTGCAGCAGAGCACTTTTGGAAATGCAGTCCTGGGGATGGTGTTGGAAAGGTCAAGACTCATAGGCCCTGAAGAGAAGGTACTGACACGTCCCACAGAGCAGATTGTTCTGCAGCTCTTGGAAGCATCTTCCAGAGGGGTGCCTCACCTTGCACCCTCAATGTGCCTTCTATCAGAAGTGAGGCATGTCCAAAAGGACATGCACAGGAGGGTTTGTGGCATGTTCTCAGGAGTGTGGCTTAAGTTTCTGCCTCTGTCTCTGTGCACGGGAGTGTATCACAACAAGAATTAAAAGTGGGGGGCAAAGAGAGAAATCCCAGCATTTTCATGCTTGTCTAGGCTGCTCTTGAAAATTCTGCTTGCTGTGTCTTAGAGCTTTACATAGCAAAAATAGAAAATGAAATGTTACTGAAAGCTGTGTAATTTACTCTCCCAGCTAGCCTGATGTAGACTTTTTGTTCACTGGTTTTCTTAAATACAGATCCTAAGGTAAAATTACTGCTGAACATTGCTAGAAGTTATTTTGCTGGAATTGTACCACTTTAAATTATGTAAAAAAAAGAAGAAAATTAATCTTAAAAATACATACAGTATAGTAGTCGAACCATTGTGCTTCAGGGAAGTATAGAGTCACAGATCTTGCTCCCTGTAATTGTCATAAAGAGATTAAAGTCTTTTTTCTTTTTGCATTTCTGATATTACATTAGCTTTATTGTATTTGTGCATGGAGAGATGTACGCTGAATATTCTAATAACATCAAATTTTGGATATTATGGCTGAGTTATTGTCATAGCAGTGGACTAGTGCTGGCTAATCTATAATATTAAACAGACAAGCCTATTCTACTTGGGGTGTTTTACTGCCATACCCTGAGATGAGTCACTGTTACATGATTATTTCATTCTAGTACATAGCTCTATGTCTTGCAAATGGTAACTGGCCTAGGCGCACTCCTCCAACATCTGAGCAGCCCCAGCTGGGGGAGGACTATGGCAGCCTTTGCAAGACAGGGCTTCACATCTGAAGTGGGAGGACACCACTGCTCAGTGCCCCTTGCACCATTCCTGTCCCAGAAACAGGCAGAGAATGAGCTCTAGCACACAGAGGATACAGGTCCTTCTCTTCTTGTAATTTAAAATTAAAGTTTAACAATTTAAAGTTGCAGATAAGTAATTGTGGCAGGACATCACCCCCATCCCCCCATCCCCCGTGTACCACAGATAGCTGGTGCATAAAGAGATAACCCAAGGAGCTCAAAAGCCCAGCAGGGGTCATCTCTGGTGCCAAAGGGCTCAAACCTCAGCTAAGAATCCACATCTTAGTCTGGAGAGCCGATGTGGGAAGAGATAAAGGAAATATTTCTGACTTCAGAGACACGGTTTTACACTATAAAAGATACACGAGCTATCACTGGGGTAGAAGTCTCTTACACCCTGAAAATGTTTGAACCTTCTCCCTGAAGTCTGGACACAGGTTTCATGGTTACTTCTCTGGAGATTGAGGGAAAGGATCTTGATGTGTGCCCCACCTTCAGCAATTGGATGGTAAGGTGTTGTGGTGGTTCCAAGTCCCTAGAAAACCCTTTTCCCCCCACTAGGAAGCCTGGGGCTGGGAAGTCCCCTGGGGCAGAGCCCGGGGTGGTTTGCCCTGTGGATGGGCCGGGCTTCCCGGGGGCTGGCTACCCTGTCCCCAGCTGCCACTCTCCTGTCTTATCACCTTTAGGCTCCAGAACTCTGTACTTGATTGTATTATCCCCTGCCAATCTCCCCTTCTCCTCCCCCTTCCTTTCCCCGTTGGCTCCTGTCCCCCGACCCCTCCCTGGTTCCTCCCCCGAGCCTGCCAGTGATTGGTTTGTAATCCCTCAATAAAAGTCTGATGCAGAAAGTGCCCCAGGTCTTTCACCTGGGTGCCCAGAGAGCTAGCAACAGGGTGTCTCTATTATCTCGGGTGAAAGAACCCTCCCGCGTTACTCTGGCTCTTTGGTTACAGTGACCACCAAAAGGGGTGGACACAGCCTGCAGTAAAGGGCAAGGGCCCTGACAGCAGGGAACCCGCGGGGACGCTGACTGTAAACGCTGTAGGGCTGCCGTCCGAGACCCTGGTGGGCAGCTGGCCGGCCCATGCCAACGGCCACAGTAAGGTACATTGAATCCTAAGTTATACTATTTCTTTGCTAGCTGTAACTGAAAAAGGTACCATTGTAGTGCACTGTATGTTATCTACTAGTAGTCTTTTTTTGTTTAATTCCTGTGTAGTATTGGTTTACTTTAAGTCTTATGTCTGTTAGTTTTCTTGTCTATTAATAAATAATTCATTCTATAATAGACAAAATCAGTCATTATTAAAAGAACTTACGAACAAGAGTGGGTTTTGGGGTGCTGGCTGCCTCAGTAAGGTTACTGCCTGCTGCCAAGGCCTGGGCAAAGTCACGGACTAATCTAAAACTCCCACATCCATTTGTGACAGTAATAATAAATAATAAATGTTTTTCTAATTGCACAATTACTGTACTTCATTTTGCAGCATGTGTTGTGTTATATCGCTGCAGGGATGAAATCACGCTAAAGGCACTTTTTATTAATAACTCCAGGAACAGTTGGAATCAAAACATACTTCCATTTTTGTCACAAGTTGCTTATTCTCACAAAGAGATTAATTTTTACTCTCAGTGTAGATGTCTGTCCCTTTGCAGAATTATGGATTATCCCCAAGGACTACCCTAGGAATCATGTGGAGCAAGAAAACTAAAGGTGGAAGAGACGAGTTAAGGCAAAGTTACCATTTGGCATTTTAGGGATTTTAGATATATGAAAAACCCTATAAAGTCAAGATGCTCCCCCTCTCCATCTTTTCTCTGTAGTATTATGACAACCCTGGATATTCTGGTCTACAGAAAAGTGTGTAACCATCATCTGAGTCATGATGATTTCAGGGCCAGGTTGGATGGGGATTTGAGCAACTTGGCCTAGTGGGAGGTGTCCCTGCCCATGGCAGGGGGCTTGGAACTGGATGATCTTTAAGGTCCTTTCCAACACAAACTATTCTATGACTCTATGATTCCATGAGCCTCACCTTCATGACTCCCTAAATAACAAACCAGTGTACAAAGCAGTTCTCCATTCTAATTTTTTTTGGATGTCTCACTTGTTCTCATCCTAGGACTCAAGGAGTGAAGGTCAAGTCATCCCTGACCCATCTTCTCTACACAAGCAGATGCCAAGCTGCAGTTTGACACAGTCACTGCTGGCCTGTACTGCCACAGTGAAGGGCTTACAGCTCACCTCTGCCCCTGCCCTGCCAGCTGGCACAGCCCTGGCTGCTAGCTATCACACTGCAAGGCCCAGCAATGTGCTGCCTTCAAAGTTCTGCTTCTCTCATCAGGCCACAGGCATGCAGCCTTCATTTTGTGCTGCAGTTCTTAAAAAAAACATCAGGAACTCCCTATCTAGACCCCTTATCATTTTATATATCCTTATAATGTCCCCTTTTATTCAATTCTTTGCAGGAAGCCTCCCCTGGCTTGTCACTCCCTCTTCATGGGAATGTTTTTTTTCCCATCCTTCATCATCTTGCTGGTCTGAGACCCTGTGAAATCTCCTTGCTACTCATCAGCTATTAGAAAGCTGTGGGAGTCTGAAAATAAAGGACTGATGAATGAAGTACCTCAGAGGGGTCAGAATGGTTTTAGAATTTAATTTATATTAAATTCACAGAGACAAAAGGATTGGTTAAAAAACAAGGTGAGTAACAGTGGACTGTTTGTATTTTTGATCATCAGCAACATCTAGAAATATATCAGATATTCTGGCAGCATGCTGATTGCAAACAGCACTAGGATACATCACATGCAAATATTTAGATCTTCTCAGACATACCTCTCTTGTGCTGCCAGCAGTCAGTGATGGGCAAGGAGAGAAACACACCCTTGCTCCAGCCAAGCAGCGAGAGCCATGATCCCAGCACAGCAGAGGAAAATGCTGCTTTTTAAAGCCTGTTAGCAGCTTACATTATCATTATCATTTCCATAATGACTGCCTTTGCCTGTGATGCTGGGAAACTCCTACCACAGCCCTTGAGATGCTGCAGTTCCAAAACACTGTGGGTGAGTGGTAATATGGAAACCAGTTTGCTTTCATATGTGTGTTTCTTCCTAGCTCGACAATTACTGCTCTGTGTGTGTCCTTGGAGACTGCTGCCAGCACAATAACAGGAGCATATGAGGGGCAGCATCCAGTCTCTTTACATCCATTCCTCACTTGGAGTAAAAGGGAAAGGCTGTGCCCTCACTTTCATCCTCCCCCTTCAAGTACTAAGAAGCTCTGTACTGTCTGTGCTGCTCAGAAATGTGTTCTGCAAGCTTTGACAGTGGAGAGCAGAAAGGGATGGATATGAGCAAACATTCTCTGAATGTCATCCAATGCCCTAAGCACCATCCATTTCTTTTATTCCTGTATGATGGCATTTTTAATTACAGTACTTGCCTCTTCAAGAACAGGAGCAATCATAAAGGCAGGTCCCCAAAGGAAGGCAGTATCTATTCCATGAGTCTCCTGATCAGAGGTAAATCTATTTTGAAAGTGAAATACACAATGTTAATTCATAGTCGTTAGAATTTGCTGAATATTATGATATTACTCACTGTGACAAGAAATCTGCTTCCTCAAAGTATCCTTCAACACAGCCAAATATTTTTCCTGACTGAGGGAATGCCAAAAGCTGGACAGAGATTCAGATATTTCAGTAGTACCTACCATCCCAGAGCAGACCAGAACTCTCAAAAAATGAAGCTGATTTCTTTTCAGAACAGCAACAGTGGGAAAAAAACTCAATTTCTGTTCAGTGGGCTGAGACTTCATTGTGGGAGCCAGTGAGTAGGATAGGGGCCAGGTCTGGGAGAGGGAACACAGAGGAAAACCACTGTGCTCTAGGATCTAAAGCATTTGTGAGGATCCTTGGATTTGGCTTCCCACACGTTTCACAGATTTTCATTTGAAATTGTTTGCAAGACAAACACAGAGCAACACTCATACATATTGTACTTTTTAGCTGCCTCTCCTCAATGAATGAAAAACCTATGGAATTCAGTCAATTTTATTTAATGCACTAAAATTGTTTTGGATTCTGATCATGTTCTCCAGACTGCTCACAGTCCTGTTTGCCTGGCATCACCTGCCTTCTCTTGGGAAGAGATCTCTATTCCACCATGCATCAGCTAATGAAAATATTGAATAGCACCTGGCAAAGAAGAGAGATCCTTCCCAACTCAGGAACTTCTTTTCATCCAGCATAAAATCCTTGAGAATTTAAATAGGTTTTCAATCATCTGTCTCTTCCTGAGGAAATAATTAACGGATCCTAGATCTTATAAGAATGTCACAAGCCCTGCTGTCTTGTCAGAGATGGCAACTGGTCTGGTCTTCATGCATTTTTGACAAATTCACACTGACTATTGCATATTTACATATTATTCTCTAAGGACATATAAACTCCTGGTTTAAAAATTCATTTACTGTGTCTGTTCCATGGACTTTGCAGCTGCCCCTGTCTAAAGCCAGGTCTCTATTGAATGCTGGCTGGAGCAGAGTGGCTCAGTGTCAGTGCCCTGCTCTGACACCCTGCCTGCTCAGGGCAAAGGTACACACTGTACCCAGCCCAGCCCTACAGAAATCTCCCCAAATAAGTAAAGATAACTTGGCAATAAAAAGAAACCTATTGAGTGCTCAGATTTCTAAAATATTGCAAACTTAGGGGAGTACATGGAACTTAGGAAAAAAATGTTCTTGAAGGCAAGCCTTGGGCTCTGCTTGAAAAAAAAACCTCAATTTATTCAGAGTTTCTTTTTCTGTCCAGAACGGTAGTTCTTTTGGACACCTTAATCTTGGCCATTATTGCATTTTGACATAATGCTTTGTAAATGCTTAAAGCAGATTATGGTTTTTGATGAATTACCTTGTTCTAAAGTTTTTAAAATATAAAACTTGAGTTTTTCTTATCATCTCAATAGGTTCTCTGTATTTTCAATTTCGCTGTAATGAAATTGTAATACTAATAAAATATATTTTGTTGTGGGAGATTTCAGGACAAAAAGCTGATCAAGAAATTATGAAAAAAGAAGAATCAATCATATTTGTACATGAAAACAAGCTTCTCACCCTTTAACTCAGCACAATTTTCTCTTGCAATTATAGCAACCACTAGCACAAATTCAGCAAACAAATTAACTTTTCTATTTTTAAAATATAAGCCATTAAACCATGCCGTCATCTATGAAAGGTCTTTAATTCCATCTACTGCTTCCTCTGGTTAGATGCTGGCCTCTTTTCTGTCATATTTCCCCCCTGTTTAGCCATTAAACACAACTTTCCCTTTCACTAATGGATTACCACCTCATGGTCTTTTTGGACAGCTGAGATATTGATGCCTCTGCTTTATGGAGTGAAAGCCTCAGAGGCACCAAATACACTTAAAAGAATCTACTGGAATGTTGTTCTTGTTTGTTACTTGAAACGAGCCCCATAATGTTCAAAATGGAATGAAATGTCCACATGAAACAGCTATTGCCTGGAGACTCCCTGCCCGGGTACAGTTGTTTTCATGGTGAGGACTCTGAACTTGTAAGAACTTTACCTGAGAAACTAATGCAGGAGTTTTTTAGCTTTCCTTTGTATTTTATACAAGTAAGAGGCAAGGTTGACGTAAACTTCCATCATCTATACACTGAAAATTCTGTTTCAGTTCTCTTTCTTGAAACCCCACATTTCTCCTCCTGTTAGCATCTGGGTCACTTTCTCTACCTGGGCAGACCCACTACTAAACTCCTTAATATTAACTAGAAATAGTAAGAAATACACATTAAGTAATAACAGTGAATAATAGTAACCAGAATTAACTAATAGTAGTAAGAAACTCTTTTAAGACTTTTTAGGATCTAGCTATGGCAACATTAGCAAGTGATGGGACTAGGATGCCCGTAGGGGCACTAGGGAAGGAAACAGTTTGTGTTCATCTCCTGATGCCTACCCTATTTACATGTATTTAAGATGTTTTATTTCCTACTAATCCCACTCTGGTCCTGCTGACTAAGCTCCCATCAGTGTCTGCAGTGAACCTCTCAGCTCAGTTTCATCCAACAGAAGCCTCTGCTGGCACATCTGAGAATGCTCTATGACTCAAATCAAAGCAAAATTGGAAATTTACCAATGTGGATACAGCCCACATAGAGTACAGGTATGCCGGTAATGGTCAGAAAGGCAGCTTTAATGACACTGAAGTAATTCTGTATTGGCAGAGATTAGCTAATATTAATGCCAAAATTAACTTGGGCATGTCCAATATTAACACAAATCATATTAAGCAAAAATAGACCTAAAATAAATACTTGAAATAGCATATAGATGATTGTAAGTTATGAGTACCTATAAAATTCTCCCTAATTTTATCTAGTAAAATAACATTGCAGAGTAGAAAGAGGAAGGATACTGCTTTTAAAATTTATCAGTTAACCATTATGCTGAGCAAGCAAAACAGATTTTGTGCATATCCTTTCCATAATTGAATGGTCTGCACTTTAGTGTAACCTCAGTTTAATTTGCAAAAAATGCCTTACCCTTTAACATGAATGTTTTTAACTTAAAGGGGGAAAACAAGAACATTAAACAGTCTATGACACAGCCTGCACCAATGAAATTAAATTGTGGCAGAGCTTCAAGCTTTCACATGTATTATTTGCACTCCTTTTGCTCAAGTCTTCACATAAAGCATTCTGAAGCAGAAAATTTACTAAAAGCATGTAAAAAACTAATTAAAAGATGAGGACAGAGAAACTAAACCTCAGCTGGATTCCTGCTTCTTCGAAAAAGAAAAAATGAGTTGTTCCAAAAATCTGAGTTTAATTTTCGGAGAGGCTTTTCAGTCTGCATTTATTAATCTCAGTTTTGCACCTGCTTCTGGACACAGATGTGGGTTTAATAGATAGCATGCAGATGCAAGTGCTAAATTGGAAAAAAACAAATGCTATGGATCGTTGGACTCTCTGTATGAGGCCTTTTAGCATTCTGGATCAGAATACAGATTTCATTGATTTCATTCAAATATAGAAAATACAGGTATGTGACTCATTTTTGAAATAAAAAATAACTATATGTTTGCCTAAGACTAAAAATTTTCAGAATTCTTCTTTTTTCTTGTCTTTTTCCCCCCACTGGAAACAAATATAGGTTATATATTAATGGAAATTAATTGCATATATTAAGAGTTATCTTTGTGCACATAACTTGATTGATTTAAATGTTCAACTGTTCTTGTAAGAGACAGCACGCAATAATAATACTGTGAGTATTCTCCTAAGGATATCAACCAGTAATACACAAGAGCTCAACTATTTTGTGAGCAAATTATGATAAAAAGGAGACTCCAAACTCACTCATGCATCAGGGACCGCACCACAGTGCCTCCGTTGACGTGAGACTCGTAGAACAGGGTGTACAGGTATGGCAGCAGTGAGTATCTAATCCGGAGAGTGGCACGAGAGATCTTGGCAAAAGCATCTCCAAACACAGCAGGGTCTTGTTCCTGTTCAGGAAAAGCTTAGGTTTGTACTGAGCATTGAAACCAACTCAGCAGAGAAGCTGCATGCAATGTGAGGGGAGCTGTGGCTGGCACAATGCTGGAAGTGAGTGTTTAAATAAGAAAAAGCACTCGTTTGCAAACTGCAAGATATATTAAGTACAACATCCATTATTCCCAAATTAACATTTGTATAAAATTCTTGACTTGAAAAATTCCAGTGAGTTCAAAGAGATCAGGCCCCACCACAACGTATGTGAGCCCTCTGCAACCCCCCCTAACCTTGTGAGGAGAGGGAAGCTGGGACTCCATGTATGTGCTCAGGAACAGATACCCTGCCCCTAGAAATTAATTTATCCTGGAGATTCAAGCCCTCTCAGACAAAGGAGATGAAACACAGGAAAAAGGGAAGACTGATAATCTGCAGATCAAAGTCAAAAGCATAATTACGTTGGCCATGAACATACAGGCAAGTCTACTTAAAAGGGTAAACTCATAACCCTGCTGAAGCCAACAGGTGTGACCAAAGTCACTGTGTGTGGTACAGAGAGCATTTCATCCATTCAAGAAACCTGATTTCTCCTCCTGTGTGCCCCATTTTAGGATGCCCTGACTGACTGCACCCACACATCAGCAGTGCCCTCAGCTCCTCATTGCCAGCAATGCTCTCCTGCCAGACAGGGCATGCACTGGGTCTCACCATCAGGAGGGCAGGTTGGAGCAATGTCTGTATTCATTGGCTGGTTTTGATCTTACTGCAGCACATCCTTGACTCTCCCAGGGATGGGGAGCAGAGCACACAGCCAAGGGTAGTGCTGATATGGGAGAGAGTTACATCTTTAATTCCTCCTGTCAACCTCTCCTGTGCTAAACAGCCAGCTTATGAATCACATCGCTCCCCTTCTCCTTCATGAAATCTTTCCAGAGTACTCAACTTTCTCATTAAAACTGAATACTATATGATGAATTCCAAGCATAATGAAACATAAAAGGAACAGAAGTAACAAAGTCTTTTATATTATATAGTGCTTTTAAGACAAGAAAAGTATTAATTAAACTGTTTGAAATTCCCAATGAATTAGGCAAAGTGGGTATTTAAGATTTTATTTTAACACTAACCTAATGTTAATTAAATTCAATATTCAAGTAAAATTTCACCATTATTATGTTTATGTCAGAATTAGTTACAAAGAATACTCCCTGCTGGCTCTGAGCTCCAGAGCATCCATTTATTTTTTCAAAACTTGCACTATATTTTTACCAGTGTTCTGACATTGTACAAACACTGCCTAATTTCACAAAAAACCAGTCAGACTTCATAGGTGATGCTGAGTCACCCAAAATGCCTGTTCATTTCTTTGCATGAACACAATATTTTAAATGGATTTAAGTAATACAATAAAAACAAATATATCTCTGAGTTGCAGTACCCATCATATAGACCCATTACTCTCTTCTTGTTTATTAAATTGTTCATATGAGATTGATACCCACTCACCCAGGTCAGACTCTGTTTGCATGCTCAAAGGGCCAAGCAACCATATATATATATATTTATATTTTTTAGATATATATATACCTCTAACTTAAGTGGAGAGGTAAATAGAAAATATTTCGCAACAGCAACAGCGAATACCTCACAGACTTTTGTTCTCCTGCAAAGAAATACCTCCAGGATCTACAGGCTAATTCCTGACCCTCTTAATGATAGTACTATAGTTTATTATTCCTGCATTTGCCCAATTGCTGAATGTTCATCATGCTTCCATGAAGAGACAAAGGTCTTCCTGGGAGTGTAAGTGTTGCAGCATTTTGATGATGCAACTTCAAAGAAACTGAAGGTTAGCAAATAACCTGAGCTCCAGCATTGCATGGATCAGTTTACAGAAGAAAAAAACCCCAAACATTTATTGAACAAGCAGAACCATTTCATCACAGTTGCAGATAAACACAGAATAATTACAAAGGCTGCAAAACCTTCAAACTTCACAGCTAGAAATTACCTGATACTTCTTTCTGTTTGCAACAAGTCTTTAAAGGACTTATGATGCTGAAACCAGGGCATGGATCTGGACTAAGGCTGAACTTTTTCATCCCTCTCATGGGCTTATTAGTCTTTTCTGGTCTTGCTCGTCTTTTAGCTGATAATGTGTCGCTATTGGTGGTTCTCCTTGGAATTCTCACATGTCTATAACTTGCTTTTAAACAGCAAGGATGGTGTATAATGATCGCTCGCCCCTCCCTGCAATACTTATTATAATTACAGAAGTATTGAAACAAAAGTTATAGCAATCAAGGGAGTAGGAAGATACACTGACACGCACTGGCTCTTAAATAAAACCTGGGCTTCAGTGGGTCTTTACACTTTTTAATGTAACTTTGTTTACTTACACTGTTTCCCTCTGTATTGTGATTTCTGGAAAATGGATAGAAAGAGCCAAGCTGCATCCAGCGCAGGCAGAGTTCATAGGTAGTGTTGTAGTTAAACCCACAGATATCAGCACCAATCTAAGGAAAAATAAAATTGTGTTTGTGATTGTGACTCAGGCCCAAAAATTAGAGACTACAGAAATTTGCTAATAAAAATAATTTTTGGAAAGAAATCTCTGTTTCTAGTTATTTTATAGGAATGCTCCATAATGATCTAAATTTTTCTGTGACTGAGGTTGTACTGTCTCCTAGAGCACTAAGTTCACTGTGGAAGATCTGACTGTATTTCAATAATTCTACAAATTCTCCATCCCAACTTGGAAACCCAGAAATATATGAAGGGGCCCTAATCATAGAATATATAATACAAAGATGGATTTTGGATGGCATGCATTAAATCAGTCTTAACCTTGCAGTGCTATTTTTGTTTCCCTTCAGCATCCAAGACTGACATTTAGCCTATTAATCTGCAGTTCCTTAGGCTGTGGAAGCTGTTACTGCTGGCCACCTCAAGTGGCTTGTTTCAGAAAACATTGGAGTTAATTTGAAGTGATATTGTGCATAAGCCAGCAGCTGCCTAGAGAAGCCAGATTTACATAGGGAATGCCAAAGAGGTTGAATTCCAGGATGCCAATGACCGAGCGGCGCAGGTCCTTCCACTGAGAGAAGTTGTCACCCAGCCAGTGGCCACCATGCTTCCCACTGCCAACGAACGTGGACCGGCTCAAGACAAACGCCCTCTTTCCAGTGGCCTGCTGGACAACACTGCAAAGAAATGCAACAAGATCATTAAAAACAAGAATAGTAACCAAAACATCTTATTATCAACCTGAGCATTCAGGCACAATTGTATCTGAAAGGGCATTACTCATGAAACAATTATTATTGTGAACCCTACTCACATGAAAATGTGGCTGCAAGACTGCAAATAAAAGGAAGATTTACACGGCAGCCAAAACAACAACAACAAAAAAATCTATCTGATTCACTAAACAATTTGTCTCAGGTATTTTTAGTCTCCCTAAATAATAATTTGTGTTTAATTTATTCTCAGCAGTGTCTCAAAATGAAAATTTGAATAATAATTTCCTTTCTATACTAATACATTTTATTAAGTGTCCAATAAGTTCCTAAAAAACAATGTAATAGGTATTTTTTTGAACACAGTATTTATTTAGAGATTTGTATTGGTAAATAAAGTTCCAATATCCTGGAATTAAAAACATAAAAAAACCTCAACAAAACACAAAAACCAAAAAACCAAAACCACACAAAAATATCAAAATTATATCTAAACATCTTATAAAAAAATAAATAATCAATATAGAAAACAAACCTGTAATCATTCAAAATGTCACCCCATCCTTGTAGTATTTTCTCTGGTTTCCTGTCTTTTTTGATATATGAGGTTTCATTACAGACTTAGTGGTACAATAAATTTATCTTTGCTTTTTGAAAATTATTTTGTTGCATCACCAGAAAATCAAGGCATATGCCTTACAAAATTCCTCAGAATAGGATCCTCTTTGTACATAATTATAAATTGCAGTATTTTATCTTGCAGGACCTCAAATTCAACTCTGTTTTAGTATGATTTGGGCAACACAATTTAGATTCTCTGGGAAATTCTAGCATGAAATATTAATCATGTTGTTCACTATGTACTTCCTTCTCCCTTTTGTTAATGAGATTTCATTAAGAGTTCTTTCACCCATGTTCATAATGGCCCAGTGTTTGCTCTTGGGTCTGTAACGGCACAGAGACTTCAAAGTGCTTCAACACTTGCTTCTGAAGCAAAAAACCCAACAGCTTTAATGGAAGACTGAATGTATTCACCTTAGGAGCCACAAGCAGCAAGAGGTGCAATTCTTGAACTGTGAAGGACCTGCTGGTTCTGGTTTGTAGGTGCACTGTTGGGCCAGTAACTGCACAAGACTGTGCTTTGTATCAATGTTATTTTGGAGCATTTCATGGATGCCTTGAGCAGGAGTGCTCTCCTCTGGCTGTCTTTGGCTCCATTTGCAAATACAGGTGCTAACAAGGGCAATATCAGATCAACTCAACTATGATCCAGAGTTGCATAAACAATTTGTAACAAGTAATTTATTGAATAATTTCAGTCTTTCACAAACCATTGCAGAACAGGTCCTAATGGTGTCAAATGCATTTGTTGATTTAAATTATTTACAGAATATCATGTGCAAATAACTTGGCATTAAGCTATGCACAAACTGCTGATAGTTTATGTATTCAAATTCAAACAATTTGACATAGGCCATATGACACATTTCC
This sequence comes from Eopsaltria australis, assembly GCA_034509425.1. Lineage (NCBI taxonomy): Eukaryota > Metazoa > Chordata > Aves > Passeriformes > Petroicidae > Eopsaltria > Eopsaltria australis. The sequence continues at coordinate 199,399 of JAVTVJ010010835.1, read as the reverse complement.
TATTCTCTGTCTGCCTTAGAATAATTCTTAGAATTGTTTTTTTTAATATGATTATGAAGTCATTTATTTTCATCCAATATCCTGCAATTGATGCTGGATGCTAAATATTCCTGTCAGTAATTTAATTTAATATATTCTTTGTGAAGAGTGACTGCAGAAAGGATATACAACCAGCCTTGAAAAGAAATGTATTTGAGAAACCCAAATGAATATGTATGAAAAATACTCCACCAAAGTTTCCCAGCTTTGCAGTAAAATCAACCTCTGCCTATGCTTTTGGTGGTCTTCTCCACATTTGGCCAAGCAAAATAAGTTTGTTTTGTAAGGAGCCCTGGAAGTAAGTGCTTCAGGAAAGGGTAAGGTTCCCAGCCTTGGGGAAGGCTGTGAGGAGCTGTGCAGCAATAACTGATCTGGTGGCTTTAGTCTGGAGCAGCACAGCTGGGACAGTGGGGGCACTGAAGAGACTGGGGCAGCTGTGCCTGCACACAAAGCTTTTCCTGTCGAATTCACAGTGTTTGTCTCAGGCAATTGGCTTTGCTGGCACGGAGCCCAAGTAAAGCTAAAAGAACAGTTCAAGAAGGTGGCAAATCTGAAGGCTCTATTCACAGTGCTACCAAGACAGTACATGGTTATGTGGACTCCAGTCTGCAGAGACCAGTGCTGGGAGGATCTCTTTGGAGACTGGGGAATAGGGGCCCAAAAACTGCAGTAAGAAGTCCAGGGTTCAAGGGTTTTCTGATCTTTCTCTCAAAAACAGAACTGTGCTTCAGCCAGGCCCATAAGAGCTGGCAAACTACTTCTGGTTTTTCCCTGTGCTTCCCTTGCCCTGGACTTGGCATATAAAATACAAATGCATGATCACCAGAATTAAGCTCACTTAACCATGTCCTCTGGATGCTATCAGAATCCAGCTTCTGAAAATGAGTGCTAAATGCTGAAACAGGCCACACATGGACCCCTGCTTCAGCTCTTCCATTGTGGTATTAAATTTCCCAGGGTTTTAGCTCAATCCCTGCTGGAAAAGGCATGATTTGCCCATTTAATTTAATCCAACAGCTAACTTTCCACAGCAACAGTCTGCCTGCGTAAGCTGGTTTTGAGTGCTTCCCAGCTGCAAGATGAGTTTTACAGTAGCTGACAGAAACTGTGCTGCAATGCAGCTCTGCCCTCCTGAACCAATAGAGCCCCAAGGCAATTTGCAAAACACTGCCTGCCAGGAACCAGAGGCAGCTCCAGAGGCAGTCAGGGGATCTGTACACTTTGGATTCTCCACTGACAGTGACAGAAACTCCTCTGCCACAACAGTGAAGGGACAGATAAATACCCCTGATACCACACAAGGCTGCTTCTGCTCCAGCTGCTCATGAGAAGCTCTAACAGAGCACAGGAGCATTTTGCTCTAGATATACAAAAGCAGAAGCTGAAAAGTTAGGCCCTACTCATACATCCTGATTTAGCTGAGAAAAGTAAAATTAGAAAGGATTCCGTTCCTTGTTCCAAGGTTCTCTTTTCTTGAAACTTCTTACTAAATAGCAAACAGTAAAATGAAACATAGATCTGTTTCTTATTAAATACTATTACAGATTCTCTGGGTAACATCAGTGGCTTTTAAAATGCATTTTAATCACCTGGGATCTGATTAGAAATATTGAGAAAACTTACTTGAAAGTTGGTTCTGTCTGTGACCAGCCAAAGAGAGAGTGTGTGTTGTAATGGTCTCCCAGGTAAGTCTTGGAGTCAGGACACAGTGTCTTCTGTGCCAGGGAACGATCAGAGATGCCTGAGGACACAAACTACTGTAAAATCATACACATCACAATTCCAATCTCTTCACATTTCTACACATTTAGGGGTGAAAACACCAAAAGATTTGGGAAGAGGAAAAGCTGAAGCACTGGACCTGCACTGATTTGAGGTTAGCATGTAGCCACAAATACTTGCTTGCAGTCAGGCATGTGTCCTTGGAGAGGGGAGAGGACTGAGTAAACACTGATAATTTATTTCAAGTTCTATGCCCAATACTTCAAAACATCTGTACAGGTGTCATGTATTCAGTAAGTAACACTCAGAAAGAAAATTTCTGCTTTGCTGAATTAAGAATGCACCTATATATTATTTTACACAATGACAAATTTTAGTTAACAGCAAAAACATTGCACAGATGCTGCCTGGTCTTTGATCCCATATCAAAGAGATGCAGGCAAAGCCCATTTGGTGCAAAAAAATTTCCATCCTCTTCAGGTAACCACCATGAAAATGCCACATGAAGTTCAGCAGGAACTGGGCAGGTCAGATGTTTATACATTATATTTATTTTTAGAGATGGAGTTGTAAATATTATAAAATTATCTCAAAATAAAAAAGAAAGTGAATTCTCAAAAATTCCTTTTTTTATGCTTAATTAGGTGCAAGCACTATTGTGAACATTTCTCCATGAACAAGCAATCTCCCTGCCTAATTGCACTTCCTGTATGGTTGCAGTTCATTATCACAATTTCTCTGTACCTGAAACTCCATTAGCCTCTCAGCCCTGCTGTGCTACTACAGCTACAATCCATGTGTTTGGATCTTTAGACACAAAGACTCCAGTGTGGGTGATCTACATCAGAAATAACTTATAGGCAATTTTCAAGTAACTTTGACCGTGTCTTTGAAGAATACACTAAGTTTCTGAGGAAAGTCACACTTAATGTCCCAGTGGCTCTTTATTATTAGCCCCATAAATTTAAGGTGGGATAGGAGAGAAAATGCTACCACATGAATCAGTTTCATGCTTCATTCTTATTGTATTTTGCATTCTGCCTCAGTAATACTGATTATTTTACAATTGCATATTAATCTTCAGTATAAAGTGTTTTACAGAAAATTGATTTGAAGGACATCTGGCTTTAGAAGTTCAAACCATGGTTATGTGTAATGGTTATAAAATTTAGATAAGGAGGTTGAAGGCTACACTGACAAAACGCCTGAGGCTGAGACTGCACAGATGAACTCACCTAAGATAATAGTGAGCTTCCAAAAATCTGCTAACCCCAGGAAGGTCCTAATGTCTCATTGGACTAAACAGTTTAGGTCACTTCTCATATCTACACCAGTCAAGGCTTGAACAGCTAAGAACATGCACCTGTTCTGTAAAGTGAAATAGAAAAGAAAGCCCTTAAACACTGGTTCAAAACAGATTTCCTACATCTCGGGATGTAACACCTAGGGCTCCTGGCTGCAGAAAGGAGACCAGTACCAGGGAGGTCTCTGGGAAGACCTCAGAGCAGCCTTCTGGTACCTAAAGGGGACGTACAAGAAACATGGAGAGGGACTTTTAAAAGGACATGGAGTGATAGGACAGAGGGTAATGGTTTCAAGAGAGTAGGTTTACATTAGATATAAGGAAGAAATTCTTTACTGTGAGGATGGTGAAACACTCAAACAGGCTGCCCAGAGAAGCTGTGGATGCCCCATGCCTGGAAGTGTTCAAGGCCAGGATGGGTAGGGTTTTGAGAAACCTGGTCTGGTGTCCCTGCCCATGGTAGGGGAGCTGGAACAAGATGGTCTTGAAGGTCCCTTCTAACACAAACCCATCTATGATTCCATGGTATCATTTTAATGCTGTGAGTCACAAGCAGAAGTAAGGCCATACATGCATGAGTCAAGTCAGAGAAACTGGGCTCAAAACACACCTGTCTTCAGTATCTCTCAGTGTCCTTACATGTCATGTAGGCCTCTAGGTCTGAGTCCCTTCTAGTGGCTCAGACTTCAATGCTAATCTTCATAAAGCTCAGCTGCATGGCTGAGAGGCCACTGCATGGGTTCACTCTCAGTCCTTTATTTGTGATGTAAAGGGAGCTCTTCTGTTTTGGCCATTTTACCCAGTGTCTCACATCTTTTTTTGCAGCTCTGAAGGCTGACTAAAAAATGAAGGTAATCTAAGGCAAAGGTAGAAATTCTCATCAGTTCCCAGGCTTTGGTCAAGACCCACAGGGCCAGTATGCAGTGGTTACCCCACAAAGAAAGCAAACACCAAAATCATCATTAAAAGCTCTGCTTCTGCTTTGAAAAATTTACAATCTCTTTATAATATTTTGTCATGCTTTTGTTATATTTATGTTTCTCTTATATTCAAAGTAAAAAATAATATTGTAATTTAATAAAGAAAATTTAGAATTCTCATGACAGTACAAAAGCCTGAAGGGAAAAAGGGGACATTTCCAATACTCCAACTCTCATGTATCAGCTTCTTGCTGCATATTAACATTGCTCAGGCAGCTGGGCTTTCCTGGGGAAATGATGGCTGGATTAACTGCCACACCACTGGCAATAATCATAGGTACTCATGGCTTCCTGGGGAAGAATGAGCATATCATTAACTCAGCTACTGGAAGGGGTTTTCCCATTCCTATAAGTCTCCCATAGGAATAGACATTTTAAAACTTATTTTTAGCCCATTTCTAGTAAAACAGTGAAAAATTCTTTCCTAAGAGAAGGGAAGTATGTTGAACAAAGGTACCAGGGAGATACCATCTCCCTTGGCATCGTTTGTGAGAAAGCAGAGACTGCCCATCTCTGAGACTAGCAGTGGCAAGGAAGCAGGGTTACTCCCTACATAAGTCTGTAGCTGAATTACAGTCTATAGGTATCTTGCCCTTTTTCTGATGTGGATCAGTTGCTCAGAGAATGGCAGGAAAGGTCATTTTTCTAGTCCTGTTATGAGGCAGACCCTTGGACAGAGGAAAGTGCTTGTTTTTGATACTGAAACATAGAGTTTTAAAAATTAGAATTTTAGACAAAAGTTAGTGTTGTTAAAACTAGTTGAAATAGATTCAAGCAGACCCAGCTGGAATCAATTAAAAGAATCAATAATTAACTAAGGAATTAGGTTTGAAGTAAGCTTACAATATAAGTAAATAATTACTTGTCATTTGGTATTTACTCAGCTGTGCTTGCAACGAGAAATAGACAACATTGCTTCATAGATCTAAAGAAATGTAGACAGTTACTAAGTTTTGTATTGAAGACAGATGTAGAAGGGAACTAAAAGTTCCCTTAGAAGTAATTTGTATTGTCAAAAAACCAAAAGGCAAAAATTTCAAAGAGAGGAAGACAGATTTTACTTCATAATTTTTGCCCTCTCCTCAAATTTCACGACCACCGACTCAAATTAAAGGACAAATTACGCATGCTCAATAAGTATTAAACTAATTACCATACGAAGCGGGGAAATGGGAGGTACCAATATGACAAATGTATCTTTATATTTTGAATATTCAAGACTTTTGTAAATATATAGATCTTGTATTGCTTTGTGCTTTTGCTCTATGTATTAGGGAGCTATCCCACGAAGCTGCCTGGCGCTGAAATAAACATACACTTTCTAACAACCCTGTTAGAGAGTCTTTGTCTGTCCTGAGTTGGGTATCGATATTAGATCGATACTCATATTTTAATAAATCAATACTCCATCAAAGCTGAGCCACCGGAGTCTTGAACAAATATGTAATTTAACATACAGAACAGGCAGGGAAAGATGGAAAATGAGAGAATGGACTTTTTTTTCCCCTAAAATATAGCCTATCCAGATTTAAAACAAAATAAACAAGAAAACCAAAGAAACAAACAAAAAAAATGCAATTAAATTATAATATTAATATTATAATAAAATGATACTATAATATTCTATAAACCATAAAATTATAATATAATGCTAATAAATAATTCATGACAATGAAATTATACTATTATACTTAATAGGAGTGTAAGGAGGGTAATTGATTTCGTTATCAGCACATCCAGGATACTGGCCTCTCATGAAATTGGATGGTTTGTTCATATCCTTTAATAAAGAGAGTAAGACGTGAAAATTTTCATTTTCTTTTTTTTAAGAAGGAAGGGCAGATGTAATGAGACATACAATCCAGATCCCATCGTAGTCAAGGACATCCTTTAACTCCAGACACAGTTGGGTCCACCACTCCACTGTCCTCGGGTTGGTGTAGTCAGGAAACACAGAATCGCCAGGAGGCCAGGCCTAGGGGTTATAGACGTAAATCCTGGTTATTTTCTCATTTCTGTTACACCGCTGCTTTATTGTTTTGAAGTAGCACTAGACCAAATGCACCACAAAATTAAAAAACCCACCTGTCCAACAGCAGGAGTCATGCCATCAGAGTTGTTCACTCACACTCCCATTTCCTGGCCAAGTTCATAAGGTCTGTAAGTGCCTGGCTCCTCATCCTTGGCTATGAAAGGGTCCTGAAAACAGCAATTACATTTGCTTTATCAGAATCCCAGAGGTAACAATTACTCTTCTATTTGTATATTTTAGAAAAATTTGGATTGTGTTCTTAATGGTGATTGCAAAAATACTGGAAGAAAACAGCATTAAAATTTATTAAGAGTTGAGAGCACACAATAATTTAGAAAAAGTCATTAAGGATATGTCATGAGTATTTCTCGTGTAAGGCAAAACCAATGTGAAATTATTAAATACCCTCGTGTTTATTTTTTATGAGACTTTCTATGTTGAAATTATTTTAGAGAGGCACTAGATTTTACTCCACCCCCACCAAGGTCTCTGCTGTGGCTGGGTGCTACGCTGGGTATTCCCACACTTGAGCACCTCTTGGTTTCCTCCAAGGCAATCCTTATTCCAGCTGCCTCAGCATCAACAGATCAATGCTGGAATAACTAAAACATTTCAAGGGGCTTGAAGTTGGGCAGATCCAACCTCAAAAGGGCCCTGTTAGCCCTCCATCCCAACCAATATTGGACAAGGATGTTTTATGCCAGTCTGATGCAGAGTAACCCAATTCACACCTGTCTATGGGGCCTTACGCCTCCCTTCTCCCCAGGCACCAAGACCACGACATTTCACACCCCACAGCTTGTTCTTCCTGCCCCTTTCCACTGCTTGGGGTGGTCACCACCTCCCTCTGCTGCCAGTGATACTGACACCAACAACTTCTCTGCCTCAGGATGACCATCAGTGGCCACCGAAGCTGATCCAAAGCGAGCCTGATCAGCTCCTGGGGATGATAGAGGCTCACTCACCATGCTGTAAAGTAATAAAGTTGGGAATACTTTGAGATGCCAGTGAGTGAAGAGATACTCTGCAACGCTGCTCAGCAGTCAGCTGCAAGCAAAAGGAGGTAAGTGCACTTTGCAATACATCCCTAATTGGAAGCAGCTATCTACTTTGTGTTTTTTAGAACAGATAAAGATTTCAGCAATTTTAGAATGGAATTCGTTACTTCCTCCTTAGAAAATCTTACTTCCTCAGGTTCTGCTTTAGGCAAAACTTTTCAGTTATGAGACACAATGGAGAAAAACACCATTGAAACAATTCTTCCACTCAGTTACAGCTTGTGCAATAATTTAAGTGAACTTTAGTCAAAATGTGATAGAAGTCTAACTAATAAATGTCTTGAGAAGAAAAAAATATCAAACCCCAAATGGTAAGTTGCTTTAAAGACTTGATTTAAATCTCATTTAAATACCTGAATTAATTGCCTGATTTACTTGTGAGCCCTCTGAAAACTATAGCCCCATTGAGGGAAGTATATTCTTCCATGCCTCAACAATAAAAGTTACAGCTAAATCCCTATTTTAGGTGTGAAATTCCGTTTAACTTTATCTAGCTCTAGGTCACCTCCATAAGGACTGTAAGTGTCCATTACATTTTTAACTTGTTCCATAGTCCAACTTTGCAAAAGAGAAAACTGTCCATCTGCAATAATTATCTTATAATTGTGGTAAAGATGTCTCTCAATGGACTTGAAGGCTAGAAGTCAGATTAATTAGCTACTCCTAATCCAAACTTATGGTTTCCTTCAGCTGAAAGGTTGTTCCAATGCATTAATCTAATATATTATGCAGGTTTAGTAGTGCCCTAAAGAGAACAAAACCTCTCTGTGCATGCAAGGTTTGTTTGTGGGGAAGGAGTTTCACGTCTGTTAAATCTTCACTAACTCATCTTTTTAGCATTTTGGGGAAGAAGTGCTGAGCATCCTCAACTCCAGCTGACTGCCTAAAGACCTGGGAGCATGTACCCAAACTGATGCACATCTACCTGTGGCCCTACCCCAAACACAGATTTTGATGCACATCCATAAAAACTCATCTTTGGAAATTTCAGCCTCTACAGCTCACAGAACTGGATTTTAAAATGTTAAAGATATCAGGCATTATTTTGAATCATCAGCATGTTGCTCTTGACTTCAAAGTATTTCATCACTCGTGTCATTCCTAGCTGTTTCTATTTTTAGTATGATTTAATAGATGGTATACAAGGTCTTTCATTAAAGATCCTCTTTAGTAAAAATGTTTATAATTTTTCAGTGTAGTCATTGTTACTTTAGAACTTCTTTGTTTCTAAAGACTATATTAGTTCTGACACAGCTGAAACATGCACAATCATTTAGTACAATAATGATGACCAGGTGCTGACTCAATTTCCCCTAAATAGAGGTGGCCTCTGAAAGAGATCAGGAGAGAGAAGTGCTGAAGGGCTGCACTTTGAGGCCCCATTAATGGAGCCATGCTACTTTCAAGGTGACCATGGTCACAGAGAGCTCTCAGCATTGAGTGCAAGCGTGGGCAGCAGACCTCCTGCTGGTGTGGCACCAGCCACCCCAGTGAGGGTGGCACAACTGAGTTCAGGGTCCCATCCTCAGGCAGGTTGCCAGTGTTAATACTGCTGGCTGTCAGGATCTGCACTTTGCTTGTGACCAAAGTGGTCTGAGACGAGGTAGATGGAACCCATTCCCCAAATCCATTTACTAGAAGTTTTCCATGACACTAACTGGCTGCAGTCAGAGCCCATTTCCTGAAATCATCATGAGGGAGGCAAGAATCTGCTATATTTGGGGAACTCACCCATTACTGTCACTACCCAAAGGGAATCTAAATAGAAAATTGTTCTTGCAGTATCCAACTGGGTTACACTTGCCTTGATTGCACCTAGCTTGGCTTTGCTATCAGTCAGGAATGAAACCCTTCACACTGCTCCAGCTCCCAACTCAACTTAGGGGAATGCTTTACATCACTAAAGAATGCTAACAGACAGATTTTGAGAGAGATGTCAGCAACTGTAATAAAGTGAAAATAGAAAACTTCAGTACCAGTAAAACCTATACTTCTCATTAACTTTTAAATAATGAAGGACAGGCTGGCTCAGCTTTTGTTCTTTTTTCACAAGCTTGGCTAAAGAACTAGAGCAGAAGACAGGCCTTAGTTACAGGTTAGTGGAAGGATGAAAGAAAGGCTTCCTATCTGGATTCCCATTAGCTCATTGTATGAATTAAAAGGTGCTATGTTCCTGGGATCTGTCTAACAGCTGAATTTATATAGCAACACCTCCCTGCACTGCTGCACAATGTGCCATCTGAAAAACTGAAAGGGCTTTAAAAATGTTGTTGAAGTTAAACTCATAAGTAAGAAGATAATGTAGCTCACCCACTAAACCATGACTGCTTGCCTGTGGCTTTGTACCTAGTAGCAAGTGTAAAACAACTGGAGACATCCCAACATTGATGAAAAAGAGATAACTACCATGTATTTACTGAAAGGCAAGAGTGCATAGGAAGAGCTACTCCAAACTCCTGGCATTTTGCTCCTATATTAATGTTTTGCAAACTATTTTGAGATAAACCAATAAATAGGTATGTGGTATTAATGTTACAGCTCTAAGAGATTAGATAATTTTTTGAGCAGTATTGAGGATACAGAGAGCCTAAACTGCCTAACAGTTAGAAAGAGCAATCAGTCCTGACAGCACATGTGCTCACTACTGCTTAGTTATTTACAATGATGTATCCAGTTAATTTGGGTCTATTTTTGTCTTAAAGTTTCTCTCGATCAAAGTGACTTAGTAATCTGTTACTATTTAAACTCTGTGTCTTGAACCTTCACTGATGGAAACTGATTTCACTGCTGTACCCCGGAGCTTCTCAGTTGCAGAAGAAATTGAACTTTCAGGGGAATGTATCTTAGGGACAAATTGCTAGCAAGCAGCCTTCACTGTATAGACTGCTATTTCCATTATCAATATGTAATTGATCACTTGGGCTGCATGGTTTTGTTTGAGATTCCTAGTTACAAATGGAATTACAGTACATCAAATTGAAGATTAGGCAAATAATAAAAGGTACTTTTAAAGAAACTATCAGAAAACTCTCAATTAAAAAGAAAACTATATAGCTATGTGTGGTACTGACTAGTCCATCATCCTCAGTCATATTCTAAACTTCACAACAAACTGTGAGGAAAAAATAAGGACAGAGAGGCACTTCTGCCTTAATCTATCTATTTAACAAGATAATGTGATTTTTAGATGAGGAAACTGCAGTAGCTCTTGCTTATCTTGACTCCAGATTCACCAGCACAAGAGAAAGAATAACTGTACCAGAAGTCAGGACTCTGCTGTTCAGTCTCTCTCTCCACAAGCCTTTGACAGGACCCCCAGGGCAAGAAGAGGAACATGGCTCTTATTTTAAACAGACTGGATTGATTTAGGGTCCAAACATTAAAGACCTGTCCATCATGATTCAGTTGGATTAACTGAATCCTGGTCTCCTTAGAAACATGAGCCATGTTTACATAATGTAGGTAAATGTGTTTGTTTAGCCTAGCAAAAAAAGGCTGAGGGAGAATATTCTTATTTGAATCAGTATATCAAGAAAGAAAATAGAAGAGTGAGAGACTGGCAGTTGGAGGTAAGAACAGTAGTACCTAAATGAAAGCTATAAACTGACAATTTAGGTAGAAAACAGATTACAAAACCACAGTTACAGCAAAAAGTCCTGAGAGGAACTCTGTGGGATTGTCTCCTCCTTACCCTGTGGCTGCGGATCAGCTCAGCCTGAGCCATCCCTGATGCATCTGTTGGGCCTCTCCACAGCACCCACCTGGGGAGGGACCCTGGCCCCAGCAGCTGTCTGTTGCTCAGCTCACCTTGCAGACAGGCAGTTTTACCCTAATGTTCACCTAAATCCGTCCTTCTGCAATTTAAAATGCTTTTCTTCTTATCCTGTCCTCAATGGTTATGGAGAACAAATTGCAGCCTGCTCTGGGGAGTGCAGCCTTCCTAGTGCTAAGCTGCTGGGGGACCCTGGAGAGCAAGATCTCATGAATTAATCAAGGGATTTTATTTAATTTCTTAATTTATTTAAATCTTTATTTATATTTCAATTAAATTGGTCTCCAGTTTCCTTACCACCATTGGTGCTCACTTAGCTATTGTGACAGAGTCATTTTGGCACAAGGACATGTATGGGGAAGTGCTGGAGAGAAACAGCAAATTTTGTTGGAAAAATTTACTGGGGAAGATGGAAAACTCCAATTTTCACTTCTATCCAAATTAATTAATTTGGCCATACGCCAATTTTGGTTAGAGGTTCAACATACATTTACCACAAATTTGCATGCAAGTAATCATCTCTTACATTAATTTAGATAAAAAGTAAGTACAAGGAAACATGAATTGTAGTTAGCAGCTTCCAGAGCGATTAGGAATAGACTTTTTCCACTATTCAGCTATTTTTGTACGTGTATTAAATTCATTTGTTCATTTCAGGGAAAGAATTTCATGAAAGCAATCTTATGTCAACTCAGAGGCAAAGTTTCTCATAACTGAGAGGGGAAAAAGTGACAGAGAATTAATATTTTAGTATAGAGATGGTACTGGTACACAGATATCAAATAAAGACAACACTTTAAAAAATTAAATATGTGAGAAATTGTTCTTCAGCTCTTCTCAACAAATGAGAAAATGAAAAATCTGCTACAATAGTATATATGTGTTAGCACCTTGATCCTGCTATTATTATATCTGCTATCACAGACTATGCTGAGACTAGTTCTTATAAATGGAGAAATAATTAGCAACATTGTTAACTTACCAGAATCACAACATTGTGCTTTCCTTTCTTCTTCAGATCCTTCATGAACTCTGGCAGACCGGCAAAATTCACTTTATCATAGGTGAAGTCCAGGCGATGTTCCATGTAGTCAATATCATAATGTTGGACATCCTAAATATTTTTAAAGTAAAAAATTACATTAATACTTTGTCCAGCTCTGGAGTTCTCAGCAGAGGGAAGACATGGATCTGTTGGAGCAAGTCTAGAGGAGAGCCACAAAAATGATCAGAGGGCTGGAGCACCTCTGCTATGAGGACAGGCTGAGAGATGGAGCTGTTCAGCCTGGAGAAAAGAAGGCTCCAGGGAGAATTTACTGAAGCCTTTAAATACCTAGAGGGGGCTTATAAGAAAGTTGGGGTCAGACTTTTTTGTAGGGTCTGTAGCAACCGGACAAGGGGTGATGGTTGTAAACTAAAGGAGGGTAGATTCAGAGTAGATAAAAGGAAGGAATTTTTTACAATGAGGTGGTTGTCCAGAGAGATGGTGAATCCCTAGAAACATACAAAATTAAGTTGGATGGGACTCTGAGCAACATGATTTAGTTGAAGATGTTACTGCTCATTGCAGGGGAGTTGGACTAGATGGCCTTTAATGGTCTCTTCCAACTCCAACTATTCTATGATTCTATGACTGAAGTATTTGATACAGAAATCAGAATGTATGCAACTGTATTTCTAAAAGGCAACTAATGTATGTAATGAAAACTAAGAGACTGTAATTGTAATCCTAGCAGTTGACCACAAGGAAATGTAGAAGTCCTAGTTTAGCAAGTATTTTGCAGTGATCTGCATCAGAAGTACCATAATTTGTTTTAAAAACACTAGCACCTCATACTGCATAACAGCAAATCCACAACAGAATCACCTGCTATGCAGCCAAGAGCAGCACTTAAACCTCATGTTCAAAGCCCACTTTAAATGTTCTTTTAAGCATTATGAAGATATTACATGCAAACTCACTACATAATACTATGAATGTCCTTTTATTCTACAATTCTCTCTGTAAGATAATTATTTTTCCTCCATTATAATTTTATTCACCTCTCTTCAGAGTGTAAGTTTAGCACACACAGTGAACAATTCATACTCACGTATGGGATGTCATAGTGCTCCATGCGATTGACAGTTTCCTTCAGAACATCCAGGCTGCCGTAGCCCTAGCGGGAGAGCTGGAATCCCAGAGACCAGTAGGCTGGCATGTGTGGGCGTCCAGCGGCCTGCAGCAGGAATGAGGAACACACAAACACAGGGGCTGAGAGGAAAAGAAGGTATTCTCAACACCAGGAGAGGCTTCCAGACCATGTAAGGCACAAAGACCAGGGCACAGGCCACACTCCTATTAAATACTCATTCCCTTCTCCAAGTGGCTCTTGCTTGGCACTTCTGGTGGATCCTTACCCTTCACAGAGCTCCAAGCAACACCTACACTGAGCATCACTTCTAAGAACACCCTGGTAGAAGACATGGTGTATAAAAGCCAGGCTAATGTTAGATGTGGTCTCAGCCTCTGCACAGCAGCACGAGCCCTCACTTACAGGGCACATGCCAGCAGAAATCCAGCGTTGATCCTCGTGCCACCTCATCCACGACAGGTCCATAAACCCCTTGGTCAACAGAAGGCAAATCTCCAATGACACGCAGCAACATCAGCTTTGCAAACTTCTCTTGCCACATCCAGCTGAACTAACTTATCAAGAGCCTGATGTTTATTTGAGCTCTCGAAAGTTTTAATCGTATTTACACACCAACCTGATAAAATTCAGTTACTTATGGCTGACTATTGTTATTGCTGGCCCACAGCCTTGTGTTGCCAGGCACTGACAACCCTCTGCAAGGCCAAAGTTACTATTTGGTCCCAAAATTCTCAACTGAAACACAAGGTAATGAGTTAAGTATGATTTTATAAATATTTGGTTTCCACTGTCTGAACGCAATCCATCTGTAAATGGCATGAGAAAACTCAGTTGAGAGCACAGGGAAGCAAGGCATCCTGCTCTGCTTCCCCCAGTGAGAGCTGCTGTGGTAACCTGGGATGAGCAGTGGGCAAACACGATGTGTCTGTTCTACAAATAAGCTGAAATCTGGCTTTGCCTCATTAGTACACACTAGTGTTTTCTGGGGCACATCCCTTGAAATTTTACTTCAGTTAAATCCAATGAAACTAACCTTTGATTTGTATTTCTAACACCTTTGCAGGCAATACATGAAAATCTAGTAGCTAGTAAGTATCCATGACTTATTAATCAGCTGCAGCTATTGTCCCCCTTTGGCTAAATAATGGTTCCTCCCTTATTTCCTTGTGGATCTCCACAGTCAGGTAATTATGCTAAGAAGTGAAAAACAACAAAACTTGCATATTGGCAGCTAAACCCCATCTACTTTAAATAAATAAAACAAGGCACTTCTGGCAGTTTGTATCTATTGCATTGCTAAGCTCTCTGGAGATGCATTGCATGAAGGCACACCTTCCTATGGGATTTTCTTCAGGAAGAGTCTGACCTGGGAAAGCAAGGCTGAACTTGAAATTGCTCTAAAATACATCACATGCTAGAGCATCAGTACATAGATGAACAAAGTGCATCAGACAGAAAACCACACATGGGAGAGAGGCAGAGAAAAGCTGAGGATGTTTTTAATGCCCCTGAGCTGGGAAGCACACAGGGTAAATTGCTTCCAAACAAGAAAGGCTTGGGAACACACAGTCAAACCTAAGCACTAAGCATTACAAATTTGGCTATAGTGTGCTTTCACTTGTTGGGATGCTGCTGTTTCACCTAAGCAAGAACATGAGGAGGCCAGAACAACTGGTGAGGTTAATGCTTTCGGTGTCTCCAGGAGGGACACTCCGGCTGATCAGCACAGCTGCCCTGTACATCTGCTGCTTGCCCTGTCCCACCAGACTTAACTTTCCTGATCCTCCCCAACACCTACTTCTCCTCCAATTCAGCTAGAGGCTGGGGTCTTCAGAAGAAGCGAGAGCAGCTCTCAGAAGCGTGTTCCTGCCACAGAGGCACTCAGCTTCCACTGCATGCTGCTGTGCCCTTGCCAGGGCAGCCCCTGGGCAGACTAAGGTGGTCCCTACCATGTAGGGGGAGGCCCGTGGGCAGACACGTGCCATAACTACCCTGGTGCTATCCTGTCTCCTCGCACATGTTATTAACTTTTTTTCAGCGTGTGTGGACACACCTGATCACCCAGACCATTCTTCAAGCTCTGCTGGGGTTTTCCGTGGAGAGCTGAATGGGGTGTGATGGCTCAGGACAACCTCCTAGAGACCTTGGGAACCAGCACCAAGGTGTCCAGCACAGCACGGCAAGCCACAGGGCCTCTTCTCTGTCACACCCACACTCACCATGATAAGGATGAATTAAACTGAGGAGGCAGCAGAGTTTGTTTTAGACCAGCAAAGGGTGCAAGATGAGCTTTGTGAACCCACCATTTTGTGCTCCTAAAGCAGATGCCTATTTTGCCTTTGCTTTCTCTACTGTAAACAGAGAATGACCTCTGTAAACAAGGTTAAAAAACACACCAAAAGAACTCCCTAATGAAATAAAATGTTTTGTGCACAGGCTTCTGATCTTGGACAAGAGAAATAGGGAAAACTGGCTGATAAATATTAATCCTGCAGCTAAATGCAGAGCCCTGTGCCCTGGCAGGATGTCTGCATGGCATCTGCTGCCTCTTCCCAAGCAGGCTGGGAAATGGGAAAGGGGTGACCAGGCTGGGCAGAGGCAGTGGGAACTGCTGAGCAACTCTGCTCTGGGTCCTGTGATACCCCAGGTCACTCCTGGCTAGCGAGGACACTCAGTCTGGGACATTGCCAATACAGTGCATTTCAAGGGTTAGATGGGGATTGGCTTCTTCCCTCATGTCCTATCAAGCATCCAGGTAGACAACAGTGGGGTTGGAGGTGGAGCTGTGGCCACTGGTGTGTCAGTCAGAGGGGCATGTCCCCAGCACTGGGGCTGGCTGAGGTTCACCTGCTCACCCTTATGGGATGGTGCTGTGCCACTGTGGACAACAGAATGAGACGGTATTTTGTGACAGCATCCCTTGAAGAGTTTGGGATTACAGCTGAGCCAACAGAAAAATATCCACCTTGCAAGGAAGATATTAAGTTTTTTAAGCACTTAGTTCTCCAGGTTCACCAGGCTGGTGCATCTATGGTGAGCTTAACTGAAACCAGCAGAACATTTGAAGAGGAGGGATGAAAACAGGGCAGCTGGGAAAACAAATGTTCTTTTTTTCTAATTATGCTGCAGACTCTCTCTAATGGATCCCCCTGAAGCTTCCTGATAAAGTAACTGACATATGGTACCCACTCACAGATGGATCAGCAGAGGCAGGACTGTAATTTTGCAAACCTGAAAACTCAAGTTGGATTTGATATATATTTAGGATCTAGTTAATTCATATAGATTGCATTCTGCATACAAATGATCAGAAAGTGCATCAGCCAGAGAAAACCTGCTTGGCAAAAAATGACTCCCATAGGATCAGAAAAGGTAGATGGGGTATGGCAGGGGAACTGAGGGAGGAAAACACAGAAACAGCAAACTTATGGGGTATCCAAAATGAGGGGGGGAAAAAAAAGCACAAAAATATGGTAGTGCAGAACAGTAAAAAAAATATCCTATTTTCTGTTTCAGCATTCTTCCTGAACTTGCTTTTTAAATAACTCCTGGTGTTTAATAAATGCACTGTTAGCTTTTCCATGTTTACATAACTTGGCATTATGTATATTTTTTTTCACTTTTTTCAGATGCACCTGTGGCAGGACACCTATCCCCATCACCTCCTCCTCCTGTGTGTCACAGATAACGGGTGCATGGAGGGATGGCCCAAGGGCACAAAGGCCCAGCAGGGGTCATCTCTGGCACCAGAGGGCTCAAGCCTCAGCTAAGAATTAACATCTTAGTCTGGAGAGCTGATGGAAGGAGAGATAAAAGGATAAATTACTGACTTAAGAGTCTGTCCTGGTTTGAAGGACAGGTGTCTGTTAAGGAAGGCAGAAGCCTCCCTTGGAATGGGAAACTGTAACCCCTCTCCCTCCAAATTATTATAAATTTGAAATCGAGAGGCTCTCAGGCAAAGATATGGGAATAGGAATAACAGTTCTTTACTACTATCTAAAACAAGGATAACAAATAACAGCAACTATAACGTTGACCAACAAACAGAACCAGAAACCCAATGGCAGCCTGCTCGGCTTCAGGCACCTTTTCCCTTCGGTGCAGTTCCAGTCACAGCCTGCAGGGGCGCTCTGGGTGTGGTGATTCCCCGGTGGCTGCAGGGGCGCTCCGGCGTGAGCTCAGGTAGCACACGGCAAATGGCGGCTGCCCGAAGCACGGAGGGATGGAGGAGAGCCCTTGCTCCACAGACTCTCGGGAGGGGGGGGCAGCTGGTGTCGGTGCCGCAGCAGGATCCCCGGACACAGGGAGCTGGGACGGTAAGGGGGCTCCACGTGCAGGGAAAAAACCCCGCTACAATGTAGCGGAGAAAACTCAGAGCGGGCTGGTGGCAGGCAGGTCGGCTCCGGATGGGGCAGAGGGCAGAGACTCACAGCAGACAGACCGGCAGCTCCGCGCTGGCTTCTCAGGGGCCGTGGGTTCAGCAGACAGCAGCTCCGACCGTCCAGCTCCGAGGGTCCCGAGCAAGAGAGTGGGACCTCCCCCCTGCCCTTGCTTTTCAGTCTCTCCAAATCTCGCCTTGCCAGGCTCTGCTTCCATGAGGGGCAATTTTGCCCCACCCTGCCAAGGAGAAAGGCTACAGCCTTGTGCTTTGTTTCTCTTAAGTACCCAGTCATTTGTGTCTTAGCAACCCATGGGAGAAAAATTCCTGAGGAAAAGAACTAGATCCAACCTTCAACAGAGTCATGGTTTTACACTATAAAAGATACACAAGCTATCACTGAGGCAGAAGCCTCTCACACCCTAAAAGTGTTTGAACCTTCTCCCCGAAGTTTGGACGCAGGCTTCGTGGTTACTTCTCTAGAGATTGACGGAAAGGATCTCGATGTGTTGCACCAACAAATTGGACGGTAAGATACATTGAATCCTAAGCTTATGCTATTTCTTCACTAGTTGTAACTGACAAAGGTACCTTATCGCGCACTGTATGTTAATCTACTAGTAGTCTTTCTTTTTGTTTAATTCCTGTGTAGTACTGGTTTACTTTAAGTCTTATGTCTATTAGGTTTCTTGTCTATTAATAGATAATTCCTTCTATAATAGACAGAATCAGTCATCATTAAAAGACCTTATACACGAGAGTGGGTTTTGGGGTGCTGGCTGCCTCAATAAAGTTACTACCTACTCCCAAGGCCTGGGCAGGAGGCAAGGACTGATTTTAACTCCCTCATCCATTCATGACAGCACCTGAGAGCTGATGTACCCAGGAGGTACCCTGGAAGCATTTTGTGGTAATAATAAAGTTCAGTGGAAACAAGTATATCTAACAGATAAAATCTGTGTCTAGGGAGCAGGTGATCTGTATTCATTTTCCCTGTATTGGATTATTGGACAAATACTGTTATTAATATGAGCATCACTGATATGAACTAGGTTATGAATTCAATAGAGTAAATCAGGATCCTATTCTGTTAACACTATGACCAAAGACTTTGATGAGAGAGAGACAGCTGCAGAGTTATGCCTATATATCACAGAGGCTGGAGAGAGGTACTCTCTCCTATGCTCACAAAGGAGTTGAGACCTCCAGCAATGCAGATTGCTAATCTTACACCCTAATTAGCCACACAAAACTATTTCTGAAGCTTGATATTTGCTTCAATTCCCTTTCTTCAAAGAGGAGTTATAGGAGGAAGCTATAAAACCCAAGTGGGCTAACGCTCTGGATTTAGTGTTTCTGTATAGTCACACAATGGCTGAATTCCACAGGTGCTCCTATGGCCCAGGTATCTGTGTCCAGGTCATCCCCTATGACTAAGGCAAGCGCTGTGGGCACCTAGTCAGTTAGAGGGTACCCTTCACTCAAAGTCTGTTAACAGAAGCTGAACTTTGATTTAGGAGAGCAAGAAGAAAGGCCCTGCAGCTGCTGAACCATAAAAAAGATGCTCATAACCTCAAGAATATAAAAAAATTAAGGATTTTCAATGCCAAGGTCTTCAAACCTTGTTCTTTGCTGCACAAAACAATTATCAGCTGTTTATTCCTTCTTGGGGAATTTAGCTGTGAGACTCTCACTGAATCATCTGTGATAAAATCTAGGTACAAGCAGGTTCCCCAAGTTACCTCTCCAGTAGGAGAGTGGACTAGGGACCTCTGAGGTCCCTTACACCTGTAACTAGCACACACTTCCGTAAGGAGGAAGCAAACCAGCAATTTTCTCTCCAAACAGAATTAGAAGACTTACAGTATGCTCACTTACAGCTTGTTATTGGATAATTTGTGATAAAATAACAAATTCATGGCCTTCACTCTACACAACAGCTATTAAATATCCATTTTTTGAACCTTAACATTCCTGAGTGTCTTGTTATAGAACTCATACACTACTGCTATGTACTGTTGTTCTGTTCTGAAAGGCTACCAGTGGTCTTGGCAGTGTTGGCCTGGTATTAAGTGTGACTGCAGAGCCTCAGCCAGGCTCAGGTCAGTGTCTGAACTCTAGCTTGTTACTGCTTTTTCTCACCCTCCTGCAAACTGAGGTGTTTGCCATTAAAAGTGAGATTTGTGTTACATAACTGTTCTGCACACCAGACCTCTTCTGCAGTAGGAGAAAAATGTGATGACTCATATATAGAGAGCTGTACAGGACTGTCTAAGGTTAGGCCGGAGGGGTCAAAATCTAGGAAGTGATTTATGCTGCAAGAAGGAATATAACTTCCTTCCTGGGAGAGAGAGCCAATAATCAGGTAGTTTTAAGGATTGATATGTAAGTGAACCAATTAAAAAGTTGATCCGCCTTCGAGGAAAAAACCATATATAAGCAGAGACTCTCTGAAGCTCTTCCTCTTTAGACCTGCTGCTGCTGTGTAGAGGGGAGCAGCTCCTGCTTCTCTCGCTGGTAAGGCCCCCACCTCCTTCGCATGGAAGGATGGGGGGGGAAGGAGGTTTTTCCGGCAGCATTACCGTGCCGCTGCAATTGCTTGGATAGTGGGGGAGGAAACGCATTGGAATGTTTCAGCAGATCGCCAGCTCAGCCGGCTGTGTCAGTCTACACCAGAGAGTAGCAGGCGGCAGGCAAGGGACCAAACCGGACTCCATCTGCAGCTCGGGCCAGCCCTGCCCTGTCAGCCCGTTCCGGGCGCAGATGAGCTCTGATCCAGGTCGAACCAACTGCAGAGCCAGCAGAGAGACTGCTTGAGAGCGTCTGGCATCCAAGCTCGGACGCTGTTCAAGAACCGCCCGCAGGAGCACGTGATCCTCACACTGCCGAGAGAGTGAGAAGACAGAGATTAACTCTCTCCATGCCTAGACTAAACTCACAGACACCCATCCTTCCTCGCAGAGAGAGGAACGAGTGAGGACACCTACACCGTGCAGCACAGAGACTTAACAGTCAGTCGGGAAATCAGAACTGATACTTACAAAGAGGTGCATGGGAAGTTGCTTCAAGAGTGAAGCTGAAAACTCTTTTGAAGAACCATGGTTGGGGACTGAGCTAATAAATTCTCTGTAATATATGAAGATATAGTCCAAAGGGGGATGTGAGGTTCTTATTGCAGCCAATGAACTGAATTACCTAAGTACAGACAAGTAAGTGTTGAAAAGGTACAGCCTGATGAGAAACTAGAACCAAGAGAAAAGAGAGGCTGTGACCCAGAGCCCTGGTCTTCCGGAGAGATATGCTAGAGTGAACCTGATTGTCAGGAGAACCTGTGTTTTTGCTAGTGCACAGAAAGAAGGGATTTTCTTTGTTGCTAGCACTTGAACTGGGGCATCCTTAAAACAAAGTTACCATGAGTCTGTGGACTGTTCATGACCCACCAGAGTGGCTGTGGGAAGGCTACTGGTGCGGGAGAGATCCACCATTAAGCTAGACTTTGCTCCGGGCGGCGGCTAATAGTGAGGCAGAAGACCCATAAAAACTGTATTTTTCTTACAGAAAATCCATAGTGTAAGCAAAAGAAACTTCTCTCCCTAAATGAACTGGAACAAGAGCTGTTTCTGAGGTGGTAAACTGACTAGAGGTCAAAATGTTGTCTTTTGTATGTTGTCAGGGAGAATGAAATGGAGAGGTGGGGGAAGGAGGGGTAGTCTGAAGAGTTTGTTCTAGTTTTTCTTAGTTTTTTTTCTTTTTCCCTTTGTCTTAGGTATATTAATAAAACTTCTTTGTACTTTATAAAGTTTGAGCCTGCTTTGCCTACTCCTAATCCTCATCTCACAACAAGCAATCAAGTAAATATAAGTGTGCTAACATTTAGCCACAAACCTGAATAGGCGAACTGAAGCCACTACAAGGACAATCCCAGATCTGGCAGGAGTAACATCCCACACAGCTGGGCTCAGGGACAGGAGGGAGCAGAAGAATCGGGCTGGAGGCTTCTCCCTCCCATGGGACCACGCCCAGCACATACCCTATAGCTGCGGCCAGTGATGTGGCACTCTGGTGCCAGTGGAAGGATGCATCCTACAGCTCACCCCTGCTCCATGCAGCACACAGCAGAGGGACGGAGGTACTAGCATTTACCCTCTTCTCCCTTCTCACACCCTGCCTCACTCCTGGAGTCCATTTAAAGCAGATTATCCTTGGCCAGACTGGCATCCAGGGCCACCACAGCTTTTGCTGTTACCTGTCCTCACTCCAAGGATGCAGAGAGGCTGGTGACTCTGGCAGGCAGCTGCAATCAACCCTGATCACCACACAGAGAGCCAAGAGCCCTGCTCTTGGCATAGCCTGGACCCAGCAGCTCTGACCAAGAGTCTGTGGTCCACCCTGGGTGCTGGTGAGGTGTGTGGAGAAATCTTGTGTTGGAGAATAACTATCTCTGGCTGCACAGACGTGGCAAGGAATTCCTGTAAGAGTTTGTGGAAGACCTTGTTATATTAGCAAACTCACTCTTTTTGCCCCCTCAATAGCCAATGTATTACAAAAAGTAAACAGAGCTAGAACAAAACGATCAATAGATCAATTAGACCCTAATTGTAAAGATAAGGTGGAATTACAAAAGAAAGTACCCCGAGTATTGTTGTCACTGTTTGTGCCAAAAGCTGCAGCTGAAAATGCCCTGCCAGAACTAAACCATCTACCTTGCTGGACAGCTAAACAGCTAAACCTAACGTCAAGTATAATTTCAGAGCTGTTGCAGGATGTTGAAGGTGTTAAACATACAGTGCTGCAAAACGCAGCTGCAATAGACTTTTTATTGCTGGCTCAAGGCCATGGTTGCGAAGAATTTGAAAGAATGTGCTGTATAAATCTATCTGACCACTCTCAATCAATTCATGCTCATTTACAACAATTGAAGGAAAACATGAAGAAAATTAAGATGATAGAATCGCCTTTAAGAGACTGGTTAGTAAGTCTAGGTATTAAAAGATAGTTAATAGAAGTTGTAAGAATGGGACTGATAGTTTTAGTAGTTATTATAATCATAAGTGTATTATTGCCATATTTTGTTAAGTGTTTGACATGTATTATTGCCATATATTATTATATGTTTGATAAAAACAGTAGAAAAAATTGTAAACCAGGTCTGGATTGCTCAAAGAAAAGAAGGGGGATTTGTTGGAGAAAAACTATCTCCGGCTGCACAGACATAAAGTATAAGTGAGCAATCCAGGCCCCTTAGATGAGAGCTAGGCCTCTGCTCAAGGTTATTCTCAAGACAGCTGTGGGAAAGAGAGACACGAAAGCCCAAAACAAGCTGCAGGTGTCTAAAGATTAACTTGGAAGAAGAAACTGTTGCTGTTGTTGCCTTCTAATATCAGCTTGGTGTTTTAATTAGAATAGAGAAAAGTCCCGTGTGAAAGTTCTGTATAAGAACAAACCCTGTGTGTATAGTAGAAGGAAAACTTATCACGTAGTTTTATTTTGGGCATGCGGAGAAGTATAAGTATGCTCACTGTCTGACAATAAAGGAGCTTGATTTATCACTCACATTGAGTCGGCATCTTGCTCCTCTCGCCCCCCGACAATCTTGCATACTCCAGAGACCAAACAAAGAGCTTTGTTACAAAGCTGTCCCAACTCACTGGTTTGGAGGGAGCCACATGAAAGCACAGAGCAGAGCTAAGTTTCTAAACCTCCCACAGAAACAAGCATAGCAGGGGCAGAGAGGTGGCTCAGATATTGAAGTGGCACTGCAGGCAATGGAACAAAACACTTGAGAAAGGTGTAAAGCACTTTGCTCTGGAAACAGCTCCCTTGTTCTCACCAGCTGCACACCAGCTGGCACCCAGCCACCCTGCCACACCAGCAGGGCCATCCTGGAGAGATACAATGAATGGTCCCTGCAAAAAGCAGTGACTGGGGCAGATGCTTGCACAGAAGGGAGGCAGGTGCTGTTCCACCGAGAAGCTCAGCAGCAGTGCAACCTGGTCCCACCAGGGGCCCCTACAGACAGGAGCTCCCAAAACACGATTCCCAGAGGAGACCCATGCAAACAGCTGAGAGAGCCGAGCCATGCTCCTGAGCAGTGTCTTGCAGACATCAGACACACTTCTCCTTTCTACCACTTCTCCCTCCCTACAGCATGACAACGACTGCACGGGGAAAATCCTCTCAGTGTGACAGAAAATACAACTGAAAAATAAAGTCTTTTCTGTCTCCTTCACCTTCCCACATATCTTGTACATAAAAGCCAAATTATTACCCTAGAGACTAATAATATGCTAATTGTAACATTTTTGACCTTGGAATTTCAGGATGTTTACTAAAGAAGTTATTATTTCACATTGAAATAACTAACATGCATTCTTTAAGATTCCCTAGAGAGCTGAGTGCAAGCTCAAAGAATACAGAACAGGATTTTTTTTGTCCTGGCATGTGACATGTCTCATTAGGAGATGCCCACTGCTCTCCTTTAACTTGTTTTTTTTTGCTTCAGCTCCATTTCCAGAGACAGGGGTGGAAAGTGAGCTGGGGAGTGAGAACTCTCTCATTTTATTTTCAGATGCTGACCACCTGCTAAGCCACAGAAATGCTGCCTTCAAACACCAGTAAAAGACTTTGAAAAGGAATAGGGGTGGCTCTAATTTCCATTGTACTGCTGCACTAACTCCCTTGAAATGGGGATCAAAGCTCCAGCCTGGGGGAGAGTTGCTTTACTTTTTTCTCCCCCCCTTTTTTCCCCCTGGTTTTATTACCCATGTGTAAGTTTAAAGCCTAGTTTTGCTTGCTGGTCTGTGGCACTGGGATCAGAGATGGTTTATGCTGGTTTGGGCTGGGATATAATTAATTTTCTTTATAGTAACTGGTATGGGCTGTATTTTGGATTTGTGCTGAAAATAGTGATGATAATTCAGGGATATTTTTGATTTTGCTGAGCAGTTCATACACAGAGTCAAGGCCTTCTTTGCCCCTTACTCCACACCACCAGTGAGGTGGCTGGGGGTACACAAGGAGTTAGGAGGGGACACAGCCAGGACAGCTGACCCAAAGGATACTCCATATCAAATGGCTTCATACTTGGCATATAAATCTGGGGGAAGAGGAAGGGAGAGCAGGAATATTTGGAGTGATGGCATTTGTCTTCCCCAGTAACAGTCACATGTTCAGCCATTCCCCTGATTCCTGGGAGTGGCTAAACACCCTCCTGCCCCTGGGAAGTGGTGAATGAATTCCTTGTTTTGCCTTGCTTGTGTGCACAGTTTTGCTTTACCCATTAAACTGTCTTTATCTCAACCCACGAATTTTCTCACTTTTACCCTTTGGATTCTCTCCCCCACACCACTGAGGGGGTGTGAACGAGTGTCTGTGTGGGGCTGAGTTTCCAGCTGGGGTTAAACCATGACAGACAACTGGTGGGGATGGTGTGCAGAGGGAGCTGGAACAGCTCCAAGAAACAGAGCAGTTGCTCCTGCTCCAGGACATGGAAGGGCACTGTCAGCCTCCCACCTCTCTGGGAGGTAGCACCTGAACCTCTCCTATAAAAGGAAGGTCTAGCAGAGCCCACCACCCCAGAGAAGCTCCAACCTCCCCAAAACAGCAGCATGAGCAAGCCTTATCCCTTCCTTCACCAAACCAGAACCCAGCAATACCTTCCTTCTGGGCTAAATCCTCTTTTCCCCCTCACTCTAAACCGCAATATTTCTGTTCCCATACAGGCACTTTAAAAGAAGGCAAGCATAGGATATATGGAGGCTTTAAAAAGCCAAGAAAGACAAAATGTTTGCTGAAGATCAGAGCTCAGGCCCCTTTGAGGGGTGTCCCAGGGGAAGGCAGAGCACATGCACATCTCGCTGTGAGCTCTGAGTGCCTGGCTCTGGGATGCCCTACCCTATCCAGCCTTCCAGTTGCAGCCTAATCCTCAGGGTCTGCACAGTGACCCCCCTTCTCACAGTAACATGCCCCTTCTCAGCTTTGCTCCACACTCTTTAGATTTGACACTGATTTTTTTATATACACAGCTTGGGTCTGAGGTGGCAATTTTCTGTGGAAAGGCCCAGTTGAAGCATAATTTGCTGACCAGAAAAAACATGTTATCTGCTACTTTTTTCTGCACAGTCCTCACTAGATAAGAATTGCATGTACACTTCCAAAACAGCTATTTGCATGTGCACTCTCAGTTCTCTGGAAAACACTGGGCAATTGGATAGCAAGTAGTTACACTCTGTGAGACAGCAGTAAATGCATTGTTATACATCTATGCTCTCCAATGCAATTATATGGGTTTTCATTAGAAAAAACAGCCTGATGTCTCCAAAATCAGCAAGCCATTCCACTGGCAAATAAAGGCTTGAAGACTTTGAAGTCCATTCAACATCTCTGAAATCCAGCATATGTAAAGTTCCCAAACATTCCCATCTGTGCTCTGTCTAGTTTGTTTCCTTGGCCCGCAGTGTCAAAATGCAGTCATGTCATACAGCAAAGACAATAAAACTGTGACAGCCCAGAGAGGAAGCAAGCTTAGACAGATTTCTTTCTAATTATTGCATCCCTTTAGTGCACTCCTGCATCTCATCCTGACATACTGCAGGAGAGGCTGGAGATGTGCACTGAACACCAGCCAGCCTGTGACACTCAGACTGTTCACAGATGCTTGAGCATATGCCAGCTTTCCCATGGATCTGAAGCTGCGGCTTTGTATGAATGGATCAGGACAAAGCTCTGGCTGCACTACCGGCTGATACTACCAGATACTGACAGGACTGTTACAAGGCACTGCTCCATGTGCCACATTCACTTTTCTACTAACCTCAGTGTACTGCTGAACCACGTTTTCAGGAGTCGGTCCCATGAAAAGATAGAAGTCAAGGATCCCTCCAATAGTGCGGAAAGTTAAAGATGGGCTTGGAGACAGAGTAACATCTAAAAGGGAAAAAAAGGTCCTCAATACAAACCAGCTCTGCACTATACATGGGAATGGGTCAAGAATGCATCAGGGGAGGTTGAGACTTTAACATTAGGAGGCATTTCTTTACTGAGAGTGGCCAAATGCTGGAACAGGCTGCCTAGAGATGTTGTCGATGCCCCAAGCCTGGCAGTGTTTAAGAGGCATTTGGACAATGCCTTAACAACATGTTTAGCTTTGGGTCAGCCTTGAAGTGTTCAGGCAGTTGTACTACAAGTATGTTTTATGTTCCTTCCAACTGAAATATTCCATCCTATCCTATCCATCCTAGGTGTGTGCACGCTGGGCTCTTCTGTGCACCTTGCGGGTACAACTGGATGAGCAAACAGGGCCTGTAGGTAGGCAGGCCATTGCCCAGTGTTTCTGAAATCTCTGCTTTCAGACTGGCATGGTGCAGCAATAAATCACAGAAACCCACACAGAGTAGATTGCATAGATCCATTTGTCTCAGTTTCATGTATATGAAAAGGATCAACAAGTTTGTGTTTAGGGTCCCTCTATGCTATTTTAATCTTGTTGAAAGCCGTTGTCTGCCAGGGGAAACTGATTTTATAGACTGAGTGAAGACTCTCCTTTTCTGAAATTATACCACTAGATTAATGCAGTAAGGTGACCATGGCAACATACAAAACTACTCTCCAAAGACAGAATATAGGACTAACCTAAATTGATTTGATTTTGTTATGCCAATCTCAGAGGAAATTTCTTCCACCTTCTTTTCCTCTATTTGCATCTATTTTCATTTAAAAAGTTAAGAATGTATTTTCCCTGAAAATGCCTAAAAATGCCTAAATTCCTTGTTAAAAAGCCATTCTACTGAAATCCCTTTGGAAAATCTGTAGTTATTCCTGGAAGCTTAGTTAGGGAGCAGTCACTCATTTTGTATCAGATTGAAAAAGCAATCAGTAAAACAGTATTTTATACTTACTAATCTATAATATTTCTATATGCAGTCTATATAGGGAATCCATGTATCTTTTTACCTTGTGCATTGGAGTTCAGAAGGAGAACACCGTGGGTGTTGGAGTCAGGTTCTACGCACATGTAGAAAGGGTGAACTCCATAGAGGTTGGCAAATGACTGAAACATAAACAGCACATGAGGTATGACTTAACTTTGCTATTTTTCATAGTTTTTGTCATGTAGATACATATGCACAGACAAGGAGATAAATTCATTCATAGTTAGAGACTTATTTTGAAAGGTTGGGGATTTTTTCATCTAAATTGGTGTGAAGTCCAATTGATAGAAAAGAGTTATTCTTTTCATGCCTTATCACAATGGAATTTTTTAGTCTTTCCTAGTTAAAACATTGATATTCTGCCAAACCCTTCAATATGTCATGAGTAGGAATCACTTTTCTAGTTAAAACAGACTCATCAACCACTGACTCCGGTTCAGCCAAATATCTAATGAGTCCCGCTGGAGTCCAGCTTGTTTGGGTGAACAGGGATTGACCCGAGCGAGAAATGCAAAGCTTTCCTGAACCAGGAAATTGGAATATTGGCACACAATATACTCTTTTTCTGAAAACTGTGCTGTGAGAAAGCTTCTGATTAAAGGTTTCAAAGTTCCCTCAAAGCAATTCATGGCTTTGTCTTTAATTAAAACTGACGATACCTACAAAGCTTGTGACATTCCATGTTTGCCACCCCCTTTTGGTGACACAAGCTAGGACAAAGTGTTGCATAGAGTGAATTACCGTTGGTGCCTGGTCCCTGGTGTACATGCCATAGGTAACAAAGTCCATGTTGTGCTTGAAGGTTGAGTGCTCACGTTCACCAAACCCATACACAGAAGTGGATGGCACAGTGGTGGTGATCTGAAGGAACTGGTTGGAGAACAGATCAATCAGGGGACAATCCCACCTGTGACAAACAGAGGGAGACAGGATTAGTTTGCTTCTCTTTGGAAGATATCATTTTAAGTTTATGGCCGGCTATTTATACTTTTTATGTATTTTGGAGAATAACAGTATTAAAAACCATTAAATTCTATGCATGCATCTAACGTGCTTAACCTAACATATTAAATTCATCTTGCAATAATTGAAGATATCTCTTCTACTTATGCAAAAAAATGCATCAATATAATTTTTGAAAAGAGCAACTAAAATAACAGAAGACAGACTATAAATCTATTATCAAAATAAGTGGTTGCTTATGCTATTTCTATGACAACCAACGTGAAAGGCTAAAAATTGTTATTACACAGTGGACTTGAGAATCCTTAATGAAAACAACAGACATTTTATCACCTTTTTTTTTTAACGTTTTGCTGTATCAGGACCTGAATACCCCCAACTTCATGCAGGTGCCTAAAATAGAGGTAATAGCTTTCTCCAGACTCTGCTTGAACAGGATGTTTTTATTGTGATGACTCTCTCCTGCTTCTCTCACCAGCTTAATGCATTTATTTCTATTGAATCATCTGTGGACACAGGCTCACATTTTAATTAGGTGCTACATTCTGTTTCCTATCTCTAGAGCTATAATGAGCTGCAAGTTAGATGGGGGAGAACATAGTCAAGCTGTGGAGAAGTGTTTTGTTAATGGTCCTGTGTATGCCATGAGTAGCTCATTTAGATAGCACCCTCTCGAGCCTTGTTTAACCATGAATTTGTTACAGCTAATTAAAATAAATGAGTCCAAGCCATAGAGCACAGAAGTGGCATAACTCTCCTTTTAATGTTCTTCTGTCAATGATTTTGACAAAATTAAATGGTTGATCAAATTGACTGGTAAATCAGAGAAACGGAAGATGGGTTGTGTTGGAGGGGAGTAGCTCTACCCCCATGAGGGGAGCGCTCTGGTGAGTGGCCTGTCACCAGTGCCACCAGCATCCCTGCCTGGGGACAAGTCCCTGCTTCTGGGAGGACTGGGAGGGCAGGTGCTTAAGGCACCCCCTTGCCTCTCCATGCAAAACGCAGGCACAAACTATCCCTAAATTTTCCTAGACAAATCCAAAGTCTCACACAGGTACCAAAGGGTCTGTGTATTTTATAAAAAGTCTATGGTCCTTTCTTATAAGCAGGAAAAGTAAGAATTTGTATATAACTCTTGATTTGGTTTTTTTGCCAGAAGGAACCCCTCCCTCCCTCCTTTCCATCATCTCCACCTACAGGCAGTACTGAATAAGATTATTTTCTTTTAGGAGGGTTATGCATGCAAAACATCCCTGAGCATCAGATCCAGCCCTTGACAAATAGAGGCCTTTCTGCAAGAAGCAGTTGCTGCGTAGGAATGGGGACGGTCTCTGGAGCTATTTCCTGCCCAAAGGAGAGCTGTCACACAGCTCTGCTCTGTGCCAAGACAGGAAGGGTCACTGCTCTGAGCAGATCACAGGGTTATGAAAAACTCAAACTATGCCAGAGGGGAAATGCTTTGGGAAGAGCTTAAATATCTGTCCTAACTCATTGAGCTCTCCCCATGATGTCTGTTCAGAGGATGTAGCTGCCGTGGATGTGTCCTTAGAGACCCCAGGTGGAGAAGACTTAGAAAAGGAGAAAGATAACTGGTGAAGAAAGTTCCAAGGAGATAGGAAACCCCTGGAAGGTGAAGTGACCATGGTTTAACCCAGGACAAACCAGAGTAGCCATTGCTGGTGTCCATCATCTCCTCCCTCCCCCCAAGAGCCTTTGTTCTATTCCCTGTTATTTCCTGGGCCCCTTTCCTTCCCCATCCCATAGGACCAAGTAACTCTGGACCTTCCCTATACTCCCCCAGATCCCCTGGTGATTGGTTGTACGTGATAACACTTAAGGCTGTGTCTGAGGGCCCCTCAGCCTCTTGGATTCCTGCCTTCCCTCTGTGTGTGAAGACCCTGCAATAAAGCCACTCAGAATTAAAGGCACTCCAAGAGCCCTCTCGTTATTCATCTTCAGCTGATAGCTAAAATGGACCGTTCCTGCACCACAACGCAGGCCGCAGTTTCTCTGGCTAAGTGATTATGGGACGCTGCCAGAGTGCCCTGGTGTAGTGGTTTTAGTTCGCTTATTCAGGTTTGTGGCTAAATGCTAGCACACTTACTTAAATTTACTTGATTGCTTGTTGTGAGATGAGGATAAGGAGTAGGCAAAGCAGGCTCAAACTTTATAAAGTACAAAGAAGTTTTATTAATATACTTAAGACAAAGGGAAAAGAAAAGAAAAAAAAACTCAAGAAAAACCAAAACAAACTCTTCAGACCACTCCTCCTTCCCCAATTCTCTATTTCATTCTCTCTGACAACATGCAAAAGACAACACTTCGACCCTCAGTCAGTTTACTACTTCAGAAACAGCTCTTGTTTTAGTTTACTTAGGGAGAGAAGTTTCTTTTGCTTACACTATGGATTTTCTGTAAGAAAAATACAGTTTTTATGGGTCTTCTGCCTCACTATTAGCCGCCGCCCGGAGCAAAGTCCAGCTTAATAGTGGATCCTTCCCACACCAGAAGCCTTCTCACAGCCCCTTAGGTGGGTTACGAACAGTCTACAGGGTACTTGTTTTAAGGATGCCTAGTTCAATTGCAGCAACAAAGAAAATCTCTTTTTCTGTGCTTAGCAACACAGGTTCTCTTGACAACTCAGGTTCTCTAGCATTCTCCCCGGGACCAGGGCTCTGAGTCACAGCCTCTCCTCTCTCTTGGTTCTAGTTTCTCATCAGGCTGTACTTTTTCAACACTTACTTGTCTGTACTTAGGTATTTCAGTTCATTGGATGCAATAAGAACCTCACATCCCCCTTTGGACTATATCTTCATATATTACAGAGAATTTATTAGCTCAGTCTCCAACCATGGTTCTCCAAAAGAGTTTTCAGCTTCACTCTTGAAGCAACTTCCCATGCACCTCCTTGTAAGTATCAGTTCTGCTTTCCTCACTGACTGTAAAGTCTCTGTGCTGCACTATGTAGATGTCTACACTCGTTCTTCTCTCTGCGAGGAAGGATGGGTGTCTGTGAGTTTAGTCCAGGGATGGAGAGAGTTAATCTCTGTCTCTCTCTCTCTCCGGCAGTGTGAGGATTACGTGCTCTTTGCTGGGCTGTTTGAACAGGTCCGAGCTGTGAGTCCGGCCTGGTATTTGCCTGGCCCGGAGCAGGGGCCTGGCTCTCTCTCTCGTGTAGTTGGCACACTGGCTGAGCTGGATCTGCTGAAGATTCCAGCCGTTCCTCCCCCATGCCCGGCTGCAGCGGCACGGCTGCTCCAAACTTCCCTCCCCCCCCCCCCACTTTGGAAGGAGGGGGCGGGGAATTGGGGCCTTACTAGCGAGAGAAGCAGGAGCTGCTCCTCTCTACACAGCAGCAGCAGGTCTAAAGAGGAAGAGCTTCAGAGAGTCTCTGCTTATATATGGTTTTTTCCTCAAAGGCGGATCAACTTTTTAATTGGTTTACCTACCTATCAATCCTTAAAACTACCTGATTATTGGCGCTCTCTCTCCCAGGAAGGAAGTTGTATTCCTTCCTGCAGCACAGATCACTTCCTAGATTTTGACCCCTCTGGCCTAACCCAGGACATTCCACCTTTCGCCTTCGGGAAAAACTATGTATAAGACTTATTATCAAAATTACATTAATCATACAATCTTTACTTAGAATAAGAAAAACTACTAAACTAAACAGAAAGCTTCTTTCACAAACTTCCACCTTTAGACTTTATATGACTACTACAATACACAGTTTCTACTATCATTTACTTTATCTTGTAATCTAATACATGCTTTGCCTATTATTTTTCTTAATCAATACTTATCTCAAACTCTCATCAATTTGCCCATTATTTGGTTCGAAACCGGACGGAAACACGATTGAATGTAGTGGTTTTAGTTCAGCTATTCAGGTTTGTGGCTAAATGTTAGCACACTTAAATTTACTTGATTGCTTGTTGTGAGATGAGGATTAGGAGTAGGCAAAGCAGGCTCAAACTTTATAAAGCACAAAGAAGTTTTATTAATATATCTAAGACAAAGGGAAAAGAAAAGAAAAAAAAAACCCAAGAAAAACCAGAACAAACTCTTCAGACCACCCCTCCTTCCCCAATTCTCTATTTCATTCTCTCTGACAACATGCAAAAGACAACACTTCGACCCTCAGTCAGTTTACCACCTCAGAAACAGCTCTTGTTCCAGTTCATTTAGGGAGAGAAGTCTCTTTTGTTTACACCATGGATTTTCTGTAAGAAAAATACAGTTTTTATGGGTCTTCTGCCTCACTATTAGCTGCCGCCCGGAGCAAAGTCCAGCTTAATAGTGGATCCTTCCCACACCAGAAGCCTTCCCACAGCCACTTGGGTGGGTTATGAACAGTCTACAGGGTACTTGTTTTAAGGATGCCTAGTTCAATTGCAGCAACAAAGAAAATCTCTTTTTCTGTGCTTAGCAACACAGGTTCTCTTGACAACTCAGGTTCTCTAGCATTCTCCCCGGGACCAGGGCTCTGAGTCACAGCCTCTCCTCTCTCTTGGTTCTAGTTTCTCATCAGGCTGTACCTTTTCAACACTTACTTGTCTGTACTTAGGTATTTCAGTTCATTGGCTGCAATAAGAACCTCACATCCCCCTTTGGACTCTATCTTCATATATTACAGAGAATTTATTAGCTCAGTCCCCAACCATGGTTCTCCAAAAGTTTTCAGCTTCACTCTTGAAGCAACTTCCCATGCACCTCCTTGTAAGTATCAGTTCTGCTTTCCTCACTGACTGTAAAGTCTCTGCGCTGCACTATGTAGATGTCCTCACTCGTTCCTCTCTCTGCGAGGAAGGATGGGTGTCTGTGAGTTTAGTCTAGGCATGGAGAGAGTTAATCTCTGTCTCTCTCTCTCCGGCAGTGTGAGGATTACGTGCTCTTTGCTGGGCTGTTTGAACAGGTCCGAGCTGGATGGAGTCCGGCCTGGTCCTTGCCTGGCCCGGAGCAGGGGCCTGGCTCTCTCTCTCGTGTAGCTGGCACACTGGCTGAGCTGGATCTGCTGAAGATTCCAGCCGTTCCTCCCCCATGCCCGGCTGCAGCGGCACGGCTGCTCCAAACTTCCCTCCCCCCCCCCCCACTTTGGAAGGAGGGGGGGGGGAACTGGGGCCTTACTAGCGAGAGAAGCAGGAGCTGCTCCTCTCTACACAGCAGCAGCAGGTCTAAAGAGGAAGAGCTTCAGAGAGTCTCTGCTTATATATGGTTTTTTCCTCGAAGGCGGATCAACTTTTTAATTGGTTCACTTACATATCAATCCTTAAAACTACCTGATTATTAGCTCTCTCTCCCAGGAAGGAAGTTGTATTCCTTCCTGCAGCACAGATCACTTCTTAGATTTTGACCCCTCTGGCCTAACCCAAGACACCTGGGGACAGGGGCATTCCTGGAAATATAGCCAGCTGGAATCTGTCATACTTCTCCAGGCTGGACAGAGAAACCAGCAAGCTAAAGAGGACAAGAGGCTTTGTACTTTTGTGGTATCCACATTATAGCACTGACATTTCCTATCGTGAGAGCACTTAGTGTTACCATGGCATTAAAGTATTCCTTCAGCTCAGCAAGTCCCTCCCAGACCAGGAGGGTCACTGGGGTGGTACAAACCACAACCCTAGGAACAAGCCCTCTGCCCCACCTTATCTTCACATGTTATGGAGAAACTGGTTTGTGACTCACACGTCCCTTCAGGCAACTGTCATGCACTCTACTTCTGCATTACATTGCCATAACAGTGCCCTGCTCTGCACCCCTCCATGGCTCAGCTGCAGGGGGCTGCCACCCCCCTCCAGCACAGCTCCTCATGCTGTGCCACCAGCACTGCTCCCCATCAGCCTTGTCTTTCCCTAGACCTCCGCATGCCAGCATAGCTATGAGATAAATATATCATTAACCATGCCATTAAAAGGCTGGTAATGACTTTCTTTTTTTCTGGGCATCATTACGTCATCTCCATCTGAAGGAAACCATGGACACTGGCACTACTTTCTGCCTTCACTCCCAAGCAGCTTCCAGAGTCCTTGGGCTTTCCAGCACACTGGGGTAGGCTGTTGTCCTACTTTATGTGTTTGCTCGTGTGGTGTTGGCAAAGAGCAATTACTTAAATGAAAAAAATTATGTCTGCCATTCCTTAAACCCTTGGATACAATAAAAGAAAATGTCATATTTCTCCCACCTTCCCTCCTTCTGGTTTAAAGCAGATACAAGGAACAAAACAGGAGGGAACATAAAATGACATAATGTCTGCAGGAATTTGTGTGGTTCTCCTCCAAGAGTCCTATGAACCATAAAAGCACTGTGATGGACAACAGAAGTGGTCTAAAAATCTAAAAACACAGCTGAACAGTTGCTCACTGTCAAAAATGCAACCCTTGCTAGAAGTTAGACAAGGCAAAGTCTGTGAGGACAAGAACCCTTCTTTTTGCACAAGAAGTAATAGCTGCAGTCACATTTACTGCTGGAAGTCTTAACCTGTTAGTGTGTCTGTGGTAGGAACACTCCTGCCTGTGGAAATACAAACCAGCCTCCCCACACATCTGCCTGGCCCATTTTCTGTGAACAGTCAGCTGCTGCCTGTCCAAGGAGTCTGATTGATAAAAGCTACTCTTTTCTTCCAAACACGGCACACTATACTAAGGAGTAAACCTCTCTAATTTTTAACCTCTTATTAGGAAAAAAATAATGACTCAGATTGAAAAGGTCTCTGTAAGAATTAACATTTCTGGTCAGCAAGGGAATTAGCCTCACATCCAGCAGTCAAGCCACTGGTCATCAGGATGAAGCATAACTTGAGTGGACCAAGGAAGGTGAGTAGGCAGACAGATAAAACATCCTGTTCATGTTGAAGGTGTAGTTCATGACTAACATTGTCACAACGTTTGAGGGGGATGACTAAAAGGCTGTACAAGATGGTTTTCAGGAGTGCAATCATCAGTCCTTTTTAATACAAACTGGACATGATGATTTACCTCTCTGAATGACTTTGCTCTGTTGAGGTTTATTGGAGACCAGTGACTGAAGTGTGTGCAATGGCTGGAAGCATTGATTCACCTGCTGTGAGCAACCAGCTGGTGGCACTTCTAAAGTGGTATTACAAACCTTCCAGAATTAGGAGACTTGGGACACATATATGATACATCATTAGGACATGCATCATGCACTAACTAAACATTCGAAAATAATTTTAAGTTGGGAGAGGCTTCCTGTTGCAATGAATACTGGAGAACTGAGCGCATTATTTTAAGTTGTAAACAACTGGTCCACTCAGTCACTTGGAGAAAATGTCCTCTATAACATCTGCTTTTCTTGGCCTCCAGACCACCCTGTATATTATCTGTGTGCAAATTCAAACTTCACACAGCTACCCGAAAAGGGGGTCTAAGCCTCCTGGCAAAGCTTGGGCACACCTTTCCAGAGGGCCTGGGCTACCACAGTATGCGCAGGCTGCCCATAAAGTGCTAAAGCACCTTAGGGACTGAGGAGTACACAGCCTATTTTCAAATGAACCTCAAAGATACTGATTGACTCAACACACTTGAGATGCTGAGGAGCATCACCTTAGGAGCCCAGTTCTCCATGGTTTTCCACTGATCTCAGATTGCTAAAAATATTTCCACTGACTGTTGGTTTTGGCTGGAGTTAACCTTCATAGTAGCTGGCATGGGGTGATGTTTTGGATTTGTGGTGGAAGCTGCTGATAATTCAGGGATGTTTTAGTTATTGCTGAGCAGTTCTTAACAGAGCACAACAGGGCTTTGCTGCCCCTTACACTGCCCCACCAGCAAGGAGGCTGGGAGTGCACAAGTAGCAGGGAGGGGACACAGCTGGGATAGTCAGCCTCCACAGACCCAAGGGATATCCCATACCATATGGCTTCATGCTGAGCATTAAAACTAGCAGGAAGGTTGGATGGGAGACTGCTGCTTAGGGACTGGCAGGCATCAGTCAGATGGTAGTGAGTAATTGTCATTTGCATCGCTTTTCTGTCTTGTGTTTTGTTTTTCTCTCTGTTATTTTCCTTTTAATTACATTATTATTATTATTATTACTACTTTTTTTTCTGTTATTAAACTGTTCTTGTTTCAACCTATGAGTTTTCTCACTTTTACCCTTCCAATTCTCTCCATCTTTCAGACAGGAGTGATCAAGCAGCTGTGTGCTTGGTTGCTGGCTGTTACATAACACACTGTTTCACAACAGCTGTATTCCTCATTAGCTGTAAGTCTTGGGACATCACTGAAGTACTGAAGGCCCACCAAGACTGAATTTTTATATGTTTTCTTACTTTAAAGGTGATTTGTCAAGTAGGTGGAGAAAATCAGCAGGAGTAATCAACAGATTTTCCACGAACATGACATTTATAAATAAAAGAAAAAAAAGAAGTGCAGAGTATATTTACAGTTATTGACACAGTTCTGCTCTACTTCTATTGTATTGATTGTTGTGATATCAGGAAATGTCCTATAACTCACTGGATGTAAAATGCTTTATTTTTGCTCTGAAAAACACTTGGGTAAGTGATATACCTACAATACTTCTTGCCTATGTAACTGTCCTGGGTTAGGCCAGAGGGGTCAAAATCTAGGAAGTGATCTGTGCTGTAGGAATGCAGGGAGGGATACAACTTTCTTCCTGCGAGAGAGAGAGCCAATAATCAGGTAGTTTTAAGAATTGATAGGTAGGTAAACCAATTAAAAAGTTGGTCCGCCTTCAAGGAAAAAACCATATATAAGCAGAGACTCTCTGACGCTCTTCCTCTTTGGACCTACTGCTGCTGTGTAGAGAGGAGCAGCTCCTGCTTCTCTCACTGGTAAGGCCCCCCCCTACCTCCTTCCGAAGGAGGGATGGGGGGGGGAAGGGAGGTTTTACGGCAGCCGTGCCGCTGCAGCCGGGCAGGCATGGGGGAGGAACGGCTGGAATCTTCAGCAGATACAGCTCAGCCGGTGTGCCAGCTACACGAGAGAGAGAGCCAGGCCCCTGCTCCGGGCCAGGCAAGGACCAGGCCGGACTCCATCCAGCTCGGGCCAGGCCCTGCCCTGTCACCCCGGGCCCAGATGGCCCTACCAGGCTGAGCCAGCTTGGCCGAGCCAAGCAGAGACTCTTGAGAGCGTCTGGCATCCAGCTCGGACCTGTTCAAGCAGCCCGGCAAAGAGCACGTGATCTTTACACTGCCGGAGAGAGAGAGACAGAGATTAACTCTCTCCATGCCTGGACTAAACTCACAGACATCTATCTTTCCTCGCAGAGAGAGGAACGAGTGAGGACATCTACATAGTGCAGCGCAGAGACTTTACAGTCAGTGAGGAAAGCAGAACTGATACCTAGAGGGAGGTGCATGAGAAGTTGCTTCAAAAATGAAGCTGAAAACTCTTTTGGAGAACCATGGTTGGGGACTGAGCTAATAAATTCTCTGTAATATATGAAGATATAGTCCAAAGGGGGATGTGAGGTTCTTATTGCAGCCAATGAACTGAAATACCTAAGTACAGACAAGTAAGTGTTGAAAAAGTACAGCCTGATAAGAAACTAGAACCAAGAGAGAGGAGAGGCTGTGACTCAGAGCCCTGGTCCCGGGGAGAATGCTAGAGAACCTGAGTTGTCAGGAGAACCTGTGCTGCTAAGCACAGAAGAAGGGATTTTTCTTTGTTGCTGCAATTGAACTGGGCATCCTTAAAACAGGTACCCTGTGGACTGTTCATAACCCACCATAGTGGCTGTGGGAAGGCTACTGGTGTGGGAGGGATCCACCATTAAGCTGGACTTTACTCCGGGCGGCGGTTAATGGTGAGGCAGAAGACCCATAAAAACTGTATTTTTCTTACAGAAGATCCATGGTGTAAGCAAAAGAAACTTCTCTTCCTAAATGAACTGGAACAAGAGCTGTTTCTGAGGTGGTAAACTGACTGGAAGTCAAAGTGTTGTCTTTTGTATGTTGTCAGGGAGAATGAAATGGAGAGGTGGGGAAGGAGGGGTGGTCTGGGGAGTTTGTTCTGGTTTTTTTCTTGAGTTTTTGTTTTCCTTTTTTCCCTTTGTCTTAGATATATTAATAAAACTTCTTTGTACTTTATAAAGTTTGAGCCTGCTTTGCCTACTTCTAATCCTTATCTCACAACAAGCAATCAAGTAAATTTAGGTAAGTGTGCTGGCATTTAGCCACAAACCTGAATAGGCGAACTAAAACCACGACAGTAACATAAACCTTAATGATTAGAAGACTAAAATAATGGCTCTGACAAACTAGGAACAAACCCATTCTACCAATGATGCATACAATTTCCTCCCTTTGCTTTGAGCAAAACTGCAGTTAAGACAATAGTGTTATAAATCATTCTAATAGCCTTGCCTATGTAAAAACATCTTCATGCTAAGTGGTGTCTGTGCTAACTGCCACAAACAATAAAAAGAGCAACTAAACTCTGCAGCCTTTTTGGAAATTAGGGAAAATCTTGATTAGATTTTGGTTATTTGTGCAGTATATTCCCAAGTGTGATAGCAAACAAGGTATTCCATACTCTTAATAGAAAGTAGCCCCTACCTGGCTTGTAAAAAAAATGTTCTGCCTTCCATTATTTGTGACATCATGAAGGAAAAATCAGGATATTAAAGTGGAGAATCAAATCAGTAGTCCTTCCCTCTGCAGCCTGTCTCCAGCAATGGCCCAGGCCAGATATCACAAAGGAAGGCATAAGATGTCACTCAGAGCCAGTCTTGCAATAATCTGCTTATGAAGGAAGTTTCTGGCTGTTTTCATAGAATTAACTGATGTTGTGAAGCATGGAGGCAAAAGTATTTGGGGGTTTTATTTTCCTACAGATGATTTTTTTATTATGCCTGAATGTGTATCCTGCTAGGCCTCCTGTGCCAGTGCTGCCCTGGAGCAATGAGTCCCACAGAGTAATTACACACTGCAAAATGAGCATGTGTTTGTTATTTATCACTGTCTTAAAGCAAACAGTTCCCAGTCTTTTACTGTCTGTTCTTGAGATAATCTATGCTTTCTCAGAGCCTTCACGCTCTCAGTTGATACTACCTCCTCCAGTGGTTGCTGCTGTTAGTGTGGTAGGAGCAGGAAGGAGAACAGCACTTAACCTGAGTATTTGTGCCACAAAACAACTCACAGGCTGTTTAGCTTCCTCACCTGCCTTATTACAACACAGTATTTTTTCTCCTGTTTTTACTAATGTAGGGCCCTGGCCAACGATGGGACAGTTTCCCATTAGAGCTGCAAGATCAACTAGGATATCCTAAGCAAGGATTTACTAAACTAAAGCCAATTCTTGACAAAATATTTTTCTACTGACCACACCAATTCTGCCAAAACAGTTATTTTCCAAGCATGATGGGAGTGGAAAGAGGCTCCCTGCAGTCTCCACTGCCCAACAAAGATGGTAGTTTGGGAGCTTCATCTCTGGAGCAGGAGATCCATGCCCCAGTCCCTGTCCCTCGAGGTTCAGAACTGTGACTTGCAGCCTTAAATCAGATGCAGGTTTCTCGTTTTCTCATGGAAAACAGAAAACACCTGACATCTGGATGGGAGCAGAAGCTTTGCTGTGTCTCATCTGATCCTCTTGGCATCTCCCTAGTGAATGCATGGACATGGCACCTCTTTACCCCCATGGCTTTGGATAGCTACTGGCACAGAAAAGGACTTTCCCTGGCTAGTGACAAAACAGCAGGAGGATTGGAGAGGGTGAAGAAGTGGAGCAGAAGGAGGCAGGATGGGATGGGACAGAGAACAGGACAGCAGTGGATGAGGAGAAAGGTAAGAGGGAGTAAGCCAAGAAGCATTACTGGGAGGAGAAAGGGAGGCAGCCCAAGAACTCCTGGTCCTGGCAGCCCCCAGCAGTGCCTGGATCATCTCCCTACATGACTCTGTCTAATTTTTGCCCCATGCAGGCAAAGCAGCAGCTGTCAACTTATTACCTTGGAGCAAGCTGAAAATATAGCAGGACTTGGCCTTTTAGTCTTGCTCCTGGCTCTGCATGAGGTTTGCAATCAGCTGTTAATGTCTCTCCCCTCACATAGTTTATTCTTCTTCCCTGTTACTGTGATTACATAGAGCCCTGAGTTTGTCCTGCCCTCCATGGGTAGCTCAGCTACAGCAAAGTCTCCCTGCATGCAGTGAGTGTGAGAAACGCCCGTAGAGCACACTCAGGAATACCTCAAAGCCTCTCCCCTGCA
This sequence comes from Eopsaltria australis, assembly GCA_034509425.1. Taxonomy (NCBI): domain Eukaryota; kingdom Metazoa; phylum Chordata; class Aves; order Passeriformes; family Petroicidae; genus Eopsaltria; species Eopsaltria australis. The sequence continues at coordinate 158,902 of JAVTVJ010010835.1, read as the reverse complement.
GCATTTCCAATGCAGAATTAAATCATTCCTCACAAGGAGAAGGCTTTGCACACCTGAGGGGCAGAGCAGGGATGGGGTTTTCTATCAAGCAGACAGGAGCCTGACACCAGCTACCCCATTGCTTCACAGCCTACAGCACAGACATGGATGGCAAGGACAGACCACCTCAGAAAGGAGGGTAGGGAAATACAGGTGCAGACTTTGAAAGAGCAACCCAAACCTACACTGTGTTTCTGCTTGGGACAGGCTGCTCCCTCCCCAGGTGGACTGTCAGCTGTGCCAGATCATGCTGGGGATCATGAGGGAATTTAGGCTTTTTTGGGGAGTAGGTCATCCAGCAGCATGGCTCTGCTAGCAATGGGTAAGAAGCATAATGCAAAGCAGATTTCTGAGGATCTGGGATTGCTTTACCATGGGAAAGCTTTCCTCAGAGATATTTAAAAGTTCTAACAGAGAACCCTGACCTGGTTTGGTGCAGACACAAGTTATTATCCACCCACACCTTGGGAGTGCAACTGCAGCACCTGTTGAAGAGGCTTTATTTGCCCACATGGACTGTTCTAAGCAGCGTTTGTGTGCATATGGAAATTAACAATTTATTCAGTTCATTGAGACAGTAAGGCCATGGCCATTCACACCTTAAAACAGGAGGCTGAAGTCCCTCCAGGTGGCAGGCACTTTCCTGTTTCTCAGGGACACTCTCCCACACAGCCTGACCTAACCTGGCCTGGGCACAAGGCCACCAACTGTGCAGCTTGGTGCCTGGGTGCCCTGGAGCAGCTGCTCCCACTTCTGGAGGGAGCCCAAAGGAAAAGATTTGGGTTTTAGTATTCAAACTTGCCTTTGGGCAGGTTGAACTAACATGAAAATCTACTTAACATGCCAGATGCCACCAGCACACTCCTGGACCCAGCCAGTCAAGCGCAGCCACTGATGGGGATGCTCCTGTAATGCTGATTGCTGAGGGTTCATCCTCCCCAGTAAAGTAAATGTAGACACCCATAGCTTTCAGGCCAGGATATATAACCTGCTTTCCTGTTTTGAAAGATTCCATCTGCATAGCTCTTTTGGTGGCTAGGGAGATTGCAAATCCCTCTAAGACAGGCTGTGGAGCTATCTTTGAGCACCTGCATTTCCTCACTCTGACAGGATGGACAGGCAAACAAATGAAGGGGAAGCATTTTTGCTCCTCACATGGGGAATATAACTAAACTAAATATCATTCAGCTGTGAGAGGAATGGCTCCCTGACAGGATCCTTCAGTCTACAGTACTGGCTGTGCCATTTCACATGAAACAAGAATTCCCTGGAACATACGATTTCCCTTTCTGTACCCAAAATCCTGTGTCTCTGCTGGTGAGAACATTTTGGGAGTAGCCTTGCCATTGCTTGCAGGATAAAAGTCCACTGTCTGTGCATTATATTCACACACAATTTCCTCTTTTTGGAGTTGGTTGGGTTTCAGGAGCACCCTTTTACCTGCCCAGAGGCAGTGTACAATTTCCCATGGGGATGCTGGAGAGCAGAGCATCACTGCTGCACTGATGCTGCAAACCAAGGCTGCCCTCTGCCTCCCTGGGCTCTGCAGCACAGCACTGCTGCACCCCACGCCTCTGCCACTGCTGGGCACAGGCCTTGGTGCACGAGGGGATGGAGAGAAATGGAGGAGGCTTCCCCAGGCCCATGACAGGGCAGTGAATGTGCCCTCCTGGAAATCTGCTCACTGGGGACTGACTCGTGCTCCTCTGCCTGTCACTGGGGTTGTGCCTTTGGCAGACCCTGCATCTGCTCTATGGCAGGACCCTTCCCTTAGCTGGGACATCTCAAATTTGATCAACCCAGGCTAAACCCCTGGGGTCTGGGTGAAGGTGAGGAGGGCTGAATGGGAATGGGCCATAAGCTAGTCACTTGTTATGCATTCATCCCTTACATCAGCATTCCAATTAATAAGCCTTTACAGAAAGAAGAAAACTGGGCCTTTAACAAAAGTCTGCTGTTTACACAGAGCTGGTTAAGTCTAACAAGAAATTAAATTATTTTTGTTATCAGAGTAATGCATGATACATTCACTTAAAATAGCCTGCATAAATAAAACTTTACAGAATTGACTGTGACATGTATAAAGAGATGCCATGAGACTGCAATTCAAAAGGATGGTCAGCTCATTAAAAACCCAGCATGATGGTTCCATCTGCAGACCATTCTAGAGGCTGTCTTGTCTTATTTGTGTCACTCATGTTAAGCCATCCTTAAATTGCTCACTTCTGCATTCCCAAAAGCAGCTGGCACAAATGCACCTTGATTGGGACTCTCTAAGTAGCATTATGCACTAGAGATGTGTTGATGGAAGCCAAGGAAAGGGGAAATTATGACACCTGGTGACATTTGTTAGTGAGGGAAGCTTTTGCTGAAGTTAAACTTACAGAACTAGCTTGAGAAGACAAATGGCATTTTTTGCAGAGGGACAAACTAGAGCCAATGCCATTCAGTGACATCAGTGAAAATTAGAGGCTTAAGGTTGGCATGGCTTTGAGCTTCTGAGACCTGCCTGCTGGAGAGTGTCAGGAGATTTGGTGCTCAGTTCCTAACACCTCAAATTTCAGAAATTATAGCTTAGTGCTTTGATGAGTTGAGTTTACCAGCATCCCGAGCCATGAAATTGTAGCCTCAAAAGTTTTTTGACTTACTGAATAAACTTCTATACATACACATAGCTAACTGTCTGATATACAAGCACATACCCCTATTAATAATGAAAGTCCTTCAAGGACAAGGCAAAAGTCTGCATTTACATCACATCCAGTTTGCCTCTGACCCCTTGTCACACAGACCCAAGCAACAGGGTGTGAGGAAACAGTGCTCACCCCATCACACCTAATTTTTACAAAAAGCCATATGAATCACATGTAGTACTCACAGCATGGTGCCAGTGCTTTTCCTCTTGATCGTGAAGTGCGTGGAATCATCTGAGAACTCCACCTCATAGTTGGCTTCTTGAGCAGTAACCCCAGGGCCATCGATCTTCAGTGGGACTTCAAACCGCTGCTTGTTGGGGTTGTAGAGCTAAAGCAAGGTGAGCAGGGGGCAGGTCAGCTCACTCCTTAGCACATGTTGCTTTGGTTAAATGATTCCAACCCCCAGGTACTCACCCTGAAGTGGAGTCTGTCCTTTGTCTGGAATTCCACTTCCAAGACAATCGGGGAAATGTCATTTCCAAAGAGGGTCAAGGACTGGCGCTTGTCCAGCATGATCCTGTAATGGATGAATAAATGATAAATGTTGGCTTTGTAAAAATAGTGTTATGATAAAATACAGTTAAGTAGAAACAAGACTGTAGTAAAATTATAACCTTGAGATAAGTGTGATATATTGGAAAATGTAGTCATAAATATATAGCTGAAAACGTCTTTTGAGCTGATTACTTGCAATGCTAAGGAATTTCAAGGGAAACAAGAGAAGATAAGACCAATTCGCAGCTCTCTGCTGACACTGTCCAGACACCTGAAGAGACATTCTGGCGAGAAGGAGGGGGGGCAGAGACCAGGGGGAAAGAGTTTGAAATGTAAATTTTCTTCTGAGCTTAATGAATATGTAACAGTTAAGAGTACTTAATCCATTGTAAAATGAACGAAAGGGTGCCTCTAGCAAATACACTATGCACCCAGAGCTGTTTTTGCCTTTGTTCCACTAATAAATGTTCAATATTATTTTACTAAAATTTTTGTTCTTGGACCCGTTTTTAACAATCCTGCAGTGGAAACACGTGCTGGGCCCACCACAATCGGGCCTGGCTGAGACCACCCTGGGGCAGGCTGGGGGAACCACCCAGCTACTCTATATCAGCTCTTTGAAAATAAATCATTGACTTATTGACAGAAATAATCCCTGAGGTTATTTTAGGCCCTCCTTGATGTTACTGGATAAAATAGGGGCCACCAAAGAAAGGAGACCTCATAGTTTTCTAGGACACAGCTCCCAGGGTGTGCCTTCACCTGGTTTCCTCACCTGAGGTGTGGTGAGAGCACAAGCCCCAGTTCTATGGCACATGCCCAGGGAAAGGTCCAATACCCTCCTTATCACACGTGTATCGGAGCAGCCTGGGGAAAGCCTTCGGCGAGAGCGCCCGGGGCAGCAGCGGCGGTCGTGAGGCAGCGCCGGCCTGCAGCACCCGAAGAGCCTCACGCACTCACCTCCAGCCTTTCTCCGTCTTCTCGGCATTCCCATGCCGGGGGTAGCCGTAGGGGCTGTCCTCGGGGAAGAAGCACCAGGGCGCGTTGGGCACATCGGTGGCGCACCAGATGCAGCCCTGCGCCTCGCACACCTCCTGGGAAGCGCCCGGCTGCGGGTGGCAGTCAATACGCTTCTGCACCGCCACGGCTCCAGGGCACTGCACGTCCTGCTCCGAGCTGCGGCACCCCCCTAGAGCTGCAAAGGGCAAAGCAGTCAGAGCAGCAGAGAACCGCGTTAGAAAGCCCCACAGCACTGCAAACTTTAGTTCTTTTTTTTTTTTGGATGTGCTTTCTCCCCATCTTAGGGCCAGTACCCATGATCCCTTGGACTAATATGACGGCAGAGCAGCTGCCTGGTCACAACCGAGCAAGAGCAACAACCACTTTCTTTTACAAGCCGAGGCAGTGGGTTTGTATTATTCAGCACTCAGAGCTGCCTGTGCCCAGCTGAAGCTCGACTTGCTTGAAATACTCAGAGAGAGCTAAATAGCAGCGTAATGAAGCTGCTGGTGAGGCATGAGAGCAACACTCCAGGCTGGCAGAACAGGAGGGATTCTTCAATAAGGACTGCTATCGATATTAAAATGCTACATTTTCTGTATACTTATGTTATACACAGATGTTTTCTATCTATAGAGATACAAATATGTGATAAGCAGCATGCACTTATATGATATAAATAGAAAAATATTGAATATACGTGTATGTTCGTATTGGGTTTCTTTTCTGTATCGTATGACTGCTGTATCTACATAGTATTAGTAATTTGTGTTAATACAGGTATGGTTATGAGTAAAGGGAAGATGCCAGCGGTAAAAGAAAAGGCATAGATTAGTCATTCACAGAATCATAATGAACAAAACCTGTTAGTAAGGTGCTACATTTTCCCTTTTTACAGCTGCAGGTCAAGCCCTGTGGTTGAGTGGCTCCCAAGAGCAGGGAGGAACCATAAGACCAGCTCCCTGCTGTGCTGACAAACTGCTGTTGGCAAATATTCTCAGACAGAGCAGACATATCACAGGCAGCATACTTATTTTGAAGTTAATTTATGTCATTTTAGTCATTATAGCAATATTGAAAGATTAAATCTACTTGAATGATAATTGCCCTTTTCAATAAAATTACTAATACCTCTGCTTTAATTTTTTTTTCATGTGGACTGTTGTGTGCTTGAGAACCTAAAACATGATTGCTGGTGCAGTCAGCTTCTCCACAGAAAGAATTCTACAAGCAGATATACACAAGCAGTAATTATATATACTGGAAAATTTACAGAATGAAACAGTAGATTTGCTAGAGAATGCCCTCATGCTGCAATGCCAGAGTTGATTTCCAAGTGGGGGATATTAACACAGAAAAGCAGGAGTGCCATCTACATTTTTTTTTTTTTTTTTTGAGAAAAACTCTCATGCCCCTTTTATACAGAAACATCTGACACTCAGGTCTGATGCTCCCAGGCTGCTCAGCAGAGCTCACTGCTCCCTGCCACAGTGCCTCATTATCATCTTCTAGAGGCTGGGATTAACAGGAATTTTCTGGCTGTTAACCTTTGCCAGCTGACAGGCAGGCAGGATTGGTTTCCACCTCTGTTTTCTGGGGCAGAGAGTCATGTCCCACGGGCTGCTCTCTGTCCAGCATTCACCCCTCATGATCTGTCAAATAGAAAAGCTCTAAATTCTTATCCTCTTTTTCATCTAAAGCATAATAGGAATATGAGCATCCTTCTGCAATCCCTCAATTATTTCTTCTTGGAGCACAAAATAAACTAAACCCATCACATATCATTTTGGTTCGGGGTGTGTTTTCCAATGGGAGTCAAATGCAGCATTAGTGTTTTCATTGCTGAAATCAAAGAGTATGACTGAACAGACTACAGCAGTTTATTAATTTGTTGGCATTTTACACAGTATAGATTTATGGGAGACTTTTATGAACTAATTTGTATTGTAAAATACTTTGAAGATACTTCTTATGATAGTGTGAATGAAAAAGCTAGTTGAAGGGAAAAAACATTGCCCCAGAAGAAACCAAGAAATTTCTTCCACTTTTTCTCCCATTAATGCAAAGCTTACATTTCCCAGCAAATTAAAAAAAAAAGGACTTGCAGGTGTGAGCAGCTGAATACTGCTGCAACCTTGTTCATCCCTTGTTCCTGGATTTACTTCTATTGTAGTACAAACATGATAGCAACAAGTGGGAAGATAAAATTTTCCTTCCCTACTTTAAAAAATAATTTAAAACCCATAATTTTCACTGTATTTACGGCCCATATCTGTAAACGTACAGACAAGATGAAATCCAAACAAGCAATTGAGTATATAGCAACAGCTATGGCTACTTGCTGCTTTTCCATGATAATTTCCATGGGAACAGAAGCTAAAGCAAGGCAGTTGGAAAGATATACGTGAAAAATAATCCTCATTGTTTTTTAAAAACCTTGACTTTAATTTTGAAAAATTATATTAAAATTAAGGCATAAGGAAGAAATTATAGTATTACCACACAGTTTTTAATTTAATAGTATTAGTCTTTACATTTTAGGTTCGTCCATACATTTCAAAGGCATTTGCTGCAGAGGTTCCCTCCTCCAGCAACACAATAATATGTATTCTCCCTTTACTATGTTCTTGACCAAATTAACCTCTTGTATGCTGGGGTAAAAATCACAGAAAAAAAATCTAACAAAGCAATAGGTAACTTTCAGGAGCTGAATGATCCCATTGATTCCCTTTTGCCTGTGCTGGTGCCCAAGTGCTAAATACATGTAGGACTGGGGCATATTTCTAAACAAGTCAGCTCTGTCATCCTCCCACAGTCACCTCAGGCGGAGTCAGTGCCATGCCTGTTCTCTCCTTTTACATGGAAAAAAATAATCTCTTCTAACAGCTCTTCTACCATTATCACATTTATATTTTGCTTTTGAACCCTATAACAAAATACAAATGTGGTGTACTTACCTGCAAGCACAACCGCCAAGAAACACAGGCTCCTCATTCTTGCCATGGTTGAAGGAGGACTTCTACAGGGAGCCCGAAGCCTTTTATAGAAGGCAGGGGCACGATAAGCACTTGTTCCAATACACAATCAGAAGCATTGCAAATATTTTCTCAGCATTCATATCTTTGATGAGATTAATTGTAACACATGACCTTGCCTGTACCTAAGCAGGTAAGATACAGTCTAATTTTTCCACACACTTTGCTCAACTTCTGAATTCCGACTTTGAGAGGAAAACATTATTTTCCCATGACTTCTTATAAAATTAATTTTTCAGAGACCGCCTTGTTTTTGACACAAACATGTTCAGATAGTCCAGTGCTTACCTTTTTCTGATTTCATATTATCTTTTGTCACATATGTGGGTTTACAGCACAGATGAAGTTTGGAGAAAAACAAACAGTCAAATAATTCTCCATTAAAACAAGACACTGATACTGTGACCTTTACTAAATGACATTTTTCTTCCAATTACTTGATGTCAAGAACTTTCTGAGCAAAGGTATGAAAGCTTTGTTCTATTGTAAGACCTGGTTTAGGTGGAATATCTTTCTGGAAGAAAAAAAAATATTAAAACTAAATATTTTTATGAATACATGAAGTAATATTGATGCCTATCAGGAGATATGCCAAACAAAATATCTGCACTGCCAAGCATCACTGGAGAGGACCATCTGCATCTCAGATCATGGCCACACAGCCCCTACCATGAGGTCCATCAGAGCTGGGCAGCTGGACAGAGGGAGGCTTTTCCCAGGTCTGCAAGGACTTTTGTCCTGCAGTTGCAAAACACAATATTCACACGAATCTTACACACACAGCCATGAGTGTTCAGCCCCAAAACCAGGGGTTACCAAGCTGTTGGTATAATTTGTGTAGCTTGGCACAATGGGGGCCTACTGGGCCAAGGGGAACAGGGACCCTCCACCAGGCACAAAAAGCCTCTCGTGAGTCTTGCATGTAAATCCACTCTCCACTGGGAATTTGCTCAAAGTTGTGATCAAGTCCCAAATCATTTGTGCGTACACCCTCTGAGTAGCTAAAAAGTATGATAGACAAACACTGAGTGGTAGAGCTGCTTATTTTAACTAATTTATACATTCTTTCTTAACCATATCTATCATTCATCTCCTGTTTCCATCAAAACTTGGAATACATTGGTAACCTCAAATTGCAAGAAGTATTTTCATCTCCTTTCAAGCTGAGCAGAGAAGGAAGTAATTCCTCCAAGATCAGTAAGAGGCATCAGAACTCTTCCTTGTTTGACAGCCCATAAGTAATAAGGTAAGAAGTGTCATCTCGTAGGAACAAGGGCCACCTGCTTCATTTTACATCTGTACTGTACTAAGTGTGAGGGAATCCCCCCTAGGGCACTATAAAGTACTATAAAAACAAATAATGGCCAAGGAGAACACAGACATGGGATACGAGAACAACGTATGGGCTACAGTGCTCACTGAGCTACTCTACTGTATCGCCTGCGTGGAGACTGTCCTGGGGGACAGAGACCAGCAGCATGTCCCAGAAGCGTCCCACGGGGAGCTGCTCTGGTGGGGATGCTTTAGCTCCTGCTGCGGCACTCTGCTACCCTGCCGGTGGGCGCAGAGAGACAAGTCCTAGCAGGTACAGGGGTAAAGAATAAGGGAGGGATCTTCTGTATGAATATCCGAGGAGTTTATTAACAGTTCCTCGCTCGAATGGGTCCAGGGACAGAAGGCCCAGAACAAAGGAGAGCACAGACTTTTATACAGCAACAAACAACCAATCAACTGAGGGTCCAGGGGCAGGGAGGAAGGTGGGACAAGCTTACACAGTCCAATGAGGAGAGGGAAGGGGAGGAGAGAGAGAACCACAACCAATGGAGTACCGAGTAGCACAGAACCTTCTAGATACAGATACATACGCATAGTGGGGGAGGAGAACAAACAGTCCGATCAGGGGGCTACAATTAGCATAGGAAGAACACATCAATCACATGGGAGAAACTATTATCCTCCAGAGGGAAGGGGAGGATTTTCAAACCTGAGCAACCCTCCACCATGGCCCCTTAGATCCCTTGGGGCCTCCTGGATCTTCCTGGGCCTCAGTGGTAGCCTCAACAGCCGCCACACTACTGCACTGTGTAAAATTGTGGGTTTTATATTCAACAGCTTTGCAAAGGAAGTGAATTTTTATAAGGAAGTATGATGAACAAGGCAAAAAAGCAGTTCACATTCACATCTTTATTTGTTACCTACACAAGCTATAATTTACAGACTGATATTTTCTGAAAAATAAAAACAAAACAACCAACAAACCCCAATATCCAAACACTATCTGAATCTACATAAAATTTTAAAATTTGCAGAATTTACAAATTAATATTCAGAGCAGTTGGGTAAATTATACATCCTCCCTCAATATTCAGGTTCCAAGAGCTTTAAATGTCATACAGGCACAAGATAACCTATTTTCTTTATACAACTGTCCTGGTTTGAAGGACAGGTGTCTGTTAAGGAAGGCAGGAGCCTCCCTTGGGATGGGAAACTGTAACCCCTCTCCCTCTGAATTATTATAAATTTGAAATCAAGAGGCTCTCCGGCAAAGATATGAGAATAGGAATAACAGTTCTTTACTACTATCTAAAACAAAGGATAACAAATAACAACAACTATAACGTTAACCAACAAACAGAACCAGAAACCCAGTGGCAGCTTGCTCGGCTTCAGGCACCTTTTCCCTTCGGTGCAGTTCCAGTCACAGCCTGCAGGGGCGCTCTGGGTGTGATGATTTCCCCGGTGCCTGCAGGGGGCGCTCTGGGTGTGGTGATTCCCCGGTGGCTGCAGGGGCGCTCCGGCGTGAGCTCAGGTAGCACACGGCAATGGCGGCTGCCCGAGGCACGGAGGGATGGAGGAGAGCCCTTGCTCCACAGACCCTCGGGGGGCAGCTGGTGTCGGTGCCACAGCAGGATCCCCGGACACAGGGAGCTGGGACGGTAAGGGGTCTCCACGTGCAGGGGGAGCCCCGCCACAATGTAGCAAAGAAACTCGGAGCTGCGAGGAGCGGGGGAGAGACAGGCTGGTGGCAGGCAGCTCCCGATGGGGCAGAGAGGAAAAGACTCAGAGCACACAGACCGGCAGCTCCGTGCTGGCTTCTCAGGGGCCGTGGGTTCAGCAGACAGCAGCTCCGACCGCCCAGCTCCGAGGGTCCCGAGCAAGAGAGCCTGACCTCCCCCCTTGCCCTTGCTTTTCAGTCTCCCAAATCTCGAGTTGTCAGGCCCTGCATTCATGAGAGCGATTCTGCCCCACCCTGCCAAGGAGAAAGGCTCTAGCCTTGTGCTTTGTTTCTCTTAAGTACTCAGCAATTAGCCCAGTCATTAGTCTCTTAGCAACCCATGGGAGAAAAATTCCTGAGGAAAAAAACTAAATCCAAACTCCAACATTCTCCACCCCAAATTTTTTCCCATGCAAACACCTTACATCAAATTTAAACCTTCGAGGTATATACATACATGCAGATACAGATACAAGCGCAGTGTCATAAGTAGTTCACCCTAAAACAAGGTCTCCTTGAGGTATGCATCGGGTCTCTCCATCCCTTTGCATCACCCACCAGGTGCAGCCCGGTCCCTGAGCAAAGACAACCCCCCGGATGGGATTGTCTTTACTTGAGGCAGAGTTTACCCAAACAGTCTTTCCCAGCATACCTCTCATGTGTACTACTGGAACTTTATCTCCATCTGTTGTTCGCAAGGGGTCAGAGTGGGCAGGCCCGGCCCAGCTGGAGGAACCTCGGGTGTTCACTAACCATGTGGCCTTTGCCAAATTAGTCTCCCAGTTCTTGAACGTCCCCCCACCCAGTGCTTTCAAAGTGGTTTTGAGCAGGCCATTGTACCGTTCAACTTTCCCAGCTGCTGGTGCATGATAAGGGATATGGTACACCCACTCGATGCCATATTCCCTAGCCCAGGTGTTTATAAGGCTATTTTTGAAGTGAGTCCCATTGTCGGATTCAATTCTCTCTGGGGTACCATGTCTCCAAAGAACCTGTTTTTCGAGGCCCAGGATGGTGTTCCGGGCAGTGGCATGAGGCACAGGGTAGGTCTCCAGCCATCCTGTGGTGGCTTCCACCATTGTGAGAACATAGCTCTTGCCTTGGCGGGTCTGGGGCAGTGTGATGTAATCAATCTGCCAAGCCTCTCCATACTTGTATTTGGACCACCGTCCACCATACCATAGAGGCTTTACCCGCTTGGCCTGTTTGATCGCAGCGCACGTCTCACAATCATGGATCACCTGGGAGATACTGTCCATGGTTAGGTCCACCCCTCGGTCTTGTGCCCACTTATAGGTGGCATCTCTGCCCTGGTGGCCTGAGGCATCATGGGCCCATCGGGCTAGGAACAGCTCCCCTTTGTGTTGCCAGTCTAAATCTATCTGTGCCACCTCAATCTTTGCTGCGTGATCTACCTGCTTGTTGTTCTGGTGTTCTTCGTTAGCTCGGCTCTTAGGGACATGGGCGTCTACATGGCGGACCTTTACGGGTAGCTTCTCTACCCAAGTGGCAATGTCTTTCCATTCATCAGCTGCCCAGATTGGCTTTCCTCTACGCTGCCAGTTGGCCCTTTTCCACCTTTCCAGCCAACCCCATAGAGCATTGGCTACCATCCACGAATCAGTGTAGAGATAGAGCTTTGGCCACTTCTCTCTCTCAGCAATGTCCAGGGCCAGCTGAACAGCTTTGAGTTCAGCAAATTGGCTCGACCCACCCTCTCCTTCAGTGGCTTCTGCAACTTGTCGTGTGGGGCTCCACACAGCTGCTTTCCACTTCCGGTTCATCCCTATGATGCGACAGGAACCATCAGTGAAAAGGGCGTAGCACTTTTCTTCATCTAGCAGTTGATTATATGGTGGAGCCTCCTCAGCTTGGGTCACTTGTTCTTGCTCCTCTTCATCAGTGAGACCAAAACTCTCACCTTCTGGCCAGTTCGTAATTATTTCTAGGATCCCAGGGCGGTTCGGATTTCCAATGCGGGCGCGCTGTGTGATAAGTGCGATCCACTTACTCCATGTGGCATTGGTGGCGTGGTGGGTAGAGGGAGCCTTTCCTTTGAACATCCACCCCAGCACTGGTAGTCGAGGTGCCAGGAGGAGTTGTGCTTCAGTGCCAATTACCTCCAAGGCGGCTTGAACTCCTTCATAGGCAGCCAAGATTTCCTTCTCTGTGGGGGTGTAGTTGGCTTCAGACCCTCTGTAACTCCGGCTCCAGAATCCCAACGGTCGGCCTCGAGTCTCTCCAGGCACCTTCTGCCAAAGGCTCCAGGACAAGCCATTGTTCCCGGCTGCAGAGTAAAGCACATTCCTCACCTCTGGTCCCGTCCTTACTGGGCCAAGCGCTACCGCATGAGCGATCTCCTGCTTGATCTGGGCAAATGCTTGTTGCTGTTCAGGGCCCCAGTGAAAATCGTTCTTTTTGCGGGTGACCAGGTAGAGAGAGCTCACAATCTGGCTGTACTCTGGAATGTGCATCCTCCAAAAACCTATGGCCCCTAGGAAAGCTTGAGTTTCCTTTTTGTTAGTTGGAGGAGACATCGCAGTGATCTTATTGATGACCTCCGTGGGAATCTGGCGCCGTCCATCTTGCCATTTTACCCCCAAGAACTGGATCTCTCGAGCAGGTCCCTTGACTTTGCTTTTCTTGATGGCAAAACTGGCTTCTAGGAGGATCATGATGATCTTCTCTCCTTTCTCAAATACTTCTGCTGCCGTGTTCCCCCACACAATGATGTCATCGATGTATTGGAGATGCTCTGGAGCCTCACCTTTTTCCAGTGCAGCCTGGATCAGTCCATGGCAGATCGTGGGGCTGTGCCTCCACCCCTGGGGTAACCGATTCCAGGTATATTGCACACCCCTCCAGGTGAAGGCGAACTGAGGCCTGCACTCCGCTGCCAGAGGGATGGAGAAGAACGCATTGGCGATGTCAGTGGTGGCATACCATTTTGCTGCCTTGGACTCCAGCTCGTACTGGAGCTCCAGCATGTCTGGCACGGCAGCACTCAATGGTGGAGTCACTTCATTCAAGCCACGATAGTCTACAGTCAATCTCCATTCTCCGTCAGACTTGTGCACAGGCCAGATGGGGCTGTTGAAGGGTGAGTGGGCTTTACTGACCACTCCTTGGCTTTCCAGGTCGCGGATCATCTTGTGGATGGGGATCACGGCGTCTCGATTCGTCCGGTACTGCCGGCGGTGCACTGTCGAGGTGGCAATTGGCACTTGTTGCTCTTTTACTCTCAGGAGTCCCCCCACATTTGGATTTTCTGATAGTCCAGGCAGGGTGTTCAGTTGCCTGATGCCCTCTGCCTCCACAGCCGCTATTCCGAAAGCCCACCTGAGTCCCTTTGGGTCTTTGTAATAGCCATTCCGGAGGAAGTCTATGCCCAGAATGCATGGGGCCTCTGGACCAGTCACAATGGGGTGTTTCTGCCACACCTTCCCGGTCAGGCTCACCTCGGCTTCCAACAAAGTTAATTGCTGTGATCCCCCTGTCACCCCGGCAATAGAAACAGGTTCTGTCCCCACATGTCTCGATGGAATTAAGGTACACTGCGCACCAGTATCAACTAACGTTTCATATTTTTGTGGTTCTGATGTGCCAGGCCATCGGATCCACACTGTCCAAAAGACCCGGTTTTCCCGTGCCTCTTCCTGGCTAGAGGCAGGGCCCCTCTAGCTCTGGTTGTCATTTCTTTCTTGGGCGTACATGGTAGAGGTCCCCTCGAGGGGATCTAAGAGATCGTCCTCTCTTCTGTAATATCTGGCATCTCGGTCACGGGAGGCTGAGGCTACCTTCACTTTAGTAGACCCCCCGCCTCGGTTAGTATTTCCCTCCTTGAGTTGCTGTACCCGTGCTGCCAGGGCAGCAGTGGGTTTCTATCCCACTTCCTCATGTCTTCTCCGTGATCACACAGGAAGAACCACAGCTCAGATCGTGGGGTGTACCCTCTCTCCCTGGCTGGGGGGCGCTGGGCTCTGACTTTGGGGCTTGTGACTCGCACTGGTGCCGCACTCATCAACCTCATCTCCTCCCTCACCTCCCTCATCATCTCCTCTCTGAGGTCTTTGACCACAGCAGAGACCTGAGCCTGTATTGGGCCACTGATCATACTATCATAATTCCTGAGTTTGGTGGCTATGGAGCCCACTGTCTCTCGGTTGTCATCAGCATTAATTGTTGCAATGAAGATGGTGTATTGGGAGGGCCCTAGCTTTGCCAGATTCCACAACATTTGCCCTGTACACTTGACCTTGTCGGGGTCGTTATCATGTTGTCCATCCCTCCCAAAGAGTACCTCCAATATTGCCACCTCCCTCAGCTGTTTGATTCCCTCCTCAAGGGTCTTCCATGGTCTTCTATGATGATATTCCTGCATTCTCTCCCTGTTGACAAACCTCTCTCTTACACTTATTAAAAGCCGTTCCCAGAGAGACAGAGGCCCGTCATCTCTTCCGAATACCTGATCAACCCCTGAGTCCTGGGACAAGGGTCCCAGCTGCCTTGCCTCAATACTGTCCAGCTGCACGCCCATACCCATAAGGTCCCAGACCCGAAGTAACCAGGTTGTAAAAGGCTCACGACCCCGTCGCACAATGTCTTTTCGTAGATTGCGGAGACTGTCATACCCCAGGGACTCAGTAGTGATTTCAATCCTTGGCCTCCCTACTGGTTGAGAGGGCCCTGCTTCCCCATCATTACTCACTGGCTGCTCTGGTTTGACCTTAGTCTTCCTCTTTTTCACAGGGGCAACTGCTACTGGCTGTGGCTGCCCCTCTGATCTGACTGGAGCCTGAGCGGTGATAGTGTCCCTGGGTTCCTCTGCTGCCTCATTAGACTCTCCCTCTTTGGGGTACGGGAAGGGTTTCCCACCAGCTGGGCAAGTGTATTCCTTCAGCACTTGGCCCATCTCACGTATCTCTTTCACCAGGACTCCCACCCAGTCCGGGTGGGTTGTTTCTGAGGTGGGCTGTGGGGCCGGGTCAGACTCTGTAGCAACATCCCTACTGTCTGGGGCAATGTCAGGTACTGGGATGGTGTCCCTAGTTTCTGGGGCCATGTCAGGTTCTGTGGCTACATCCCTAGTCTCTGGGGCCGTGTCAGGTTCTGTGGCTACATCCCTAGTTTCTGGGGCCATGTCAGGTTCTGTGGCTACATCCCTAGTCTCTGGGGCCGTGTCAGGTTCTATGGCAGCATCCCTAGTTTCCGGGGCCAGGTCAGTTTCTGTGGCAGCATCCCTAGTCTTTGGGGCCATGTCAGGTTCTGGGGCCCCATCCCTATTGTCTGGGGTAGATGTCAGAGTGGCTATCCAAGTCAGAGCCCCCTTATCACTGAATGCTAAATAGAGCAGGCCTATCAGCAACACCAGCCACTGTATGGTATCATTCGCATCTAGAGAAGATTTGAACCCCTCAAAGATTGGCGGGATAGGCCCAAAGAGCTGGGTGAAGGGTTGTGAGAACATTTCTTTTGGTGTCACTTCCTCGCAGTAGGTACCATTATTAAAGTAACCCTGAAAACATGTCATTAGTGTGTGGTAGCTCTGAATCCACATGCCTGCCTTCCAGAGGAAGTTGAAAATCCTTGAATTCCTCACCTTATTGACCCATGACACAAACTGTATAACAGCCACTGTAGCCTTAGTTATAGGGCCCATGTTTAGATATGGGGCTGCAAATGGGAGAGAAACAGCTGTGACCACTTGCCATACGAACCGGAATAAGCTAGACCACATGGTGCAACCTAATGAGGTTCCTATATCCAGCACAAAAAAACTGCGTTACTCAAGAACTGTTATCCTTTTTCCTCTCTATGCCCTCGTGCCCCACCGTTGGGCGCCAAAATCTGTCCTGGTTTGAAGGACAGGTGTCTGTTAAGGAAGGCAGGAGCCTCCCTTGGAATGGGAAACTGTAACCCCTCTCCCTCTGAATTATTATGAATTTGAAATCAAGAGGCTCTCAGGCAAAGATATGGGAATAGGAATAACAGTTCTTTACTACTATCTAAAAACAAAGCTAACGAATAACAACAACTATGACGTTAACTAACAAACAGAACCAGAAACCCAGTGGCAGCCTGCTCGGCTTCAGGCACCTTTTCCCTTTGGTGCAGTTCCAGTCACAGCCTGCAGGGGGCGCTCTGGGTGCGGTGATTCCCCGGTGGCTGCAGGGGCGCTCTGGGTGCGGTGATTCCCCGGTGCCTGCAGGGGGCGCTCCGGCTGAGCTCAGGTAGCACACGGCAATGGCGGCTGCCCGAAGCACGGAGGGATGGAGGAGAGCCCTTGCTCCACAGACCCTCGGGAGGGGCAGCTGGTGTCGGTGCCACAGCAGGATCCCGGGACACAGGGAGCTGGGACGGTAAGGGGTCTCCACGTGCAGGGAAAAACCCCGCTAAAATGTAGCGGAGAAAAGCGGGCTGGTGGCAGGCAGGTCGGCTCCGGATGGGGCAGAGGGCAGAGACTCACAGCAGACAGACCGGCAGCTCCGCGCTGGCTTCTCAGGGGGCCGTGGGTTCAGCAGACAGCAGCTCTGACCGTCCAGCTCCGAGGGTCCCGAGCAAGAGAGCGTGACCTCCCTCTGCCCTTGCTTTTCAGTCTCTCCAAATCTCGCGTTACCAGGCTCTGCTTCCGTGAGGGGCAATTTTGCCCCACCCTGCCACGGAGAAAGGCTCTACCCTTGTGCTTTGTTTCTCTTAAGTACCCAGTCATTTGTGTCCTAGCAACCCATGGGAGAAAAATTCCTGAGGAAAAGAACTAGATCCAACCTTCAACACTGGGTCATGGAAGAGTCCACGTTTTCCCCAGTGCACTGCACACACACGAACACGCAGACTGATCCCACCAGTAGGCAGCCTAAGACACTTTGCACTTCCAACTGCTGTTTCTAAGATCTGTAAGCCTCCCATTGCTCTGTGACCTGTGTTCCCTTCTTCTACTGCACCCTTGCTCTCCTCTCTGACCAAGCACAGTTTCAGTCTTTTGGACCGACTCTTTTCTATTGCGCCTGATGTCTGCCCTCAGCCTAATTTTGCATGTACCAGATGTGGAAGTCCTTGCCTTGCATGGGAAACTGAATGGGACTGAAAACACTGTTAACAGTGAAATCAGGCAACTTTATTTCCATAACTAAATCAGATTCAGGATTTGTGTGCACACAGATGGAAGCATAAGCAGGATAGAGCAGGCCTTAGGCACTAAGGCTGCCTTTGGATCAGCAGGCATTGCCCAAGAAGAAAATGGTCATGGTCCACTGCAGCCTACACTGGATCCTATTCATCCTGCTTCTCTAGCCAGTTTTCTCCTTAGGACCTGAAGGAACTCCTTCACCTGAGTAAAAATTTCCACCAGCTTCTGGAGTGAAAATGGGCAGGAGCTAAACCTGTCCAATGGTGTTGGTATTGGACATTGTCCAATGGCCTTGGCTTTGGAGAGGGAGTTAGGGCAGTCATAAAATGTCTTGATGCCCTTCTATCTGGCTGAGGGTCTATCTGGACCAGGATCCAGTCATAGAAGTGCTGAGTGGAGGTGTAGACTGCAAGCTGGTTTCCTCTTGCACAACCTTTTCTCCAGCTAGTCACACCAACAAGCCAGAAGTAGGCAGCATTGTTATCTTTACACACCAGAGGACCACCGCCTTCACTCTGCAGTGGAGCAAGAGGGGAATAAGGTAATGTTAAAGGGCTGCTGTCAGCACTAGAGCTGTCTCCTTCTCTCTCACAGCCTCTGACAGAGCTGTACTCCTGGTAGAGAAAGTCTCAGCTTAGGTGCTGGACCCTCCAGAATTTTGGTTGGGAGCAGGTCAGGGGCTTGTATGATAGGGCTGTCTCTCATCCCTGCACAGTGATCCTGGATGTGCAGAGAATGGATGTTTCATGGTTGGCATCTGGACCTCTGGACTGCCAAGAGCACTAGATGTGCTTTCTGGGTGTAGTGCCAGGCCTCTGGGACAATGGGGGCACTGGGCACCTGCACATGGGGAAGGGGAGGGAAGCCCTAACAGCGGTGAGCAGCCGGGGCTGGGAGGATGACTGGCTGGGCAAAGCAGGCCCTGGGCTGTGTTGGGGTGGTGCTGAGCAGGCTGCCTGCGCTGCTAGGGGCTGAGTGGCTCGTGGCATGCTCCTACCTGGCAGGGGTTGATGCCACCCTCTGGGTAACCAGCACACAGATTTTGAGTGTGGATGGCCCCTGTGTACCAGACGCTGCTGTTACAGAGCTCGACATCAATGAGGTGGACCTTGGCCTCCTGCAGGACATTGCTTGGTCTTTGAGCTGTGAGCACAGAAAGGTGTGAGCATATGGCAGTTGCTTGGCCATTCCCATCCCCTGTTGGGGGGCAAAAGCCCTTCCCTAGGGTTTCCCTGGGGTTCCCTAGGCGAATACCATGTTGCCCTGCTTTCCCCCTTCTGTCTGGCTTTGGGGAGTGGTCCAGGACTACCAGGGGCAGACATCCTGCAGCCTGACTCTGGCTTCAGCCTCCACTGTTGGCAAGCCCAGCCCATCTCCCGGTGCCAAGTCTGCCCTCAGGGCATGTGTCCTTTTTGGGAGCTCACCTCTTATAGTGGCAGAACCCCAGCCAGCAATGTAACAAGTTTTCAGCTCTGACACTTTCAGTGTGGTGTCAGGCACACAGCCCAGCTGTACGTAGTGGCTGCACACGACTGGCTGGTTCAACTTCAGCAAGGCAATGTCATACCTCTCCCCACCAGGAGTATAGTGTTCATGAACCTGTAGCTGCTTAATCTGACGCACTTGCACCTCAGGGCCCAGCTGAGTCAACTGGGTGGCCCCGGCCACCACGCGCCACATGCTGATGTTCCTAAGAAGCACATGGAGAAACAGGTGAGGAGAGAGCCATGTGCTGCAGCAGCCCAGTGTCCTCTGCTCTGCATGTCAGAGAGGAAAGCAGCGTGTATGACTGCCCTAGCATGCCTTAGGCTCCGACAGTGTTGATCTGGAGGCTACTAGAAAGCAGTGGCAAGAGTGCAGAGCATTCTCCTGAGTAGTCTGCAGTGCCCAGGCATTGGGCGTACTGCAGGGAAACAGAGTGGGAGTAGCCCATGGTGCTACCAACAGGGTACCTGCTGGTGTTGTGGAGATATACCTGTTCCCTGCTCCTCCCTACCTGGCGTTGATGAAGCAGTGGGCGGCTGTAAGGACCCACTCTGTGCTGATGAGGGACCCTCCACAGATATGCCCTGTGCCTCGTTTCTGGGGATCCTGGATGCTGACAATCCCGGCCCAGGCCCCTGGCTGGACAGCTGTGCCACTGATGACATGCAATTCCCCATAGTCTGGAGCCATGGGGTCATAGTCATAAGCCATGGAGCCATAGGAAGCAGACATGGGCCAGAGACCGCAGGTCCCTCTGTAAACAGAAAGTCATTGCTGTCCTGCTTGATGGCTTGCTGCTGCTCAGGTTGAAGGTCAGCCAACTTCCCTCCCCACATGGCATTGTTTGCATGGACAGCAGAGCCAGGGAATCCCATGGGGCATGTGTCTGTCCACCCCTATTTCTGCCTGAGGCCCCTAGACAAGTTGTGCTGCAGCCTGGGTGCCATCAAGGAGCTGAAGCTCCTGCACAGGGCTCATAAAACTGTAATGTGGCCAGAAGGGACACATGTTGAATGTTGTCCAAGAGCCTGAGACAACTTACCCACAGGTGTCCCATGTGCTGAGCACAGGCCTGCACATAGCCAGCAGGACAAGGAGGCACAGCAAATTCATCGCTGCCAGTGGCATGTATCAGCTGCAAGGAGTAAGGGGTCACTCAGTGCAGCCACCAACTAATGCCTGCAGTACCTTTGGCTCCAGGGCTGATGTCACAGAGCAGCTGGTTCAGTGCTTAGGGCACAGTGGCCTTAGGGGGTGGGCAGTGGATGGGCAACATAAAGTCATAGAATCATAGACTGGTTTGAGTTGGAAGGGACTTTAAAGATTATCTAGTTCCAACTCCCCTGCCTGAATACCTTACTCTAGAGCAGGATGCTGGAAACCCCATCCCACCTGGCCTTGAACACTTCCAGGGATAGGACAGCTTTTTTAGACAGCCTGTGGCAGTGCCTCACCACCCATGAAAGTTCCAAGCCAGAAGGGAGGCAGAAGCTGGGACTGGACATTCCTGACAGGTCCCAGTGAATGCTCTGCTGGCAGGATGACGGTGTACAGGCCTTGTGGCAGGCAGCAGAATTTGGCTTCCAGCACTGCATGCTAAAAGCTCACAGGAACACACCCCATAGGGCATCACAACCACTTTGGGAAGTTCACTGACACCTTGGTCTCTGTATCAGTTTTCCACCAAGTCATTCCCAAAAAAATTCAGCAGAAAGCAGTATGCATTGTTTGGTTGCTGAGACCCAACCCAGTTACAGCTATGGTGGGTAAGCAACAAAGTGCAAGCCAAATAAATCAAGTGTTCCCAAGCAGTGTCAACCTTCCTGCACAAAGCACAGTGAACACAGATGCAGCACAGTCCATGCCAGCCACAGTATCACCCACTGGCAGACTCCATGTCCCTGCTGTCAATGGCTTCTGTTGCTGTTCAGGGCCCATAGTGACAAGGGCAGTTTTGGCATCTGGAGTGTGTAGCCAAGGACATGCAATTTGAAGCTGTAGACAGGGAAGAATGTTCCTGCACTCAGCCCCATATGCCAATCTCCATGGCTTTGGTAAATCCCATACCAGTCTCATCTCATCAGTCTGGCTGCTACAGCCTTGTTCACCTGCTAGGCTGCAGGGCAGTCGCGGTAGAAAAGCAGGAGCTAGCCACGATATTGAAGTTGCTAAGCAGAGCTAGGTCCCTGGAGGGGAGGAGCAGTGTCTCTCTTTTGGTGTCTTCTCACAGAAGCCACCCCTGCTGTTCTACCCTGCCTCCCTTTACAAGACTTTGCCACTTAAACCCAATGCAAGTTTGCAGAGAAGAGCCATGAGAACAACAGAGAGGTGGTCAAAAGGGCCTAATGATGAGACACTCAGTCTGGTTAACTTCTCAGGGAGAAGGTGAAAGATCAGGAACAGCAGCTTGGTACTAAAGGAGACTTCAGCATGGCAAGAAATAGTTCACAGACTCTAGCTGATGTTAGGTAAGCTCAAATAGATTCAAGATGAGGTTTGTTGTTTTGATTTTTTTAGCAGTAAGTGAAATTACTGTTAAGGTAGCTTGTGAAAGTAAATCAGGGACAAATAAATTTGAACCCTGCTGAGCACTGTCCTTTCTTGGGTGAACCGTTTTTCTGCTGGTTTACTTTAAAGAAGAGGGTAACATTTTCCCAATTGGTCTTGAGTTTTGGAGAGTACAAGCCTGCTCCAGGGGATTATTCCAAAGCAGATGGCTCAGACAAGTGCAACTTTATGATTTTGCTTCAAAGACCTCCTGATGGCCCAGCTGTCACTATTCCAGAAAGTCTACTCAGGCAGTTCCAAACTCAGCATTAGGCCATTTTGATTCCAGTCTAAGATGCAAATTCTATTGAGGCACCACATAGATGCAAAGCACCCTAAGACCACCCTTTGTAATCCCTCACTAAGCCTTTTACCATAACTGGGTTCTTTGTGCAAGCACCACATGGTTCTCAAACATCTGTTCAGGAAGGTTTTTGAGGAAAAATACTTGAATGGAATATATTATAACATGGGGAATGTTTAAAAAATCTCATTTTAGGATGAAATCTTTTTCTGTTGCTCCTTGAAGTGTTGAAAGTTTGCTTCTTTAAATGTTCCTGAAAGAGCCTATATTTTGCTCTTGCAAATGGTAGTCACACAATGTTCTGTGTATCCATTTTGACAGGAGAGACAAGAAGACATGAAAGCAAATAGAAAAGCAGAACAATGCACAGAAAAGATTTTTTAAAAAAAGTAAGTACTTAAATTTACAAGAAAATACCAAAGGGAAGTAAGGAAATTATCAACTATAACAACTTCGAAAAAAGTGGATAGATTAGTCTAAACCCTTCTGGCAATATTCCTTAATAGTGATAAATTCTGCATTACTAGTTCTATGCTAATTGCATAAAGGGAAGATGTCCAGATGGCTGTGTGCTTTAAAGATATCTTAGAAGATATCCTTTAGGAAAGAAGTCAAATGAGCACAACAGAGAATGTGACACCAGTAACTGCAAGTGATCTTTTACCACTTTCCATATGTTTGCTATATTGTACTAGCACTGACAAGTCCACCACTAAGCCACATTCCCTGAGCATGATTTGTTGAAGTTGCCTGAGTGGTAAGAGGAGAGAGAAGTTAGTATTTTCTGTCCTGTCATTGTAAAAGAAGATGAACTCTCCATTTTCTAGGTAAGTAATGCTTTTTACTAAAATATACCATTGTAGAGTGGTCAGCTCTTGAAGAACAGGAAATAAAGCACACCTACTGTAGAAGAACAAGTTTCTGACCTGATTATTCCAATTACAGTTTATTGTATTTGTGCAGACATTGTTATTTTGTATTAGTAGTGGTTTCTTATGTAAGTCAAAATTCTATTTGTGACAAAGAGCAGAAGAGAAAAGCATTATATAACTTCGGTAATGATTTAGGGCTGTGACAAAATAATTGACATTTACTTACTTGAATTAATGTGTATTTAAATCCTTTGCTGTTTCCTGTTGTTATGTGTGACTGGAGGAATCAGCAGTATGCTAAAATGCACTCTGCTAAGTACATAAATTGGTGTTGGAAATGAAAGGCACATCTTTTCTGTTTTAAATGCAAAGAGAGGAAAACAATCTACCTGCTGCAATCCATTCCAACTGGGCAGGGACCTTAATTAGGTGTTTACAGCAGCATATTTTGGAAGAAAAGCTATTAATTATAGATCAAAACAAGCAGGAGGAAGGAGCCATCAATTCTTCCAAAAGAAGAAGAAAAAGAAGAAAAAAAGAGGATTTATAAGTAAAATAGGCTGTGCTCTGTTCTCATTCTTATGCTGTACTTGGCATAGAAATATGCAAATACAGCTGGTGGAATTAATTTTTTTCTAGAAGTACTCATTGAAAACTTATTAATTATTTCCTATTTTGTATTTCTAACTCAGACCTACATGAGAATTCTGCAGTAATTCTACAAAACAAATACCCATGGAGTCTGATGAAAATTAATTTTCATCAACATATCAATAGTGCATCAGTAAAAAATACCAATTTCCTTAGATTTGACCTGTGACATTGACAGTGACTAGCTTGCTTATGTTTTTGGTTTGGCTATTATTGGTTTCAAGTCTAAAAGCTTTTGGTGAGGATAATTATGAGCAAGTTTACTGTTTTTTTTTATTCTCAGCACCAATTGCATGAGTGTCTTTAAAGATTATACAAGTCTACTTATTTACAAGCAAAAGAAACTTTTACTAAGTTTTGAAGTAACAAAAAAGTAGAAATCACTTTCAGATTGCTATCACTCATTTGTAAGAAAGCAACAAGTAAAATGTTCCAGTTGTGTATTTCATCTAGAAGTACCATAAGTTATATGAAGTGGTATTCTGTTTTGAAAATTGAATGTAAAAAATAACCGTATGTTTCCAGAGTTGCTAGCCAATTAACCATATTGAGTTCAATAATGTTGACTACTGTTCTTATATACATTAACTCTTAGAGTGCTCAGTTATGAAATCCTGCCACAACACACTAACCATATTAAATAGTCTCTCCTTGTGAGGCTTCACTTGGTTTTTTTTAGTTGAGTCTTCTCCATTCAGCTCCTGCCCTCCCACAGCTGTTACCAGAACTCTGAAAGAAAAAACAAAGGCAAAGAACACTTCCCAAAAGGAAAAAAAAAAAAAAGCAAACCTTATTCAATAACAGGAGAAAACTTTCAGAGCATTTGTAAGGCTTTAAAAAGTTACAGGTTTTAAACCAGAACACACTAATTCCTGTGCGTGTTGGGACATTCTGCCAACACATACAGCCTGACTCTCTTCTATGCCACTGCTTCAAAGTCTCCCAGATGCAAATATTTATCTCTGTACCACATGGATGAATTGTAAGGAAGTGGCAGTTCTGGACATTTTTTTCTCATTTAAAACAACTCCCTACTAATTTTATAGCATAAGGTAAAAGTAATAGATTGGACTTCACTAGACAGTGAAGCCTTTCACTTCTGTGGAAGCAATGGCCTGAGATGTTATACTTAAGAGCAAAAGAAAGCCTCTGAATTATAGTAGAAATTATCACTGTACCCTGCACAAGCAGTGGAATGAGATTTCTGGTGCAATGTCAGGTAGTTGGTTATTTATCCTTCCTAAATTTAGTCTGTAAAGGGATTGGTGGTTTTAGTCCTGTATGAGAAAGCAACAAATCCAGGAATGTCAGAATCCAAATTACCAAGCAGCCGTAGTTCACTTCTCTGGAGTTTGGCAAGTTTTCCTTGCCACTAATGAAAGGAGTACATGAAATCTGAATTCAGCTTAGAGATTTGTTGTATTTCCTACTGACCTGCATGTCTGTCTTGATCTCACATTTCAGTCTCAAACCTTTCTAAAAAGTATCTGTACACTTCTTTCCTATGGGGAAAAAAATCTTACATTGTGAATTTTGTGTGACAAATTCACATCATTTAAGGAAGAAAGTAAATGGAAGGGAGGAAAAACAACCACTGCAGACAGCACTGTCAGGTTGTGTATCTTTATTTAATTCCAGAATATAAGGTCTATGTATCCAATAACTGCACCTTTAATATGTATAGAAAAGATTTTTTCCTTACACACTAACAAGTACAAAGAATATTTCACAGTGATTGTTACTTTGAAGTGATTTGGATGATGCATGCCTGGTATTTTTGTTCCTCTCTACTTCAGGAATTTACTTTATTCTGATTGTATGTTAAACCTGAAGAGAAGATTGACATCATATACTGTACCATTTGCAGTGTGAAATAAGGTCCTATGACTGTCTTAATTTCTTTATCACATAACATTTTCTTTCCTGCTTTGAAGCATTGTTGATTTTGATATATATACTGTCTCCAAGGACAGCAATGAAATGTTTTCACTATACAGAACTTTCTGATTATAAACGTAAGAACAAATTTGTAAAATATTTTTGAAACAACTTATCAATTAAAATTTTTTATTGATGCAAATGCTGATGTTTGGTTTCCAAGCTTCTTACAAAGGCAACATTACTGAGTGCTAGAGCCTACAGAGAAACTAAAGCAGAACTGTGGGGGCTCTGGAGCAAACAGTGATGGTGTACTTTTACAATGTAAGAGTCTTGAACATTATTTAACCACATTATGTAATACAGTGTTTCCTCATTTATAGTAAAACAGGTAATATAGTTAATGCTGTCAAAAATTGACAGATTTTCTTGCATCCTATAGACTCAAAATCATAACAGAAAAGAAACTGAATATCACAGTAGGGAGCTATTAATTTGCACACTTTGTTGGATTCATGGTCATTTAGTAGGTTCATCTTCAAGAAATTACAGCAGTAAGAAATGCTTTTAGTGGCTTATCTTTCAACAACTGCATATGCTTGGTTTTTTTACATTCACCCCAGACAGATACATTTAAATTTTTGTAAGCAGTGATATATGCATAGGAATTTATGAGAAATTGCATTTTCAGTAGCATTCATATTGAATGTCTATCTATATGAGTTCTCCCATCTGAACTGATATTAGAATATTCTGTCCTTAGGAATAGTATAGGAAATCAATGTGTTTATTATTAATGTAGCAGTTGTTAAGTGAAACAGTGTTTTACTACCTGTTTTTTGTGCTAGAACTCACAGAATGCTTAGTAATGTGATATCCAAAAGCAACTTTGATGCATCTGTATCTAACTGCCGTGGAACAACTGTTAACTGTGTTAATTTGCTTACTAAGTTTCCACATGTTGTGCTTTTGGTTTTTTTTAAGATGGAAAAAAAAACCCTAATAAAGAGAGAGGGGGAAAAAAGGCATTTAGAGGCTGGAAGAATAAATCTCCAGACCGCATGCATTTTATTCTTCCTTAAGCCCTGGCATGTGAGATACACATTTCTACCCTTCATCATTTGAAAACACACATATTTACAACTGTGCATGGATCAAATGGGAGCTAAAACTGGGGAAAGATGCACTGTCAGGGTGTAGCTGGAGAGTCAGCAGGATGGAGGACAACAGTTCAACAGGAGACTTCAAGGAGAAAAATTACTTTCTTGCTGTAAGCATCCAAGACGATATTGAATACCTGTTCACTGTTGAGGTTCAGCTCACCAGGTTCAACCCACACTAACTTTAGTGATACTCAGATGCACATATCTACAGAAGAAAAAGAAAAAGTCAAGAAAACAAAAAACAGGGAGTGGGAAATATACAAATATCTTTCTTTCAGTGGCTGCCCCTCCCCAGATTAGCGATTTCTCAGGCATGTCATCTCACAACACTAAACTTAGACTTCGGCTTGGTTTTCCTGGGAGTTCAGCCTTTTTTTACAGGACGTTTTAGATGTCGCTCATGTAACTCGTTAGTCTGTAGTAAGATACCAAACAGATCATGATTCCAAACTACTGCCAACAAAGCAGTGCTCAATGGCACTGGAACTTATGATAATAAATCTTACCTTTAATGGTCTTTGAACAAAAGTCGATGTTCAGTTTTACTGCAAATTGCTGTTTTTAATTTAATTTTTTTCTACAGTGAACATTTGTGAGTATTTGTGAAGAAATCCCAAACAATCTTTAGCATTTCTTCAGTGGTGGAAGGGGATGCAGAAACTTGTTTTCAGAGTTAGGGGTAGTTTTCTATGCTGAGGTGATACAGCCAACACTACAGAGATCCTCAAATGTACATTAATTGAACACTCAGAAAAGCATTATCAAAAGAGGATGGCACCACAAAGTTCAGCAAATAGCACAGAACTGAACATGGCACTTCCTCTAAAATAAAACACTATCACACAAAATCCCAGGAGAAAAAGTTTTCGTATGCTAATATATAGGTACATCATGAGAAAAGGAACATGGATTCAGTTTTGCTAGAATATAGTTTATAGAATTTCCCAAGAATTCAAAGAGAATAGTGCTTTCTTCCCAATATCTGTTAGGAATACAGGGCTTGGTCTGGTAAGCCAGTAGATCAAAGAGCACTCATGATCTTTATATGGAAACCAATACAAGAGAAAAAGGCCAGCCTTCACTCACAACATTCAGCTGTAATGCTGGATTTCAGAGGGTCTCAGAAATTCTCCCAGGAACACTGATTCTAGGACACGTACATGTCACACTCCATCTGCTCTCAAAATAGTGAGCTGAGAAATAAGGACAAATGACTCTACAGCTGAGTGTTTTGAGCCAGCTTTAGAAAAGCGCCAAAACAATTCACTTTAATTGTCATGTGAATGAAACTCCTAGCAGGTCTATCTAACTATAAACAACAGAAAGCAAGCAGTACCAAGATGCACAGGAAGCCTGCACTCTGTTCTTCTCAATAGGTAGCTAAATTACTTTCACTGTCAGTTCTACCAGGTCTCTATACTTTGGAAAAAGACCAGAAGGTGATTCCTCCCTCACACAGTCTAAGTATGGAAATATAACAAAAACAAGAATTAGCTTGTGGCTCTCAGTGTAACCAGGTATCCCAGAGTAACACACTGTGACCGCTACTAAGAATTCACCATTTCTTTATAATTGCATCTCATCATCTTTCCCAGCTCAGCTGACTTTTAATAAACATTGCACTGAATTCTAAGTGAATCAGAAAATTAAAAATCAAACTAAAAGAAGCTTTCAGGCAGCCACAGGGGTAAGCAAAATAGGGAGTAGGCAGCAGGGGGCAGCTCTGCTGCCTCTGTTGCTGCACCATAGTCCAGGGAATGGATGGTAACTCATAAAAACTCTAGTCACCACCCTTTCCAGCTTCAGCGTGGCAGCAGGAGGAACTGGTAACCAGTTCCAGCCTATTTTTAGATCTCCATCTTTGGGGACCCTTTTGGGCAGCAAAATTCAGTTATGCCTGTACATCAACTGGTGGCAAAGAAAAAGAAAGGTTTTTTTTTTTCCATGACGAAATGGTTGGATATAGTTAGTCAGAGCAAAGTATTAACATTGCATTATTGTTACCAAGTACAGCCTTCAGTGCATTTCCATTGACTAAAAGCTGTATGAAGAGCAGAGGCCAATTTAAGGTCTCATGGGAGGTTTTGAGTATGCAGCTGTAGTAACTGCAAATCTGACTCCACTTCTATTTCCTTCAGACACAACCAGGAGCCCCTGACACAACTTCCATCAAAACTCGGCAGTCTGGGCCAGCTCTCAAGACAGAGAGGACCTGACTCCTTCCAAATCTGTGTTTAGAAAACACTGCAATTCACAGGTGCAGCCCATACCCAACACAGAAGACTCAGGGTACATTTACAGGAGGTGCTGGAGCATGTTATTCCTCAGGGAAGGACATCCAGGACTGGCCTCAGAATTGGAAAGCAACATCAGTGTAGCAGTCAAGAGACTACAGAAAGTCAGACCTTGTGCCTTAAAGGTTGCTCCTCAGTGTAAGCAGTTTGAGTTGTTGAAACCAGCCTAAAAGACAGCAGGAGCTGTGCTGCATCCTGTTAACTTGCACTTCTGTGTCCTGTGCTCCATCACACAGCACACCTGGGACACATGACACAGCAGCCCTCCAGGTTTCTCCCCCAGCTGCACAGAAAATGCCAACATCAATACAGTGGGAGGCTGGGAGACACAAGAATCACCAGGAGTGATAACTGACGAGTTTTATGGTGATTTGGTAGGGCCCTTCTAAGGTACTCCTGGCATCAAGAAAACATACTTGGCTGGGCCAAGCCACATGTAACCATGGGTTTCCCTCATCCCTGTTCTCAGGAATGTGTGGTTCTCAGAGATTCCCAGTTACAGTGCTTAGAACCATGAGAGAGTGTTCAAGGAAGCTCAAGTTGCAGTAAGAGCTTCAGCCTCTGCTGGGTTCACACATCTGGCCTGCACTGCAAAGACTCCCTCGTCCTGGAACTGCTTACCTTGGCTGCTTCTGCAAACGTCAGTGATGGCACCTCCGTGAAATGAAGCTCAAAAGAACAGAATCACCCCTGTAATCAAGTGTAATAATTAGCACATTTATGAGCACCTTCCCTGTTCAGGAACCCTTACCCAACCCCCCTCAAGTGAACCAGCACTTGCCAATGCCCTTTCACACCACCACCACCCACACAGAGCCAGGGCCATCTGATCCTCCCTGGTAGCAAGGGCACTTGATGGGGGTCATGGCACATTCTCATTTCTGCTGTGCCCCAGGCAATCTGCATCTGTGAACAGGGGCCCAGGGTGCCAGGCAGCAAAGGCAGGAGAAAGAGAAGGTTGATGGCAAGCTGAACATGAATCAGCAGTGCCCTGGCAGCCAGGAGGGTCAGGTGTGTCCTTGGGGGGCATCAGGCACAGCATCAGCCAGGCAAGGGAGGGGATTGTCCTGCTCTGCTCTGCACTGGGGCAGCCTCACCTCGAGTGCTGGGGGCAGTTCTGGGTGCCGTAGTGTAAGAGAGATTTAAAGCTATTGGAGAGTGTCCAAAGGAGGGCCACAAACATGGTGCAGGGTCTGGAGAGGAAGCTGTATGAGGAGAAGCTGAGGTCACCTGGTTTGTTCAGCCTGGAGGAGACTGAGGGGAGACCTCACTGCAGTTACACCTTCTTTGTGAGGGGAAGAGCAGGGCAGGCACTGATCTCTTCTGTGGTGACCAATGACCAGACCTGAGGGAATGGCCTGAAGCTGTGTCAGGGAAGGCTTAGGTTGGGTATCAGGAAAAGGTTTTTCACCCAGAGAGTGGTTGGGCATCAGAACAGGCTCCCCATGGAAGTGGCCACAGCCCCAAGCTTGACAGAGGCATTTCAAGAGGCATTAGGACAATACTTTCAGGCACATGGTGTGATTCCTGTGTGTCCAGCACCAGGAGGCAGACTTGATGATCGTTTTGTGTCCCTTTCAACTCAGCATATTGTGTGATTCTGTGAAGAGAATTTCCTCCTATGAGATGTTCCAGTCCCTCAGTCACCTTTCTTGCTCCAGGAGCTCCATGTCTCTCTTTTCTGAGGAGCCCAGAACCGGACCCAGCACTCCAGGCGAGCCCTTACCAGGGCTGAGGAGATGGAGAGGATCACCTCCTTCGACGTGCTGGGAACACTGTTCCTAGTGCCCCCCAGGACACCACTGGCCACAAGGGCACCCTGCCGGCTCTCGAGGGCTCGTTGCGGCTGTTCCTATTCCCTGTTCCCTGTTCTTGTTCCGTGTTCCCGGCCCGCCCCGCCCTCACAGCCGGGAACTGCCGAGCGCCACCGCGGGGGGCGGTGCGGGGGCGCGCCGGCGCGCTGTACGGCACGGCAGCGCGGCAGTGTCGCGCGGCAGCGGCGCGGTGGCCAATGGGGAGCGGCGGCTGCGCGGGCAGCCGTCAGGCGCGGTCGGGCCGCATGTGTGCGGTGAGAGCGGCGGGGCTGGGGCCGCAGCGCGCCGGGGATGGGCGCTGTGGGGAGCGGGGATGGGCGCTGTGGGGAGCGGGGATGGGCCCTGTGGGGAGCGTGGATGGGCCCTGTGGGGAGCGGGGCTGGGGGCTGTGGGGAGCGTGGATGGGCCCTGTGGGGAGCGGGGATGGGGGCTGTGGGGAGCGGGGATGGGCGCTGTGCGGAGCGGGGATGGGGGCTGGCCTGGCTGAGCCTCCCGCCTGTGAGCCGCGTCTGGTGCCTCACTCCGCTGGCAGGGTTTGAGTTCGCCGTGGGTGTTAAGCAGGAGGCGCGGGCTGTCGCTGCCTCGCAGGGCAGCCGCGGTGGTGCACTAATGCTGTCTCTTGCTCCGTTTGCAGTGTTGCCACGATGGAGAGCAAGGGTAAAAAGAAGTTCGTGGGGAAGAGTGGAAAAGGACCTCGTGGAAAAGCGCCGTACGGGAAAAGGAAATTTAAAAAAGATAATGGTAAGAAGGCGAAGGGTCTCCAGTTATGGTTATGGCTGAATGCTTATGGTTGTGAACTGGCAGGCTTGGAGTTCTTTTTTTCCTTCCTTGGTAAATTCGTGTCTTGAAATGACTAGTTTGTCACATGAGCAACGAGAACTGGGTGTTGTCTACCTGGACTTCACTTTGCCGGTGTCCTCTCTCCTTTGAGAACCCCGCAGAGGTGCTGCTGAATTCTGGGCTGCAACAGCAGTTGTGAGGTAGATTGAGAGCTGGCTGCATCCAGAGCCTGGTGTACTCTTTGGAGATCACTGATTAGCAGTGGACCCCAAGAATCAGTACAAGGCCGAGTTCCATTCAACAGCTTCATGTAGGACCTGGATGATGGGGCAGAGTGCAGCATCTTTAGATTTACAGGTGACACAGAACTGCAGGGAGTGTTAGATGCACCAGGGGGTTGTGCTGCACTCCAGGGGGATGCCAGCAGGTCGAACAAATGCGCTGATAGAAGCCTGGTGGAGTTCATCAAGGAGCTGAGGGCAAAGTCCTACAGCTTGAGGGGAGCAGCTCCATGCACCCAGAAATACTGGGGAAAGCCCAGGGGCTCCTGGTGATCAGAGTTGAACACAAACCAGCAATGTATTCTGGTGGCTCATTGGCTCCTGGGCTGCATTAGGAGTGCTGCTATCAGATTGAGGACTGTGACCCTTTCCCTCTCCTCAGCCCTGGTGAGGCTTCACCTCAAGTGCTGTGTCCCAGCTGTGGCTCTTCAGTGCAGTAGGGATACAGAAATCCTGGAGAGAGCAGTGAAGGGCTGCAAAGATGATGGAGGCACCAGGGCATCTCTTCTGGTAGGAAAGGCTGAGACATCTGGGACAGTTCAGCCTGTCCCAGAGAGAAGACAAGGCTGGGGGGGATCTGCTTGATGTATACAGGAGTCTGAAGGGAGAGTTCTAGTAGTGCCCAGTGACAGGACCAGAGAACAGTGGGCACAAACTGAAACACAGGAGATTCCTTCCCAATATCAGTAAAAGCTTCTTTACTCTGAGAGTGACTGTGCTGTGCCTGGGGAGATGGTGGAGTTTACCACATTGGAGATAGTCAAAAAGCCACCCAGACATGGTCCTGGGCAGCTGGTTTTGGGTGGGCCTGTGTGAGCAGGAGGGTTGGACCAGATGGCTTCAAGAGGTGCCTTCCAACCACAGCCATTTTGTAGCTCTGTCTTGTATTCAAAACTGTACTGTCTGTATGAGCCACTAACTTGCTGAAGTGCTTTAAACGTTGCATTGTAAGCCCTTCAGCTCTATTGATTCACCTAAAATATTCTCAGTTAAAAATTTGAAGTGTATAACCTTTTTGGTTCTAGAATTGGCATTCCTACTTTAAGATAAAATTATCTTGGAGGTGAACCTAGGTGGGAACCTGCTTGTGGGCTGCGATTGAGAAGATGCCTTTCACTGCTGTCTTAGAACAGATGATGTTGAAACAGGACTGATCATGAACTATGAAAAGTTTGGGGATTTGTGGATTGATGACTTTGATGTCAGGGATGGTGAAATGCTCAATATAGAATAATCCTATTTATGCATGAGCTGTTACACTGCTGCCCAGAAAATAATGCCTGGGCAAAACTTCCCTAGGGAAAACTTATACACTCAGGGGCTGCAGTGAAAGTACCAGCTTTGAGAAACATGTAAGAATTTTTGTTAAATATGTAATTGTTATTACAAAGCAGTTTAACTCTTGTTACAGTGACTTTTTTTTTTTTTAATTTTGAAGCAACAATAGCTGTATGATAGCATATTAATTTTTGTTGTGTTGGTTAATAGATTCAGGTCCACCAAAGAAAGTCTTTAACAAAGGAGATGAGGAAGGAAAGCCTAAATACATTTCCAAGAAATTCGTTAAAGGACAGTTAAGACCAGGAAAAGCTACTGTCAAACAATTCAAGAATAAACAGCAACCAGAAAAGTTTGCAAAGAAGAGAAAACTCCAGGATGGTGAAGAGGGAGGTAAGCAGATTTTTAAGCCTGGATATCAAGGGAAGCCAGGTTTTGGGAAACACATTGTTCATCTAGATCTTCCTCTCTGTCTGCCTTTACAAATTGCCTGAATAACTTCAGGTTTACTTCCTGTTTGATATTCGCTGTGGGAAAAACTACTTCGCTTGACTAAGCTTGAGTCTGAAGTAATGAAAATCAATAGTTTGGAATTTTCTTGAAAGTCAAAAGTAAAGATGCAGTAGTAAATTTAAAAATTGTCATACCATCCTGAAGCTCTGTTTATTTTTATGGCAGTGTTAAGTAGTGAGCTAGAAACTGGCAATTGTAACACATGATTTGCAAACACAGAGCTTTCCGTAATGTATTTTGAATTGTTCTAAAAGTGCTTGCTATAAACTTTGGAATAGAAATTCATGAAACAGAGTTGATTATCCTTTACATTATTTCCTTTCTGTGGTCCAAACTCTCTGGTCACATCCTTCAAGAAAAAAAATGCATAATGGGTGTTAACACTGCTGTTACGTTTTACGGCTTTTTTTCTTTCTGTTGTTTATACAGAAGGCCTAAAGAGTTTTTTTTTCAAATTAATTTCTTCTGCTTGAGATCTTCATCTTGTCTCTTCCTCTCCTCTAAAGGAAAGCTGTACTGGGGCAGTTAATCAGTGTTGTAAAATGAGACATGGAATTGTAAGTGAGGGATTCTGAAGTTCCGCAGAAATATGTAATTTATTTGAAGGACAGTAGATTATGTTGAGTATTTTACTAGTGCTGTTCTTGCATGTTTGCAGAATGGATTCCCGTGGAACATGCACTAGATGTTTGAAAAAGTAGTAACAATAGAATGTTTTTATTAGGCTGCTTTGAAAAAAAAAAAAAAGGAAACCCACATCAAGCCTTTAAATGCTTGTAAGAGTAAATTAAAGCCTCTGTGTATTGCACTGCTCTCAAAGCATTACAGATTTTTCTTGTCACTCTTGCTTTAGGAGAGCAATATGAAAAATCAATAATATGCTTTGTGAAAAGGAAAGCATGGGGTTTTGAATGGGTAAAACCGTTAAGTACATGCTGCTAAATACCAGTGAGCAGTGCTTTAAGCTCTAGAAGTTTTAGGCAGTGTCTTTAATGCATAATTTGTGGCCCTTTTGTAATGTTATTTTGCCCAAGTTCGTTGTGTGGCAGTGTACAGCGGTTG
Organism: Eopsaltria australis; assembly: GCA_034509425.1. Classification (NCBI taxonomy): domain Eukaryota; kingdom Metazoa; phylum Chordata; class Aves; order Passeriformes; family Petroicidae; genus Eopsaltria; species Eopsaltria australis. Next base: position 124,595 of record JAVTVJ010010835.1, on the reverse strand, counting down.
TACAGTAAAATGCCATGCTTAAGGAATTTGACTGCGTAAAAAGATTAGGCGTGTAAAGAGGGTTTAACTTTTTTTCTTTTTTTGAGTTTTCAGATATGTATCTTTGAGTTAGGGTTCTCCTTTTGAGAGAGGAAAAAGGTATGCATGAATTAAGAGTGGACTAAAGCAGGAACATTACTGGTGCAGCCATAGCTGCTGAGTATATCTTCAGTCAATTTTCAGGCTATTAAAAGATTTGTGATGCATCCTGTGACAAGTTTGAGGAAAATTAATTATTTGCCTAGTTCTTCCAGTAGTCTAGAAGTGGTGATTGCTAGCTTAGCACACTTATTCAAGATTTATGGTTTCATGTTAGCTTGCTGGGTAACTGCAGGCTAAGGTCCCGAATCGTTAGCAATTCAAGTCATAGAACTGCCATGGTTTAGACTGATAAAGAATTCTATTGCTGCTCTTTTATTGACTGTAGAAAATATATTTTTGTCCTCAGGGTCAGATTCTAAGAAGCCAAAATGGAATGACTTCAAAAAGGAAAAGAAGGAGTTAAAACAAACTAGACAAATTAATGATAAAAGTAATTATGACATAATTGTAAAATCAAAACAAATATGGGAAAGCATGAGAAGGTAATGATTTTTTTTCTTCCACTCTCTTGACTCTTAGTCATAAATTCCCAGAATATTCTCTTTCTCATCTTGTAATTACATAAAACTGTATTTCCAAACTGAATCTCTTTGGGTGAATATTGCATTCAATTTTGTAAGTAGTTCAAACAGAGTATGGTTACCCATGGTTCTAGGAATGTCTGGATTGAACTTGTATTTTAGACTAAAATGTATAAATTTTTGAGTAATTGCTTAAGAAGTTGCCTTTTTTTTTTTTTTGATCCCTGAAATACAGAGCACGCACTGATTCACCCTGATCCTGCAATGGGATTACTGCATGAGTTTTTTGTGAAGGTTCATTGTCTCTCTCTGAGGATGTGATTCTAGATCTGGTGCCCCATGTCAGCAAGAAAAGCTATTAAATCAGCAAGAAAATTCCTAAATTTTGCTTGTTCTGTTTGTGCTTTGCCTGCTTACAGATCTTTGGATGTGTAAGCAACTCTGACTGCAAATTTGAGTTTATATTTCAAAACACATTTTTAGTCAAAAAAAGAAAAAGGTGTGGAATTCTGGTTTGATTTCCAGGAACTGAAACAGCTTAATCACATCTCTGTATGGGGTTAATGAATGACAGTGTAAACTTGGATTGGCAGAAGCCAACCTGGTTTTATTTGTACTGTCTTGCTTCTTAATTTATAGATATAAGTGAATCATACTATGAAAAAGCTACTTCCTCAATTAGAATTGTTTTACTAGGTTTTTTTTGCTTGTAGGAAAAAATGCGATAAGGAGAAACGAGAAAAGCTAATGAGTGAACTACAGAAGCTTCTTCATGGCAAAATTAAAAATGTAAGAAAAACTAATGGCATAGTGCCCAAATTCACAAAATCTTCTTTAAAGAATGGTGAAGCTGTGAGTAAAAAGAATAAAAACAGGGCTGAAAGACTGCATTTGGCACCTGTATTTCAGGACAGTAGTCCTGGGATGCTCTGTGTGTCAGCTGGCTATTGTAAGAGGCTGCTAAGTAGCTTTAGTGTCATGAAATTTGATGTTAGCTGGGGTTCAGGAACTCTGAGGTTTGATTAGTTGCAGCTGTTGCTTTGCAATTTCCTAGGGAAGTTAGTGCCCTCATGCTTAACTATACTAAACAGTCTTTCTGTTTTATTCTTGAAATGTATAAATCTGCAGTGAAGAACATTTCATTTTTTGTATTTCATGCATATTCCATGAAGTGGAACTACATGACACTTACTCTGAAATTATGAAGAAGAGGAAGAAAATGGAGATGCCATTTAATGGTTTTATTTCAGTGTGAAAAACCTTAATGCATATCCTTAATTGTCAGCAGCTGCAACTGTTTTCTGTATTTTCTTTGATAGAGTACTTGTGAAGGGGTAAAAACCCTTAAGTCTTAGTTTGTTGTAAACAGATGACTGCTTTTCTAATTTTATAATTGGCATTTCACATGGTGTGAAACTACCAGGGGGCACATGCATTAAAATAATTGTGGTGCATACTGCCTTCTGAATGGCCTAGAGTAACAGAATATCTCTGTCCTTTAGCTGGCATTTGCACACGATTCAACTCGAGTGATCCAGTGCTTTATTCAGTATGGTAATGAGAAGCAAAGGCAAGAGACATTTGAAGAATTGAAAGGTATTTTCGTTTTACTTATATGCTTCTGTTGTGTGGTTAGGATGCATTTAAACAAGCCATGTTGTTTTCTCTTGAATATTTTTATGTTTTTTCTGAACTGATGCATCATTTCTAGTGAATTCTTTATACTTATTTAAACAATGACATATTGTTTCATAGAGTTAGTGAATAATAAAGCAGCTGAACGATTCTCCCTTCTTCTAGGTAGCCTAATAGAGCTGAGCAAATCAAAATATTCCAGGAATATTGTGAAGAAGTTTCTTATGTATGGGTGAGTATCGAGTGAATTTGCTCATCAGTGTTGTTTCATTTCCACTGTGAATGCTGCTTGTTAATCTATAGTGGATCAATCATGAATAAAAAATGTCTCAGGAAACATCTTTATAATGTTGTGGAGTTAAGGCAGGGGAGTGCTAACAGTATTTTTCCTTTTGCAAGAAGTAAAGCTAATGCTGTACATGTCCAGGAAAATGTGACAAAAAATGGTTAGATGTATGCTCAGAGTTGATCTTTGCTGTATGTAAAAAGCTGGCTTTTAAAAATTTTCTTTACTGAGTGTTTCAGGATGGCCTTCTTTATTCTCTAGAATTTATTCACTGTTTACTTCCCCTCGAAATGCTTTACAATTCCTGGCTTTTTTACATATTTTCCCAGGTGCCATAAGACTGATCCAGATTCATAAATTTAATGGTTTCTGTTGTAAAACTTACTATCTAAATGTGTTTTTAAAAATAAAACTATCAATAGGTAAGCTTATCTCTAGAAGCTTTAACTTTTGCTATTTGTATTTCCCTATAAAATAGGACAAAAGCACAAATTGCAGAAATAATAAAAAGTTTTAAAGGGCATGTGAAAAAAATGCTCCGTCATGCTGAAGCATCTGCTGTAGTGGAATATGCGTATAATGAGAAAGCCATTCTGGAGCAGAGGAATATGCTGACAGAAGAACTATATGGGAACACTTTCCAGGTTTACAAGGTGCTATTTCAACACTTTGTAATTTAAGACAGTTTAGCCCCTAAGGTATTGTGTTAGTAATGCCTTTCCCATCTTAACCTGCTTTTGATTACACTTCTTTCTGTCAGCTGTCCAAAGGTTGTGTAGTTTAACGTGTTTAAATGTAATGATTACTTGTACATTTCTAGTTCAGATGAAATTGTGTTTCTTTTTTAGTTTGAACTATGTAAAATATACTGTGTTCATGTATGAGCTTGCTCTGCTCATCGAAGATAGTTTGTTAATATATAGTTTCAGTTCTCGTAGAGTCTAGGCTGAAATCATCCTTTCTGAGGTAAGACTTTGGCGTAATTTGTTAGTACTGTAGATGACTCTTGTGTCAGAACTATCTTATGTCTCCTGAGAACTGAGTGTTGGCAGAATGGGATGGTATCCACATACAGTGTTGCATTTAGGCTTAATTTTTCTCTTTGTTTTCTTATCCCGTGAAGACTGTAGGACTTGAGTCCAAACTCCACTGAAATCATTTAGATGTAGATCCTCACCAGGCAGTTGGAACCTTCTTAAAAACTACAACCTCCATTCTTTTGAAATCTGTTTTAAATTTTTGCTGACTCGGAAAGTTGGTATCCATTTGGGCTAGGAATTTTGCTACAAAGTACAAAACTGTTATACACAATTACAAACTCCACTCGAATGACATTTTCACCTGTTTACTTACAGTCAAGATTTCTGCTATAATTGTCTGAAGAAATTAACAGCTCATTTCTGAATCTGTATTTTCTTACAAGTTCTAGTTAGGCATTTTGCAATACTGAGTAGCAGAGAGGCATGTTTGCTGTGATTTTGGGCTGTAATTTGTACTGAGAGTCAAACAGCCCATGAAATCAAGTGCAGTGTTAGCTTCCATCATTCTGGTATTTTTGGCATAACTGCTTTAAGTAGCCTTACATTTTCGTGCAAAACTGGGATGCAGCACAATGAAGGCTTATAAGATTGCAATGTAGTCTTTAAAAAGTAGCAGGGATGGTTATAAAAATACTTCATCTAATTGTCTATCCAGTCAGACTTTTTTTCTAACAGCAGATTATTTTAAAAGAATTACAAGTGTAATTCTTCTGTTGAGATACCAGGAAGTACTTCTGTGTGTAAGGTATATAGTATATATTCCTCCTCTCTGCTGAATTCCTGAACTGGAATTTCCTGGGCCTTTGTTAGGTTCTCAGTTCATTAACTTGTTGTGTTGCCCTCTGATATGTGCATAAAGCAGGATTTCTGATTAGCTCAGGAACACCTTAACATGATACCAGTTTTGCGTATTTTGCCTTGTATCTTACATGAAGAGCTGATATAACTGGCAAAAAGCAGCTCAGACCATAGAAGTAGGTTTTGTTTGCTAATGAGGAATATTCAGTTTGTAGGAACTGAAGTTTACAGCTTTTGACATACTCAAAAAAGGTAACTTTGTATTTTTAAAATTGTAAAAATTGTTGGTTTTGCAGAAAATTCCTTTTGGTTTTGATATTCAGGAAATTTGATTGAAAAAGGTCTAAGCATTGTAATTTTCTGTGAACTCTGATACTTACTGTTACAATTAAACCTCTGTGCGTTCTTTCCAGACACCAGCTGTCCCAACACTGGATAAAGTGCTAGAAGCTCAACCTGAAAAGAGAGAGGCCATCTTGGATGAAATGAAGCAGATTCTTACACCAATGGCACAAAAGTAAGGACAAAAATTGGCTGAAGGTGTGACAATCTAGCATAAACCGGTTTGTTTCTGACATATAAACAATGGCACTGATATTCTTATAAGTTCAGACGAGAGTGATACTGATACTCTTAAGGTGAAATGTTGCTGTGCTGTTCTCAATAGTCTATGGCTTTTTCCCAGGTGTCATAATGAGTATCTTACCTTAGTTTTGAGCTCCACTTCTATGGATTGAAATGTCCTCTGTCCCAGTCAGACAGTTGGTAGAAATGTTGCACTGTGATGTATTTCCATAATGCATTTTTAGATATGCTTCTCCAGTGGTCATTATGACAAAGTAGGTTCTATAATTTGTCAGTTTTGGTAGAATATTCCAGGTATCATAAATGTTAAACATCTGAATCTAAAATGACCATATGTTTTTTGCTCACCTCACTGCCTAACTATTTTAAGTACAAATGAGATATTGCTAGCATATGTTAAAATGATTGTTTGTGGAGAACTTGTTGCTTATTTTCATCTATCCAAATACAGAGAGGCAGTGATAAAGCACTCACTGGTACATAAAGTGTTTTTGGACTTTTTCACTTATGCTCTTCCGAAACAAAGATCTGTAAGTACCTTTATTTTGCTTTTTGTCTTCTTTTGCCTTTCAGTGGAATGTTTTTTATCTTCTTGTGAGCATGCTGTAAGTTAACTAGACAGAAATACACATCATTCATTGATAGAGTTCTACACATCTGGTGATTCTAGATAGATGATCGGAGAGTAGTGTTGTATGGATATTTATAGTCATTGTGGACTTTCACAATAGTGTTTGTGATACTTGAATTTTTAAAAATAAACTAGATGTCTTTGATGTTTCTTCTCTTCCTACTAAATGATCTTTCTTAGTAGCTGGAGAATAATTAAAGTGAGGACCATTTCTTGCAGTAGTTTAGCTTTCTGGTGTGTAGTTTCTTAAAGACTTGCAGTGATTGTCCAAAAATCTCCTGATAAAATACGATGAGACTGGCCCTTCTGGCAGCAAGCAAAACTTTGTCTGCTATATCCATATATAATTGCAGGTTTATTGCCTAAATACAATAATGCAGACATTATTGTATTTAGGCCTAAATCCATCTGTGTGATGTGACATGGTTTAAACTGGTATCCTGTTTGACTTTGCCTGTCTTCAGGGTGTGTCCATCAGCCTCACCCTGGTTCTGCAGCTCAGAACCATCTCACTTCAAGTCAGGTGGAGCCTTCTAAACTTCTCTCTTACCTCTTTCTGCCTGAATACTTCTTTGTTACTGTTGATAAACCTGAAGCTAAGGGTAGGGAAATGGACTATTTGTGGCCTGTTCTGAGTCCAAATCTTCAGAGCCCAGAACATTCCTGTGCATGCTTTCTCATATAATGCTATGTCTGAGAATGCTTTTGTGTTTGCAGGCTTGCGTGAATCAGGGGAATAAGGGTGCATCTCCTTGCTTTGCTTTCTGTGCTAGGATATAGACATGCTCTTCGGGGTTTGGAAGCCCCTCCTGCAGATATTTTCCTGCCTGTTCTTACAGCTAGTGATGCCAGTTGTGATGTGACTGAGCAGTTTGCAAATAATTGGTAAAATGCTTGGAGCCTTTGGGTGGAGAGGAAGAACTAGGGATGGAAAGAGGCATAGGTGGGAGCTGCACTTCAAGGAAATCTATTGGATAGTAACAGAAGTAGTATGTAGTAACCCAAGGGGGGGTTGTTTGGTTTGGTTTTTTCCTTTGGCTGATGGTATTGTCACATAGCTTCAGAATACCTCATTCGTTTGATATGAAGACACAACTTTTGACTAAGTCTTGTAATACCTGATTTATAACAACCTGGTGCTTAAATGATTTTTAGTTCTTCTTACTTTCTGACTAGTACTCTGTATGTATGAATATGCATCAGCTTCAAAGAGTTCTTCCTAAATTAATGATTCTCTTTGTCTCTAATTTCTGTCTCAGTTCTGAGCACCCTTTCTTGAATTTTTTGTAATAGGACAGCTGACAAGCTTTAATACAGTTGTGATTTCATGGCATGATTATGATGAACAGTGTAGTTTTAAAGAGAGAAAGATTGTGTCATTTCCAAGTCTTTTGGACTCCTCTTGAGGCAGTTTTTCATAGGTGAAGGAAATGAGAGTGGTTCTCTAGAGACAGTGATGCAGTATAGTGTGGGCAGACAAAAGAATTCTTTCAGGCCCTAACCCACCTGTCTTGAGCTCCTCAAGCCTTTTCTTTCATCTTTTTGCTTTATCACCTTTTCTTCCCCAGGAAATGATAGAAGCTATCAGAGAGGCTGTCATCTACCTGGCACACACTCACGATGGAGCCCGAGTAGCAATGCACTGTTTGTGGCATGGCACTCCCAAGGTAACGTTTGGTTTCCCTCTACATAGTCCTCTCTGACTGCTCACGTGGGTCCTTCTGCTTGTGCACATTTTCATTCAATTAACAATTTGAGAGCAATGTTAAAAATTGGCCCCTCTTTATCTACTGGCAAACTTGAGCAGTGTTTTTATGTGAATCAAATGTTTTCATTAGAACTTTTAAAGTGGAAGCATTTATTTTTAGCAGAGGTTTTGGCAGTGGCACATGGAGTCATTTTGCCATTGTAAGGTTATTGGTGTTTCATTTGTCCCATAAATTCCTTAATATAAGTGAAATTGATAGTAGGGAGAGGACAGTAAAGAAGTCATAATGTGAAACCATGTTTGGCTTTGGAATGCCAACACTTATAAAATGTTATGTGAAGTGTGTTTTAGTTTCATCTTCTGATACAGTATCCAGAAATACTTTCGATTTAATGTTTGAAATCACCTCTTGGAAATACTGTAATGCCTCCTATGTTTTTCTGTATTAAAAAATAAAAAAAAGACTTATTAAAATAGTCCACTTGTTAAAGAATGTCGAAAAAAAAGAAGTTCCTCGGATATAGGCATAGTAAGAGATCTAAAGAAGACTGAGCAGTGATTCCAAGAGCCAGAAATACAGGGAAGGAACTTCCTGACAAAATATTCTTGCTAGTAATAGGGGCTTAAACCAAGCTAGAGTTTCAGGTCCTCGTTGAATATGTTTCTTTCCAAATGAAGAGATGAAATGCATTCTTCTTTAATTAATGGACAAAACATGGATGAACATACGTGGTGGTTTGGGGATTTTTGTTTGCTGTGTTTTTTTCCAAAATTTTTTGATGTCTCCCATTGGTGATCTGGACTTGTAAATATACCACAGGATCTCTCTGGAATGAAGTCATTCAGGTTTAACTTTTCACACTGGTTTTAGGTGTAAACTGATAGAATACGTGTGAGTCTTTGGTAGATGCCTTTGATTTAGAAAACAAATTGAAGGTTATCTTTTTGAAAGGTGTAAATAGCAGTTTACTTACTCAGAATCACTGGTATTCTAGGCTCATTTGAGTTTCCTCTTTCCTTTTGGATAGGACAGAAAAGTCATTGTGAAAACTATGAAGACGTATATTGAAAAAATAGCAACGGTGAGTGTTCATTAACCATTTATTTCATAGTCTCTGACAGTAGTGATTTGATAGAGGCTAGTTTGAATGTTTTTTGGTACTGGGAACAACTTTGAGATCTTAATAAAACCAGTCTTAAAATAGCAGTGATGTGTTAGATAATATAAAATAATTGAACTGTTTGGAATATTTAGAGACACACCAAGAAGCTTTGTTGTGGACACTATGTGTAGTACTGTGCTTCATTAAAGTGTCTGAGAGCATTATTATTCCTTGGTTTCCTTTCTACTTTTTATTTTGTTGATCCCAACTTTATATTGTATCTTAATGTGGCTCATTGGTTAATTCTCTTTGGTTGGGAGTAAAACAGCCTCTATAAAGAAGAGGAAGAAAAATCAAGATGTGTTAGAGATGTAATTGAAAAGGCTTTTTGAACATGCATATTTCTTAGAAGATGCTCAATTTTTTTTCAAGTCAGGAAACTTCAAAATTCATTGGCATACAGTAGAAGAAGCCTGGTTTGTTTTTTTTTAATGAGTATCATGTGTTTGGAGACTGCAGCACCAGCAGAGTATCAGCTGATACCAGATTTCATGACGTTGGACAAAACTGCAGCTGAAAAGAAGAGCTTTTTGAACTTCCCTTCCTGGTTGCTATAGGTTTTTTTATTAGTGGTCTCAGTCAGTGGCTTTCAAGCATTTTAATTGCATCATGGGCATGCATCCCCAATATATATATTTATGTATAAATGACATGGCCTTTACTACTGTAATAGTGTGCATTATAAAGCATACACAGAAATAGAAAATTTGAAAGGGTGAGATAAAAATAACCAGAGGTTAGTTTTAGTTTTTTTATTAATGGTGCCAAAAATACTTTCTTTCTGCACCACAGTAGATTGTCTTGTGCAATCCACTTTGAGGGCTACTGGTCTAGGTAATGTTTCTCTCCATAATTTTCCAGTTCTAGAATAAATGAGTTGTTCCATTTTATAAATTATATATTATATGGAAATATGGGACAGTGGGTAAATAATACCTGACACAGCACTGGAACATAGAAGGCCTGGGTTCACTTTGATGTAGAGCCTCACTGCCATAAAAGTGAATTTGGCTGAGCACTTTTGAGTGTGCTGGAGACTTGATCTCCAGCAGTGTGGAAGACACTGTATGGCTCAATGCAGAGAGAGGATCTCCAGAAATATTATATGTGACTTAGTTCAGTTTTAAGCAAATCTACAATAGAAATAAAGTCTGTATATAATGTTGTTGTAGGGAAAATACTGTGATTTCAAATGTTGATACTACAGTAGGATTAGGTTAATAGCTTGAATTAAATTATATTGTGGTAAAACAGTATATCCAATTGAAATGGAAGATCTACCTGTGTTTTAACAAGACAGTTCTCTTAACAAGCCTTGCCTTTAGAGAGGAGCTAAATGCTGAACTTCTCTCATTCTATGACAGTAGTCAGAATTTGCTTGTGCTTCATGTTGTGCTGTGTTTGAGATAAACCCTCAGAAATACTGATTCTAAGTCAATTAGTATATTCATAAAACTTGACTGCATGTGGTTTCTGATGTCTCATCTTTGCAGGGTGAATTTTCTCATCTGGTCTTGCTGGCAGCATTTGATTGCATTGATGACACTAAACTTGTGAAGCAGTTAATTATATCAGTAAGTAATTGAATTTCTCCTAAAATAGTATATTAAATAGTGAAGGTGTGTTTGTCAGTGTATAGGAGGATGAAGGTAGGAATCCATCAGCTTTTTTAGACTATTTAAATACTTGCCATCTTTTGTGTTTTATTATATTTATGTATCATGATTAGGTTTTCCTTTTCATAGCAGACCATATCACTTTCATACATCATTTTAATTATTTATTTGAATTAATTTTTAAGATGGCTTCAGTGCTTGCTGAAATTTTCCCTTTTAGTACACATTCATTCTGGATAAGGGGTGACTGGAGTCTCTTTAAAGTTGATGTCTTTTATGATAGAAATTTGAGCTCTTCTAGTATTACAAGAGATTAAATCAGTGGAAAACTTCAGAATTATGATGCTACCTTATTGATTTTACAAGCAGAAGTATTTGCATCCTTTGAGTAGAGGAATTAACATTGATGTGCATGTTGTAATCTGCTTGCAGTAGTACTCATGCTGTAGCTGTAAGGGCTGACTGGTTATGGGGAAGTGGCAGGGAGATAAACATGACGCAGATGTTCTGCGTGTAGAGAAGGAATATGAGGAGGAGGTGGTTCTGATGAGGCTTGTTTTGTAAAATAGGAATAATTCTTCCTGTGAGGAGCTTTGTGTAGGGTGCAGTTGGGATTTTGTACCCTAGCATAAGGATTTGGTCCTTAGACTGTGCCTCTCTAATGGGTCTGAAGAGATGAAAACATCTTTGTGTGGAGGTGGCTTTTGTTCCTCAAGGGTTTCAGCTGTGATTGCAGCTGAGTTTGGTTCCCAGAGCCTGGTCTGGAATGTAACAACTACTGGGAAAGGTCTAAGGAAGTAAGTTCTGACATATCTGAGCTGTCCTGGTATGAGATACGTATCCTATTCCTGTAATGTGTAACAAGCACTCTGCTTTCTGGAGAGTTTAGTACTTCAGATACTAGGTCTTTAGCTGAGCTTCCAAGATGTCATTTAATTACAGAATCATCTGAGATCAAGAATTAATCCATTATCAAAGGTAATGGAATGTTTACTGTTTGGTCATCCTACCACATCAATCTGGACAGAAAATGGAGAGCAAGACCTGGGTTTTGCACATACACAATTGGCCCATCAGGGCTTATGTGAGGCCAAGAATGGGGAAGGGATGACAGGAAAAGGACAAAAAAAATCTAGGATCAAAACCAGTTCTTCAGATAGTGAATGAAAACTAGTAGCAGATGATGATGTGGGGACATATTCTGTAGAGGACACCAACCTTTAAAATTATTTCAAAAAGCAGTTAGACTTCAGAAATACCTTATAGAGATTATCATTCTATCCATAAAACAATTTAGCTTTAGGAAGGTAAAAAAACTAGCAAGACTTGAGGGGGAGAAAAAGCAAGGGGTTTTTTACAGTTTTGTTGTTTTGGGGGTGTTTTTGTTGGTTTGGAGTTCTTTTTGATAGTATTGAAAAATTCATTATTTATATGGGTTGATGGTGTGTCTTAAGAATTTGTAGGTAAAGGAGGGTTTTAAGGTCTTGAAATCTCTCAAGGAAAGTCTTTTCTTCTCATCATCTCTCAGGTCCACAGAATCTTAATCCTGGACCAAAGTCTGTGTGTGGTGCTTTGAATTTTCATATGTGGTTGGAGCTGTACATTGAATGCTTGGCATGCATAAGTATTCAGGCAGATTTTAGCACAAAATCCCTCCTTCATGAGGACTCCAAAAAGATGGAAGCATTACCAACAAGAGATAGCATGTCTCTGTCATTTAGAGTCTTTCCTGGTACTTTTCCTCAGTTCTAATACTGATAGTGACCAAGAACTGTTATTTCATTAATGTTTTGTTGTGGTTCGTTTACTCTCACAGGAAATAAAGGCTTCTTTGCCCAATATAATAAACAACAAATATGGAAAGAAGGTCTTGTTGTACTTGCTAAGTCCTAGAGATCCTGCACATTTTGTTCCAGAAATCATCACACTTCTGCAACAGGGAGATGGAAATGCCTATAGGTAACTTAGATGTGAAGGTTACATGATGAATCCAGAAGTCATGCAACTCTTTGTCATGATTTAATTTCAGTGTTTCTTTATAATAAATCTAAGTAATGTAAAGATATATAAATAATACGTTTGCCCCTTTCAAAAAGGCTAAATATTGTGATATATTCTGTGTATTCATGTAGTATATTCATGTATCAAATTTAATGTAGAAGAAAATTTTTAATATGCATTACTGTTGCGTTGGGTAGCATAACAGTGTATCTCTAAATGTAGCAATACAAATGGAAATTGTTAATTTGATTTCAGTCTCTGATATTAACATTGATTTTTACCAGCTTTTGAAGAAAGAGCAATTCTAGATGACTAATAAGCTGTATAAAAATACATCTCCACAGCTGAGATAACAAAATGAAAAGAAATAGTAAATGTTACTAACAAGAAAAAACTCTATGAGGTTTTGAGGTCAACTTTAAAGAGTTTCTCACTTTATGTGAGAAAATTCTGCGTCCAACTTGTGTTTAATTGTACATAAAACAGAGGGAACAATAATGCCTGTATTTCTGTCTAGCAGTAATTTATATGTCTCAAATAACCCATACATTCTGAAATTCCTTGTCACTTGATGTGTATACAGCAAGTCTTCTGTAGTAATGTGCTGTCTCTTTCATCAGTAAGAAGAATACTGAACTCCGTCACCATGAACTCCTGGAAGCCATTTCCCCACCTTTGCTAGAATATTTGCAAGAACATACCCAAGAAGTAGTGATAGACAAAGCTACTTTTGTCTTGGTTGCTGATATTTTAAGAACAGCTCTTGGGGACATCCAGCCTGCACTAGATGCAATTGCTAAGTTAGCAGCAGAAGAGCTGGTTCCAGGGGGCCGTGATGGACAGGTAATGTACAGAAGTCAAGGTGCTGAGATCTTGCACATCTTCTGTATTACTAAAATGAAGTCTGGTCTTATTTTCCGTTATGTAAGACATCCGTGTACTGCCCTGGTAGCACTTGTACATTAAATGTGATCCTATTTTCTGACTTGTTGATTTCATAGTTTATTATTAGTGCATCTGGAGTGATGGTGGCTTGAGCCAGCATTTCATATGAGTTGTAGGGCAAGGTGCTTCATGATCTTCAGTCTTCAGAACTGCTTTAAATGTGTAGTGGGAAGGTAGCTGACAAGCATGTTATGCAGTCTCCCTTTTAGCATTATTACTGTGAGATCAAGCACTTAGCAAGGTTTTGTAGGTCATTTGACTGTTTACACTGAGAGGGACAGGATCTCTTACCTTTCAGATGTACATATCTCCATGCAAGGAAAGATGTTAGGTAAGAGCTATTTGTCTTCATAGTATGATCCTCTCTTCAAAGAGTCCCCCTCCCATACTTTGTTAAGCTCAGATATGTGTCCGTAGACTAGAAAATAAAAAAATTCAATGTATACTATATTTAAGGTAGATATCCTCCAGATTTCCATGGTTGTGATGTTTTAGCTCTGTCTTTTCCATTCTTTGATGCATATTTCATAAAATTTTATGTGAACTACACGTGTTTTCTGTGACTTTCCTGTGAACCATACTGTAGTGAATTTTCAAGTATGGAAATGTGAAAGGTCTGGAAGTTCTGGCAGAGCCAGTTAGACCAGGAGATTCTGCTTATTAAGAATGAAGGCCTTGGAAGGGTGAATGAAATGTTGGTTGATATCATTTATTATTACTGTAAATAAAATGTTACAGGGAAGATGGTAAAAGTTAAAATTATTAGTTTGAATGAGTAGCCAGAAATTTACATCAAATTTGTTGATATTTGCGTTGGTTATGACTCAGTGAATTAGTGTGGTGGCAGAGTGAATAAATCAAGCAGAAATACTTATGGTCAGACATGTTAACTGCATTTTAAACCAACATCAGTAAATAATTTTGTTTTGTTTTGTTTTGTCTATTCCTCTTAAAGCTTCACATTGCAGAACATCCGGCAGGCCATCTAGTTTTGAAATGGTTAATAGAGCAAGATGAAAAAATGAGAGAGAGTGGAAAAGAAGGTATGTTGGAAATACAGCTTTATTTGTTCAGATTGACTTCAGAGTAATTGGTATCTGACCTCAAATAAGATTGTTGCATTTATTTGACTATACTAGTATATGGAAAATTTAACGTTATTGTTTCTATCTTTTTGCTGTTGTGAGCTGCTATACAAACAGAATGCCAAGGATATGTTTGCTTTTTTTTGCAATGCAAGCAGTGGTTGTGTTTTTTTCTCAGGGCTTCAATGTGTATTTGGGACAGAGTTTATTTCTGTGCTTAAAATGTGTGCTTAGCTTTGCTAAATTACACAGTAGTTTAAGGACAATAGTAGAAACAGTAAAGGCTTTCTTAAAGGAACCCGTTTCATTAGTGCTTGTAAGCTACGTTAATGCTTTGTTACTGTTACTAAAATAATTTGTGCACAAAAATAGGACATCTTTGCTAGTTTATGTTCCATAAGGCAGATATTGGGCACAGATGTTCTAATCTTAATATAGCTTTTAAACTTATGTTATTACATAACTGTAAAATCTTTTTTGTATATCACTCTATCCTAATAGTGATTACTTTTTCTTATACAAAAAGCTCAAAAAATGAGACCATGTGATTGGCAAAGTGTAATCTGAGGGAACTTCTCTATGTAATGGGTTTTTTCTATGTAGCATTTTTTGATCTTGTTAAACCTTTTATTTCTTTTCTTCTTCTCCATTCAGGTTGCCAGTGTTTCCTTTAAAAATGTTACTTGTACTTTATTAAATGTTTCTGAAAGTAGACTGTTTTCCCACTTCCCAAGTAGATCACTGAAAATATGCACAGTAAAAGTTTTGTGAGTGTCTTTCAGAGACTTGCCTATCTGAAATGATGATAGTAATGAGGATTTATTTCTGTTAAAATGGTAGAATTTCCAGTTTAATCACATACTGTTCCCTTTGGTTTCCTCCAGAAAGTACCATTCAGAATTGTTATTCTGAGTTTATTAAATTGTCATTAGACTCCAAGCAACTTGCTATTACATGGGGAATAAGTTGTACAAAATATGACCAGTTTTCAGGACCTAAAGGGACAGTGAAAAATGGCTTCAGTATTTGGAAGCTGGCATTTGTTGGGGTTGGGTGGGGTTTTTTGCATACTGGTAAGTGTGCCAAGTTGTAAGAACAATTTCCAGGCAGTTCAGTTCTTTAAATTCAGCTGGGGCCTTGAAGTCAGCCTAGGTTCTTTGTTTTGCATATGTCATTAGTGTAATGAATGTGAAGTCAACTTATGCTTTCAAAGCCACTGAAGAAATAGAGCCCTGGAGCATCAGTACAGCTGAAAGTTTTTGCATCAATAGAGGAGTAGCTCTGAAATTTTAAGTAACTTCTGTTCAAATTATTTTCTTTCAGTTGTAGAGTCAGATGCTTAAAAATGTAGCATTTTTCAACAGAGGTGTTTATGTATTCAATATATTGCATACAATGGTCAGTTCAACCAGAATGATTCTGTGATTCTTGCCAGGTTCTCTCTTTGAACTACATCCCTTCTCTAAGATATTAATAGCCCTTCACACCCTTTTTAAAAGACAAACAGTTTGTGTACTTTATAATAGTAAACTGTCACACAGTGCTGCTGTTGTCTAACAAATTCCATGCAGTTCTTGAAAGGAGTCTAATATCTATAAAGTTTGTTCATTGCATTGAACAGTCAATTATTTTGAGGGAGCAGGAGCTCTGTGAATACTTGGGGAGCTAAAAACAATTTGATTAAATCTAAACTACAGAAAAATTCCAGCAGGCTTCTTTGTAGAAAGATACTGTCTCATTTTTTCTTCCCCTGCTTCTTTCCCATACTTTAGTTTGCTTTGCAAGAACACTGGTGGAACATGTTGGCATTGAGAATCTGAAGACCTGGGCAGAAGTAAATCGAGGCGCCATTATTCTTTGTTGGTAAGTAAGGCACATGGCTGCTTCTGATTAGATTACATTGTTAATTTCTTGAACAGCTGAGAGACCATCAATTGAAAGTTCTACCAACAAAATGACATTCAGTGTGTGCTGTCTTGAATGCAACTAGCAAATCTTTAATGAAGCAGGGATTAGAAAATTTCAAACCAGAGTTTCCGTAGGTTATTCCTTGAGTTCCATCTTTTTTGTAGTACTAGGAAGCAGCTCAGTATCAGAAAATCTGGAGATTTAAAACAAAATTATTTTTAAAATTGTGCCTACCATGTCTTGTTTTACAAGCACAAGACTCTCAAAAGAACAGTCCACAAATAGCTGCATTAAAATAATTAACTTTAAAATACCTGAGACTGGTGGCAGAATACAAAAATCTGGAAATTGTTTTGCAGTGTTTGTTTTGGTCAATTACTGCTTTGTGTTGATGCCTTAATTACAAAGCCTGAAAAGTTCTCATACTGAAGTAGAGAAGTGTTTGGAAGAGACTGTACATAAGGAAAGACTATGCAAAGGCCTATGATGAACTAACTAGGTCACAAATTTGAAGCAGTGAACCATGCAATGAGTGAGATCAAAAACACCCCAAAGGGATCATACTGACGTTAACATTTTGTTTTATCAAGAGTGAACTGCAGTGTTAATCATCACTGTTTTCACTTTGTAGCTACCTGTCAGTATCAGGTCATAGAAACCCAGGGTTTTGTCCTGTAACCTGAAGTGTGTGGTCTTTGTTCTGGAACTTGTGTATTACGCTTGCCCCTCTGGCACCTCTTAGAGACTTTCACTGTACCAAAGTCAGCAAACAATTCAAACAGACAGCATGATTTTGAAAATTAAGTCCCTTGATCTTTTTTTCTGCTCTGCTTTTCTCTCTTCTGAAGTTATTTTGGATTCCTTGCTGTTTGCTTTCCATCTCTGGTATTTATCAGTTTAGAGTAGGGCTACTTTGATGTTCGTGCTCTTTTGCAAGGTGAATCAAAAGCCATTTTCACTTCTGCTAGTTAATTTGCGTTTAATTCTAACTTTGTTCAGTCGGTATCACTCAGATCACAAGTGAAAAGAACTGGTTGTAGAAGAGTAGTTGCAATCCAGATACAAACCAGTTGACACAGCATCTTACTAGTCATATGTATGTGGCTGTTAGGATTGTTCAGCTGCCAAAATGGTAACGGCTCTTTCTTTGCCTCTTATAACAGGCTTTAGAATTCAGAAAATGCACCTAATGCCTTTAAGTTATCTGATCCTGTGCACAGATGTTCAGTGAAGTTTTGTTAGAAAGGCTTATTCCCTGACACTATGTTAATGCTTGGATGTTTTTCCTTTAAGTCAAGGCTGAACATGTCGTGTTGCTGGTGTACCAGGATGTTGGGAATGTCCAAATAAAGTTGTAAATTAATAGATTTTTTTCCTGGTATTTAACACTTTAATAAATGTTTGGGATCACTGTGACAATAGTCTTTTAATAGGCACTGAAGACTTAGAGATAAAACAGGAAACTAGTAATTGCTCATTAAAGAAACTGGTGCAGGAGTGATGTATTTTATGGAACAGTCTGTGAGGAATGGCAGTCTTTCTCCTCTGCTATTACTCCTCACTATGTGTGTAGCCTTGACAAGTGTCCTTTGTAACCATGCGGGGGATGTTACCTCCCAGACTGGCAGTATTTTTACCCATACTGAAACTTAACTAACAGGAACAAGAGAAAAATGTTTATTGTAGGACTGTTTGTTTGATGGAATTTTGTTGGTAGGCTTTGGTTTATTTCACTTAAATCTAAATCTTTTGTAGACTGAACTACTTCTGATGACTTTTTAGGCACGTTGTCCTTTTGTTTAGGCAGCTGAGAACACACAAACATAACCATCTCCTTTTGTTCCGTTTCATGTGACACCTGCTTACCTCACTATCACATAGTAATTAATCACATTTTTGGTTAATTGCATGCCCTGAAGTCAAGAGATTACCTAAATTGTACATCAGTGATTAATTTAGTCTGGTGTAAAGGAGCAGCAGGGTTTTTTTTAACATAAAGTAATTGTTGAGTTTTTAAAACCCTGGCCAAGTGCTAGGCACCCATGAAAGCTGCTTGCTCACCCTCCCCTGCCACAGCTGGGCACAGGGGAGGAAAAAAAATGAACAAAGAGTTTTCATGAGTTGAGATAAGGACCAGGAGAAAACACTCTAAGGGTAAAACAAGGCTCAGCTTAGAGGTACAAAGTGAATTTATTACTAACGGACTCAGAGAAGGATAATGAGAAATAAAATAAGCCCTTAAAAACACCCCACCTTTTTTTCTCCCCAGCTCCTCCCTCCTTCCCACTGACAGCACAGGGAGACAGGGCATAGGGGGTTTGGTAAGTTTGTCACCCGAGGTTTTCTTCCACTGCTCAGGGAGAGGAGTTCTTCCCCTGTGAGACCATGGGATCCCTCCCACAGGAGACAGATCTCTGTGAATTTCCTCAGTGTGAGTCCACTCTTATGAGCAGCAGTCCTCCCAAAACTGCTGCAGCATGGGTCACTCTTCCGTGGGCTGCATTCCTCCAAGGACAGGCTGCTCCAGCCTGGAAGCAGGGACCCCCTCTCTCCACCGAGCCTCCCACTGGATCACAGCCTCCTCCAGGCATCCACCTGCTCCAGCATGCGTACCTCCCCCACAGGCTGTGGGTGGATCTCTGCATGCCCTGTGGATCCCCATGGGCTGTGGGTGGATCTCTGCATCCCCCTTGGATCCCCATGGGCTGTGAGTGGATCTCTGCATCCCCCTTGGATCCCCATGGGCTGTGGGTGGGTCTCTGCATTCCCCGTGGATCCCCATGGGCTGTGGGTGGATCTCTGCATCCCCCATGGATCCCCATGGGCTGTGGGTGGATCTCTGCATCCCCCATGGATCCCCATGGGCTGTGGGTGGATCTCTGCATGCCCTGTGGGTCCCCATGGGCTGTGGGTGGATCTCTGTATCCCCCCTGGATCCCCATGGGCTGTGGGTGGATCTCTGCATCCCCTGTGGACCCCCATGGGCTGCAGGGGCACAGCTGCTTCACCATGGTCCTCACCACGGCCTACAGAGGAATCTCAGCTCTGGCACCTGGAGCACCTCCTCCCCCTTCTGCATTGACCTTGGTGTGTCCATGTTGTTTTCTTCACATGTTCTCACCTCCTCCTCTTCTTTGGATAGAAGAAAACTGTATGTCTGCTTTGTTTCGATTTTCTTCCTAAATATGTTATCATAGAGGTGTTACCATCATCTCTAACTGGCCCAGCCGTGGCACAACATGTCCATCTTCAGAGCCATCAGGGACTGGCTCTGCTGGACATGGCGGAAGCTTCCAGCAGCTTCTGACAGAAGCCACCTCTGTGGCCCTCTGCTACCAAAAACCAGGCCATGCAAAACCCATCACACTTCTTTTGTCATAAAGAATCTTAGATCCTCAGACAGAGGTAATTTTCAGACAGTGCTAGCTCCTCCTAAAGCCGTGATTGATTTTTGTTTTGTTGTTGGCTTTCAGAAGCCATCTGTCACATATATGCAGATCTGAAACTCAGAACTATCAGCGAGACCATTTGAAGATTTTTGGCTATCTAATCCTTTAAGTTTATTTGTCAGTTTTTAACAGTCACTGCATGTGCTTGGCTTCTCAGTAACCTGGTATCCTCTGGACCTTCTCCTTTCCTTGCCCAACTTGCATTTGAATTTTCTAAAAGTTTCTGGGGCCTATTTCTAATTTAGTAGCTATCTTAAGGAGCCCAAAGGTAATGAGAGGACCCTCTGCATGCTCACAGTCCAGATTAGTGTATTATATGTTGTAAGTACTTGAATGTCATAAATTCTTGCCAATTTAAATTCCTATATATTTTTCATATATATTTTTTAATTTGTAAATTAAAATGTGTAGCATCAGGGCAGAAAATGGATAAAAATGTACTTTACCAAATGTGTTATTGACTTATTTTATTTTTGTAATCTGTGGAAGTTATGTTTTACATCCACAAAATACATATATGCCGGCTTTCTAGACCTCATACTTACAGAATAATAATTTTAAAATACCCTACTATGTCACTGTGTTGGTCTTAGGCTGTGTTATCAAACATGCAGATGTTCTGTATTAAGAACGTTGTCTTGACATACCTGTGTTTCCTCGGGGTTTGAAAGCAGCTTTACATGTATAGCTGTCAGAAGCTGACATTCATTTTTAGGGATAAGTAAAATGCAGTCCAGAGTGGCTTGCCTACTTTGTGTGCTCCTTGTCTCTTGTGGTGAGTGAAACATATATACCTCTCACTGTTAATTACCAATGTGTTCAACACATCCTTTTTCAGGATTTTGGACTTTTTTGCTTTTATCAGGAGTACATGACTCTTAGAAGATATGATGAAATACCATCCTCAGCTGTGTTGAATTCAGTTTTAAAGAAGGCCTCTTGATTAAATAGTACTGTTACAGCTAAAAGTGTAACACAATTTGGTGCTAAAGGTTGTTAGTCATAGTAATAGAAATAAATCTGGGAATTAAGTAGCTGAAAGTAGTGGTGTTGTCAGATGGACATTCAGTTCTTTATGCCTATAGTGTTGCCATCCAGCACAGGATTTGGTGCCCTGAAGGAGACAAAATTTAAATCTCATCTTAAGCTACGTTAATTCCTTTATGTCTTACTCAGTTCAGTTTGCCATATCTAATCCTTGTTTAAAAAGTTGTTAAGAAACAAACTTTTAGGTAGATGCAAATTTAGGAGCCACTTGGAAGGATCTTAGGGATTGTAAGAACTTGTGGTATCATGCAGCCTGCTTCACACCAGTACATGGGTGTTACAATTTGTTTCCAGTCTTAGTTTATTTGTATGTCAAACGTGTATGTCTGATCTGGTTTGCACAAACTGGCTGTAGAAGACACTTCCTTAAGGAGTGTTCACTCATCATTTTGAAGTGGCAAAGTAGGTGTGCTGTTAATTCTGCTCTGCAGATCTTGTATTTCAATCTAAGAATATTTCACTATTAAGAAAGAAGAAGGACAGTCACTACAAAGCTGACAGCATTTTACAGATTATGATTTCTTTGTTTCTGAGGAAGAGAATTTATCTGGGAAATCTGATTTGTTTTCCAAAAGTAGTATCTAAAAGGAGAACAGAACTGGTAGGGCTCCATTGTTCTTCACTAAATGGAGCATGAAAGTACAATAGTGAAGGTGCTTGATGTGTATTAGATGTCCTTCACTGCATCTAGTTTTAGGGCCCCCATTACAAGAAAGGCAACAACTGGAGTGAATTCAATGAAGGGTGACCAGCATAGTCATGGGCTGGGTCCCTTGGCCTGGAAGAAGAGGCTATGGGGCCAAGGCTGTTTCAACTGGGGGAAGGGGCAGGTTGTGGGCTCCAGTGGGATGAATGAAGGAGAGCTGGTCCTTTCACAGCAATGCATGAGTAGAGAGCAAGAGGCCGTGGCACAAGCTGAAACACAGGAGGCTTAGGCTGGAGATAAGGAAAAACCTTTTCCCCATGAGGATGGTGCCACAGTAGGGCTGGGGCCCAGGGAGTTTGGGCTGTCTCCAGTCTGGCAGGTTTGAGGCCCAGACTTGGTGAAACCCTTAACAACCTGGTCTGACGCAGTATTTGGATATGCTTTGAGTAGGGATCAGCAGTTCCTTGCAGACTGATTTATCGTCTGTTGGCTGTGTTCTGACATGGTGTTTCGTATTTTATGGAATGTTTTACATTTTTTTTATAATAGGAGGTGATAGCATCTGGCTTGAACTATCTTAAATAGTTATTGTTTCCCTACATGTAAAGCTTCTTTTTCTATGACCTGCATGCTGACCTTTAATATCCTTCATTTTTTTCCTGTGTCTTGCAGCCTTCTCCGAAGCACTGATGAAAAGGTGGCAAGCACAGTCAAAAAAGGACTTAAAAAGCTCATCCCAAAGTTGAAGCAGAATAAAAATGTAAAAGGAATAGAAGCATTACTGGAGAAATTGACTTCCTAGTGTGAATGAACCTAAAATAATTATTTACATCAATGCAGTCAACTGAGATTTGATAAGATTTTGTACCGTGGTTGTTTTAAGAAGCAGTGTATGCATTTGTATATTAAATAATTTCTAAAACAACTTGTCATTGTACTCATTCTGTTGTGCACAATAGAAAATTGTTCTCAGAGATTGAAATCTCAAGATTTAAGAGCTAATGGAAACTTCTGAGCATGTAATCAGGGCCTTCAATCTTTCATGATAACTTGCACAAAAATATTTTAAATGTTGTTAAAATTTGCGTCTATGGTGTCATAGTTACCATAGAAACACAAGCATCTGTTCTGGACATACTGTGTATGGGTAACTATATTTGTCTTAATCCCTTTCCCTCCTAGTTTCAAAAAAAAAAAAAGCCAAACCAACCAGGAAGTACTTAAGTCCCATTCTTACCCTGTGATGGAGGCTGTCATCCCCAGGAACTAACAAGAATAGAATGAAAATAGTGTCTCTGACTTTTTTCAGAGAAGGTCCTGAAGGAACAGCTGACTTTCAGTGGACCACAGTCTGGTTTTGTTTCACTCAAGTCTTCTAATTACACACTGTTAAGCCCTAATAAACCCAAGAGATAATAAACTCAAGATCTAGGGGCTTTTTTGGTTTATTTGTGGTAATGGGGGAGGGATGAATTCACTTCCACATGATACCAAATCAGTATGCTATTAATTTTTCCTCTACCCTATTTTGATCTAGAAAAATGAAGCCAATATTTTATTTTCTCCATTTAGTAAAAAATCCAGAACTTCCTTCATAAGGCATTCATAGAGTACTCACCCTGCTGGTGCTCAATACCATGCTGATAGACTGATCCAAGCAGAGAACCAGAATGATTAAATCTCCAGCTGTAGGAGTCACTTTACTGTTGCTTGGCTTGACAAGATGTGGCTCCATTTGTAATTGCAGATAGTTAGGCATTCCTTCTCCTGAGATAATAGCTTCCTCAACATGAAGTACAATACAACTACCAGTGGTTGCCAGTGTTTAAGTAAACTGGTTTAAGTTCTCATGTTTTATATACTTGAAATCAATCTCCTGAATTGCTGCATTTACTGACAGAGGTCATGATGATCCACCACCAGTCCTGCAGTACTTGGGAACTGCAGTGCTCAGCACACAGAGCAGATCCAGCCAGATTAATCACAACCAGATTACCCAGTGTTAGACTCAGACTTGAATGCTTAGCGTGAGGTAAAGTACTCTGGTTCTCTAGGGAGCACCTGTGTGGGATGTTAAAGCACAAAATCAAAGCATCAGATTCATGTAAGCACACGGCTGTTCTTACATGGCTGTTTGCTGTTCAGTTTATCAGCATGTTCTCTAGATGAGATTTCATTGCTCCCATATGTCTGTGCCAGGTTCTAAACATTAGATTATTGCCCTCAGTAACCTGAAAGTTGAGAAGGGGATTTTTTTGCCCTCCCTGTTTTGCTCTACCGCTAATTGGAGTTACAAAGCTGATTAAGGAATTGGAGCATCTCTCCAGTGGGGAAAGGCTGGGGGAACTGTGCCTGCTCAGCCTTGAGGTGACTGAGTAAGGACATAATCAGTGCCTGTAAGTGTCCAAAGGGAGGGTGCCAGGAGGATGGATCCAGGCTCTTCTTGATGCTGAGCAATAGAACAAGAGGCAAAAGGCGGAAACTGATGGACAGAAGTTCCATCAGAACATGAGGAAGAGTTTTTTTTGTGCAGGGGAACAGGTTGTTCAGAGAGGTTATGGAGACTCCCTTCACTAGGGATATTCCATGACTTTCAGGACACAATCCTGTGCCACGTGCTGTAGGATGACCTTGCTTGAGGAGGAAGGTTGGGTCAAATGACCCACTGTGGTCCCTTACAAACTGATTTATCTGTGATTCTGTAATTCTGTGATAATTCAGCATAAATCTATTGCATATTTTGTTCAGGTTGGCTTTTTTGGCAGTAATTTAGACTTAGTAACAGTTCACTACCATTTAGATTCACTATCTGTTGCTAATTAAAACAATCTTGTTTATTGTTACAAAAGAAAATCACGTTACAGACACCAGTGAGCTGCAATCCTCAGTAACTGAGAGGATGTGTTTACAAGCAGGAACACAATGCCTGGGCCAAGCAGGTCTAATTGGGATTAAGCTTTAAGTATTTACACCTACTCATAAACTTAGGTGAAATTAGAGGGGAGGACAGTTAGCAAGGTATCAGTAAATCAACAGATGCAAACCAACAATGTTAGAAATGTTAGTTATTTTCATAACAATAACATTTATGTACTGCCCAAAGTTGCCTAAGTAAACTACAAATTACAGTTGGATTTATGATTCATTTGTTTTTATGAATTTGCCTATTTGAGTATCTTATAATTTTTTGTGAACTAACAAATATTGTCCCCAGGCAGGACCAGTCAGAAGCAAGAGATTACTTATAAAGAGGAAAGAGTGCATTTCACTGCTTTAAACTATTTAGACTTAAACATACACATCTAGAAAATGTACTTAATTCCAGCATCTGATTGGCAATGGCATTAAGTATTCCTGCTTGTAAACACATCCTCTCAGTTACTGAAGATTGGAGCTCATTAGTTTCTGTAACAAGATTTTCTTTCATGACAATAAAACAGATCGTTTTAATTAGCAGCAGATAATGAATTTAAACTGTAGTGAACTGTTTCTAAAGAAGTCTCAGTTACTGCCAAAAACCCAACCTGAATGAAACATGCAACAGATTTGTGACTGAATAATTAATGGTGAAATAAAACAAGGACAGGAAAAAAAATCTGGTACAGCCCTTCTCAATTTTGGGGTTATTAAGGGGAACTAATACTTAGAATCTGGCACAGACATGCTTCCAATCAAGAGGATTACAGGGAGCAATGAAAGTAAGTCATAGCTAGAGAAGGTGCTAGCAAACCAAACAGGAAAAAACTGTAAGAATATGTGCTTACATCAATCTGATTGGCTATTTTGATTGTGTCCTTTAATTACGGTTGCTTTAGCTGGATGTGTACCAGGCAGTTTATTTGCATTTTTGTGCCTGCATACATCTACTAATGGAGTACTAATTTGGAGTGACTAGCTGTTAGTTGTCCTTAGCACAAGTTCAGAAATGTCTCTTTTCATTAGGTAGACATCAGTTAAAGTTATGCTATAGTTGCCACTATTTTCCTACCAGAGATAGAACATAAATTTTACTGTTAAGCTGTGTCTTTAATGTCAATTGACAAGAAATTCTGAAGTAGCCTAAATGGAAGGAGAGGAAAAGCAGGTTATGAGTACAAGAATTTGTTTTGATGGCTTAAAATATGTTAAGGAGTGGCTTGGTTTTCCCTTTGAAGAAGCTGGTTGGATGCAGTGCCATATCTGTCCCAGTCTTCCATGGGTCTCTGTGGCTGTGTGAAGGAGTATAAGTAATTTTTCAAAAGATTCTGAAAGAATAGTGGGTTTTTTTCTTGAATCATGTTTTTTTTTTAAGTGTATGCTTTTTATTTTGTTTGATACGTACTTTTTTTGCCTACTTTAGGTTATCCACAGTGCTCAAATTTTTGCCAGGATCTTAATACAGCTAATAGTAGTTTTTTTATTGCCAAGAAAATGCTGGAAGTGCACAGGCAGGAAGTAAATTTTTTTGTCTGCTACTCGCTCAGAAGAAAGGCTGTGCCAGCAATTATGGGGCGTTTGTTTTAAATCCATTTTCCCGAGGTGAAATGCATGTTCCTTGTGACCAGCCAGAGCTAACACCTCTCATCTTACTTAGCAGAAGTTGGAGGGTGAGCCAGCATTGTGAGTGCTAGGACAGAAAAGGTGGTAATGATTGTTTTATTTTTTATTATTAGAAGACAGAAGAAAAATTTCCTTGGTATTGATGTATATTACTGTTTAACACTGTATTTTCCATTACTCTTGAAATAGGGCCATACAGACAGGTACAGTTGCACCTTAGTAGCTCTTGGCTTAAGGTACAGAAGAACCAGCCTTCCCCTTTGCTGCTGACAACAGGATCTACCAAGAGCAAGCAGTATTTTGCTTTCCCACTGATTCCACCAACTTACCTTTTCTTCAAAAGCAAAAAAAGTATGCAATGACTGTTTCTGAGTGCAGAACTGAGGAAAAAGTGGACCAGCAGAAAACAGAGTGATTGACTTAGCTGGAAATAGAGGCAGAATATTTGGGGCAGTATACACATTGCAGGCAGACTGTGACCCATAAGCTATGAGCCATACTTTCTTAGTCCTGCCCATCTCTTGTCTAGTTGAGTTGTAGAATGCCAGAACGGACACAAAGCCATGTCCACATAGGCACATCACTTGGTACTTGTGGAGTTCTACCATGTGTTCTCTTTATTCTTGTGTTATGTCTAAAAAATTAAATGGTAATAATCGAATATTAAAAGTGAGGGCTTTTTAATTTCTTACTTCTTTAGAACAGATTCATAAAAGAGTTCGTTGTGCTAATGAAGACATATTTCCTTCTGATTTCTTGGAAGAAATCTATACTGCACATTTAATATTTGGCATTATCAAGTTCAAGATCATTGCCAAAACCCATCCATTTTGCCTCAGTGTGTACCACATTGCTCAGCTGCTTTGTGAAAACACCAAAGTTCATTTACTCTTAATATTATTCTTCCATCAGTTTCCTCTCCTCATTTTCTGCTTGGGGTTTAAAACTCTTGCATTGAATTACTCCCTTACATTCACCATTATATAAATTGCGCTTCTTTTCTCATTTAATAAGTTTTTTATTGTTTGAAGACCATTCTATGGTTTTGTGTGTCTTCTTTGAAGATCCTGGACTTTTAAGATGTGAAACCTTTTTAAAGATCTGTAAATAGTAAATACCTTGTGTTAACCAGCTGTTAAAGAGGAGCAGGTATTTCTGGAAATCATTGCTGTTTAAGAAATATATCATAGTGGGTCCTTTACCTTTCTTCTCATCCCTGCAACTCTAAATTTCAGCAGTTTAAGTTTTGCTTGACATGATTGTTTTCATGTAAATGTATACAAAAGGTATAACCCATTTTACTGCAGCATCAAAGTAGCCAGTAGGGTGTTACTTACATGTTGTTCTACCTGGACTGAGGGAAAGGAAAGACACTGATGGCTGGAAAACTGGAAAATATGGGAGTTAAACTCAATTATCAGCAGTAATTCCTTGCATATGCCCAGCTAAACATTATATATCTTTGTGATCTTCCTCTTGCAGTAGTCATATTGAAGTTTTGTCGAGGGCCATACTGGTAGAAGTGGATTTAACCATCTTGTCATCTGCTGTCACAGAAGATGGTTTTAATTGCTGGATTTACATATCTTTCAATCAGAACATGTCTTACAAGTACACTTATGCTTTACACAATGCAAAAATCCTACATATTCTGTGATTTCCACTGTCCTCCCCACAGCTGTCATTCAGGTATCTTGTCCGTCTGTGCTCTAACTAGAGTGTGTCTACATGGATTACGTCTTTTATTAGAATTTAAAACCAAGAATAAAATGCATTGAGGAGGGTGCCTCTGGGTATACAGGCATAGACAGGCAGGTGCTATAAGCTTTGAATTAAGAAGTCATCAAAAAGTTTTTATCTGTTTGCAGAACAGATACAAATAAGACACTTGTGGGGAAAAAAAGAAAACCAATCCAAAACAGCCAACCAACATCACCATCACAAAAAAAACCAACAAAAAGAAAAAAAAAAACAAACCAGGGTTTGTCATTTTAATGATAGACTAAATTATAAGCATCTCTGAGAAAACATTTTTTGGGGAAAAGAATAATAATAATATGAGAATTGGTTCAGTATGCTGTGGTTGTTAAAGTTTCTGCTCCCAGGCTATGGTGAGATGAAGAACATCAGCTGCCACAACACTTGCTATGGAGTCACCTTCACAGTGTGGCATTAGTTCCAGTTTTCAAGGCAGTTGTTCTTACAGTTGAAATGCTTTCAGAGGCTGTTTTACAAATTAATGCCACCCCTTTTTCTATGTAGGCATTTTCAATTTTTATGGGTTTTTTTCCTGTGTTTATCTAAACAGGTTAAAATATTTAGATTTAGAGCCTCTTTCAAATTCTGTATCTTTTGATAGTGGACAGTGAAAAAAGTTGGCAGTATCAATTAAAGTAGTTGGTGATACGTCCAAATTATTTGTCTTCAAATGAATTAAAAATGGTTGTACTTTTACATTACTGTAGACACTCCACCCTTGGTGACAGGACTTCAGGCTTTTGGTAGACTACCTGATGGAGATGCAGCACAGCTGGCTAACAGGGCAGGTAGCAGGCACCAGATTTTTTTAAGGAAAAGGGGTATCTGGCAGCCCATAACCTCTGAGTGGCAGCAGTGAACAATGTTCCATGCCAGGAGCTGTTCTTCCCACAAGGAGACCCACCCAGCTACTTTGTCCTGCCCTAAAGAGGCCCCCCATCACAGTGGAAGGTGCTCTCGCAACCTGCCTGTGATTTCCTGAATGTTCCTGAACTTCTGGAACGTACTGGGTTTGCGGGTTTTTTGCTTCTTTGTTGTGTTGTTTGTTGTTGTGTATTGTCATCGTTGTCCCTGTCTCCCCCCTCAGCCCCGGCCAGAATTGGTGAAGGAAAAAGTGAACATGGTGGCCTGAAGAACAGGTATTAAGTGGTGGCCAAAGACTACCTTTAGAGTATGGTACTTGCTTATTAATGGTTATTAATGATGGTTATTAATTCTTTTGCTTGTAAATCGAGCAAATCCACTTCAGGAGTTTGAATGACATTACAGAGTAATTCTTTAGAGTAGAACCAGACTTTGACAGGTTTCATTTAAAAGCTTTGATAATCTCTATCTCAGGACTTACTTGTAGAAAGCTTTAATTTTTCTCAGCATATTTCCATTAAATTACCTAAGTACATAAAAACCTTCTACATCTGACCTTTCCCTATTTTAGTCCTAGATAAAGGACTGGACCACAGTCATGTGATTAAATCACTGGATCAAAGGCATGTAATTTTTATACTACCAAATGAAGAAGTCAATAATAGTCTTGTAATAGTAGATAAGCATATTTTTGCATGACATAAAACCAGAACAGTGTAAACAGTTGAAGCTATTTTTTAAGCAAGGTGATGATCTTTATTTCTTAGTCTTATTGATAGTAATTACATTTCGTCAAATACCTTGAAGTATTCCTAGTTAATATTTTAAAATTTTCACTTAGTTTACTTACAATATTTAAAGACTAAATTTTGTTATTTACCTTAGAAACCTGGGAATAGTACCAGATGCCTATTAATCTGTGCCACACTGTAGCTGCCCCTTTAAGTGCAATCTTTCTGAATGAGAAAAGCAAACAGCTCCTGAACTGCAATGGAAAAGTGATGTTCTTCTAAGACAGGATTTGTGCAGGAGCCTATTCTAACTGAAATGCTTTCCACTCTCTCATATAGAGACAGACTCTACATTTCTACTACTCCCACCCATCTTTTTAAAAATTTTTTCTCTTCCCCTTTCTTTCTCTTTGAAATTTTTTCCTTTTTCCTTTTTTCTTTTTTTTTTTAATCCCCTTTTCCCCTAAATAATTCCCAGGCCTAAATTAAGTAGAAGAAACAATGCTTGGTTCTCCTAAAATGAAGCCAGGCCATCCAGATAAACTGGCTGTTTCTTTGTCTGACAGAGACACCGTGTTTGCTAAGTCTGTAATGAAACATAATGACAGAATATATCTTCCTTCTCCCTCTGGGTCTCATTAATATCTGCAATTAGTTAAAATAGACGACTTTAGTGTGGCTGTATTTAGAGAGATTCCTAATTTCTCAGTGGTTTGAGAATCCTCCACTGCGTTTCCCCAAGACCTTAGTTATGCCAAATTATCATCTCATAAAACAAGACTGTCTACTTTATCTTGAATAGTATTGCCCATCTTTGCTGTGTTTAAGCATGTTTTCCCTTGATGGGTATTTCAAAACCTTTTGATTGCCAAAGCCCTGTGGAATTCAAGTAACCAAGACAATCATGACTCTCCTGCATTGTTTTTGGATGTCATCATGTCTACCACTTGACTGTTTCCTCTGAGTAATTTAGGGACAGTGATGCCACTGAAAGTCTTCATGGTTGTGGCACAATAAATTAACCGAGTCTTCTGCGGGTAACATTGTGTCAAAAAGAAAAAAAAAAGTAAGGCAAAAATGCTTCATCCTCTTTCAATACCAGCTGATACAGGTTTGCACAGCCTTCTGCAGGTTCTCAAAAGTCTGTTCTGTGGGAATGTGAACTTGTTCCTTCCTCTGAGCTGGCCAGAGATCCACTTTGTATGGTAGGAGCAGGAGAGACTTGGTGGGAGGAGCTTGCTAGTTCCTGTCTACACGGGGAGTGTAGAAAGTGGTGGCACGGACAGAGCCTTGAGCAATCCAGGCATTGTCTGGCTCTTATAATGCTACTTCAAATTTAGGCATAATCTTTCCTATTGAAATGCACAGATTAATGCTTGTCACCCCTAAAATAAGAATAGTTAAACCAAAGGCAGAAAGCTGCATAAGATAATCCAGAGAAGAAAATTGGAAATCTTTGGGAAAAAACCCTACCAAGCACTAACTTCTAATTTTCTGGAAAGCACTGTACTCCACTAAGCACCCATTCACCTCCTCAGTGCAGCAGAGCAGGGGTGGCAGGTATTGCAAAACAAAATGCAGCAACTTTGTGTAGCTTCATGCTTAGTGTTTCACTGCCAGAGGTGTGACCTCTGGACTGCACACTTCTTATATGTACCTTGTGCCAGCTCTAGTGCTAGTCAGAGCTCTTAGTGCTGAGCTTGGTCATGAGCCAAGTGAGAATCTATCCCCACTCCCCCAAAGAGTCATGTTTGTGTCAGGACAGAGTGGTCAAGATGGTACCAAAGCTGCCATCTGTGAGATGGTGGGGCTGGATGAGGGATGAGGGGGAAAAGTGCATTGAGAAAAAAGAGAGTGGAACAGCTGCTAGGTAAGCTGAGCTGCCCAAAGTGTGATGGCCTTGGTGCTCAGGGCACCCAAATGGGACCCAGTGGTACTGGTCACTATGTCTTGTGCTCCTGAAGGTAGAGAAATCATTCTTCTCTGTGTCTGGTGGTGTTTTGGCTCATAGCCATTAGCCTGTGGGGTACTCTAAGTAAGAATTTTACCTTCATGTGGCTGTAGTGTGTGTGGTGAATCTGGATTCCTTCCAAGCTAAAGCCATCAACTAAAGATTGCGGGGGTCAGAGAAGACTGGGTGTTTGGGAAGATTTTACTGCTTGGTCAGGGTACTTTCATAGCTCTTTATTGAAGCAGGGCCTGTGACACAGTCCTTTCCACCCAGCTAAGTGCTGGGAACACCAAGCTGTATGGTCTTCCTTTTACTGTCACCTTGTGGGCCATTATTTACCTGGTGCAAAGTGGAACAAATTCAAGTAGGGGTGTGCAAGAGACCCTCTTCAAACTGCATTTAAACAGTTAGAGCAGTACTATGGCTTTTATGCACTGAAATCTTATTGAACAGATAAAACATTTGCCAAGGACATCAATTCTGACTGCTGATCAAAAGATAAGACTCCTTTTTCTTCTGTTTGTGTTTGGCATGGAAAACCCATTTTGTTACATGTCTTCAAAAATGTCTACTTGAATAGGTCCTGCAGGTGAGGCAGATGGGGTGGAAAACCAGGCTAGTGATCTTTGTCAGGTCTGAGGCTGTGATAAAGTCCAATCTCAGCAGAGTTAGTGCTCAGGCTCTGGATTTCTGTAGATGGCAAGAAGCTGCTGAGCCTGCCATGCAAGTCTGAGCATCTGCATCCCATCTGCATCCCATCTGCATGGTCATGCAAGTATGAATTCCTTCAGCAAAGAAATTGATTTACAGTGTCCCGTATTTTGGAAAATTCAGTAATCACCAGATTTTAAATCCTTTTAATGGGTCTAACTCAAATTTACATGTTGAAAATAAAGCATAGTTGTGTTTCTGCATGCTTGTAACTTGTCACCTCACTGATCTGCACTAAGTGGTTCCTGTGGTTCCTGGAAGCTTCTTGTCCTGTTGTTGCTGTGCAGAAGGGCCATGCAAATTCCCTAGAGCCAAAGCAAAGCAGCTATTCTTCTCAGTAAGTGCCAGGATTGTGCCTGCTGCATTGTGTGCCGTCCAGAACAGCAAACATCTATCACATTGAACTCCCAAGGCTCAGCTGTGCCTTAAAGACATGGTTTAGCTTTTAACAGAGCTGATCAGCACACAGTGTTCTGACTGTCATTCCTAAAGAACAAAATGACAGATGGGCTTATGATACGTTTGTCTGGAGGTAGAGAATGAGAAGAGCAAGTTGGTTACTAATTACCTTCCCACCACCGAAAGGAGAAATGTCCCCATGCTTGACACAATTCGCATGGACGTGTCAAAATTAATGAACTTTTTCACCCTCAGCTGTCCCAGAGTGAGCTTCACACCATTGTGTCCCATGTGGCCCTGAGATCTGAATGCAGCCATTTGCGTTCATCAGGGCAGCACGGACACAACGTGAGAGTTCAAGAGTTTTAAAATGCATCTCTGTCATCAAGATGCTTTGCAGCAGGAGTGCTGCTGAGTAACAGCCATGGGTCATATCAGTGCATTATTACCATTGATCCTTTTCATTACACATTATTTCTTTGAGGTCTTTGCATCTGGTTATCAATAACATAATTTTCCTTCAGATCTGTTATTCAGATTACTGTTTCTAAATCGGTATAACTGCTCTTATGTAAAAAAAAATATCCCTCATAGTCTTTGAAGTAATACATAAAACTGCAATTCCATTTAATTATTGTTGGTTTTATTTGTTGTTTAAGTTTTGGGATGAGTTTAGACACATGAGAAATCCCATCCAGCTGTGCAAGAAGACACAGTAATCTTAGGACATAAGGTACTCCTGGGGCTGAGCTAGGGTGTCAGGATTGTGTCCCTGATGGCTGTATGTACCAGGCAAATTATCTTGATTTTAAATTATATTTAAAATTGGTTACAGTTAAGTGCTGATAAGATCCTTTGTATGAATAGTTTTTAAGAGTTACTACCCATTACACATTTCCTTTGATTATTTTTAAAATATTGCTTTAACACTTACTTCCCGTGACAGGTCTATTATTCTAACAATTCAATAAGTAGATACATTAAATACTGCAAAATAAATGATCACTTAATCCTATACCTAAAAAGGATTTGGTTTGGAAATGTTATCAGATTTGATCAATGAGATTTATCAACTCAGACTCCAGAATTCTTCACTAGGTCTTGTCATACTGAAAGATGATTATAGAGGTGGGGTGGTGGGAAATGCTAAAAGCAGTGCATTGCTTGACTAGGCATGAAAATAGGAATCATTTGCAGGGCTGCATTTGAAAAATAAAATGGGAACAATGAAGCATAGCTGTCTGGCAGTGGAAACAGAGGCTGACATTTTAAGGAGTACAGCTGCTGCTAGTATTTGGGTAAGTGCTCTAGGCCATTTTCCTCTACTTGAAAGCTGATGCAAAACCAATTTAAGTGATGCAGTCAGTATATTGTGTATTCTATTTGTTTCATTTTTGACACCACCTTGACAGAGGTAAGGTGGCTGACCCTTGATGACAGCCATTTGTTTTCCCTTTATACAATTATGGTGGGTCTTTATTGTCATCTAATCAGTAGCAGTTGGTTAGATCTTCATGTGGGAGTAATTCAGAGTGTTCAATCTGAAGGAGGTAATTTCAGAGAGTTGTTGAGCACTTAAGTGCTGCTCACAGGCTATCAGAGTTTAAAAAAATCTGTCGCTTTAATCTGAGCTTTTTTGGTTTTGAAAACAACCCACTTCAAAACAGGTTTCACCATCTACTTCTGTTACTTTGGGCCTTTTTTGTTCATCTTTTGGCTGATCTGTTTTTCTTCCTTCTCCTCCAGCTTCTTAATTGCCTCCCAACATCCAAAGCACAAACTATCATTGCTGTGACAAAGGGTGGGATGCACCTTCTCCACAGCACTCAGATATTTTCTTCATGGCTCTCCGTGTGAAGTCGACCTTCCCTCTTTCTTTCTTGAGAGCTGTGTACTCGTAGGCCTTCAGCTTGCTGTAATAGTCTGAGAATTTATTGTAGAGGATGGAGATGGGCATGCCATTCAGGATTATTCCAAAAGCAATGCAGAGGAAAGCAAACAGGCGTCCAAGGTGAGTTTCTGGACACATATCTCCATATCCCACTGTAGAGATGCTGACCTACAGGCAAACCAACATGCAGCTTATTAGCTGAGAAGAAATACATAGACAGATATGTTCACTGGTCAGGGACAATGTTAAAGTTAGTTCTTTTGTACTTTGCAGTGAAAGTCTGAAATACTCTGTGTTGCTTTTCTTCTTTTTTTTTTTTGGTTTTTTTTGGGTTTTTTGCTTTTTTTTTTTTTTTTTTGTGCGTGCTATCTATCTTATGCAAAATATCCCTAATTATAAAAAAAAATCCCCCTCATGAAGTAAATAAAGACAATGGTTTGACAGCATTCAGGAGGATTTTTAGATTTTTGCCCCACAGAGGGAATTCCCAGACAATTTCCACACCAGCCTGTCCAGAAGGTGAGTTTGCTTGGCCGCAGGGAGAGGATAAGATCTGATTCCCTGACCATGCAAATCCACTGATAGCTGCAACCCTGCTCCCTCATCATGTCACTTGGAACAGATGTCCTGTTTCTAAATCCAGTGTGCTGATAAAACCCTGTATTTGGGACTTATTCTGTGGGTTGTATTTTGAGTTTTACCATTGTTTGTCATATATAGTTTAGGAACTAGTGAAAAATACATGAAAACCTTCAATTAATTATGAAATAAATTTTCCTATTTGCATTATAGGAAGAAATTATCCAGGATTTTGATGTTTCTAGATAAAATCACCTTTAATGATTACATACCTACTGGAAATTTTAGCCTGGAATTTTTTTGCTTGCAGTGTATGGTTGCAACATGTATAGTTATAGTTAAATAAGTACACAGGCGGGTAATTTTTACTTAATTCCCTTTTGAAGAATGATTTTGGGGTTGTTAAAACGTTACAGCTTTGGTTGTTGGATTTGTTTTAGTGTGTTTTTTGAGAGTGATGGAGTTTAGCATGTTCGCTTTATATGAATCTGTACACTTAGCCAGTCTCATTGTGTACATAGTTTCACATTTTTCTTCTCAGCCAATATAATTTTCTCTTTCTGGCCTATGGGTATATGAGGGAATTGTGTTATGGATCCAGTGCTACACCAAGTACTGAAATATTTCCATTGTAAAATTCAGATTGGAAATTAATGGGTATTTGATTATGGAGATGCTACCTATGAAGGATATACTCGCCAATAGTCAACATAAAATAACTCCTAATTTATTTAGTTCCACTGCACTCATCTTGATATTTTATAATTTTTACACTTAGTAAATATAACTTACTTTTTTTCTGACAGGTAAAACTTTCATGTTTCTGTCACTTATCACTTTCTAGTCTGTGCAAGGGATCTTTTTCAGCCAGTGAATTTTATTTAATTTTTTTTCAGTGTCTCGACACACTGTGTGGGTCTGTTAAATAGTAACCTAAAACTCTGACAGAAATAAGCCATAGACAGTAGGACTTCCACTGTAATGCCATTGTGGCTTTAGCACTGAAATAAGTCTTCAGAAGGTCACTGTGTAGAGTTTGCCATCCTCTAATATGCTAAATAAAATGGTATTTTAAATGAAGAAAGCATTAGAGTACATGAGACAGCACCGGGTGAACACATTTTTAGGATGCACCTGGTGCTCCCTGTGGAATAAAAAGGATTAGTGATTTGGTTTAATGGAAATTAAGTCACTGGATTTGAATGATAATACAGGATAAATATCTCCAAAAATAAATACTGAGATGAAGGCAAGATGTTTATCTCCACCAGCCAGGACAAAAATGTTATCCTGTGATAAGGTTCTGTACCACTGGCATAGTCTTATACATTGCCTGTAACAGTTTAGGAGGGATGCTTCTTCTCCTGCATATGTGATACAGTGAATGCTGTTGGATTTTTATAAAATTTGAATGATCTAGATATTTTAATTTACAATCTTAAAGAACGAATAGGCTTTAAAAGGTGCTTTATGCTTTGGGATTGCAATGTGCACGATACAGCTCCTGTTTTAAAGACATTTGCTCAGCTAAGTAGGCCTTTTTCAATTAGTCATATAAGTTTCTTTGGAATATCTAAATTATTATAATGTCACCAGTTTGCAAAAATGAGCCCTAAAGATTTTGAATATAACTTGCATGTTCAGAAAGCTAAGTATTTTAGCAATGTATGAATCACCAATGTTTCAAAGCACTTACAGATGATCTGTGAAGGTCACGTTACATGACCCTTTCCTTTATTCCCTGGTTTTTCCATCCTTCCATGGCCCAGCTTATAGGATATTCAGCACAGTTACACATATGCATGTGCACATTTAAATGTGTGCACCTATGCTTGTCTGTAAGGCTTTTTTTCTGCCGTGTGCTGAATCACTGCAAACCTGTGGTAAGCC
This sequence comes from Eopsaltria australis, assembly GCA_034509425.1. NCBI lineage: Eukaryota > Metazoa > Chordata > Aves > Passeriformes > Petroicidae > Eopsaltria > Eopsaltria australis. The sequence continues at coordinate 88,077 of JAVTVJ010010835.1, read as the reverse complement.
ATGACACCTCATTGGCCATGGCTGAACCTGAAGTGCAGACCTTGGGCTCCAGGATGGTTGGCCAGGAGAAGTGACCTTGAATGTGTTGGGATTACTGTCCAGTGGGCCTCATGTGTATCTTGGTGCATCTAGTGTCTGTGCTGATCAGCCAGCAAGAGGTGTTCTAACTCCTATCCACTCTATTTGCGTGGGCTTCTCTCTCCAGGGAAGTGACTGGGATGGAGCCAGACCCATAGCCATGCACAGGGGTCAGAAATGCTCCTGAGGCCCCACATAAAAACTGACTATGCAGGCTGCTGCAAAGCAAAATGTATGTGACAGTGGTCTAGGACAAGCCTTAGGATTATGGATGGCCAAGGTATGGGCCCTGTGCCTTCCCTCAGCATCTACGATGTCTAGCTACCCCCTTGTTTCATCTAGGATGCTATAAATACACACATCTTCTGCTGCACAGCAGAACACCATTTCACGTGTAAAACAAATCTTGGTCCTAATGGATTTTTAATGGCTGGGATTTTTTAATCTGGGACAGCTTTCACTTTTAAAGTTTGAGAGATCTGACTACAGTTAATAAACTATGTCTTATCATCTTGCAGTTTTATGATGGGTCACAGAAGATCTACACACAGAATGAGAACAAAAACCCTGTGTCCATCAGGAACTAGATAGCCTAATGCATGCGGTTTTTTTCCTTATTGTTTTGGCAACACTGACAATGGCACTAAATGGGGAAGTGCTTTTTTCCCCTGTTCTTTTGCCCACTTCTTCTTTAAAAGTGAAAATGCTGTCTGCATTTGGAGATACAAGAATTTCAACATAGCTTGCCTGATTAAGCCTTGATTTAAGCTTACAGAGAGGTGAACGAGTGCATGTGTGTGTGTGTGGGTGTGCGTGCGCACATATGTCCTGTAAGCTCAGAATTCAGAGCAGATGTTCCCTGATCTGAGCCTGTTGTTTTCAAGACTGTCAGCAACTCCAGCAAGGAAGGGGAGGGGAAGGAAGGGAAGATCTCTGCTACCCAGCAAGGTAAGATCTGTTTACTTACGGCAGCCCACCACCAAGCATGGGGAATGCTGGTGAAGTTGGTACTGGAGACATCGTGCTCCACTGTGTAGACCATGGCAGAGAAGGCAAAGATCCCCATAGCAATGAAGAGCAAAAGGCAGCCCACCTGCTGGTAGCACTGGCGCAAGGTAAAGCCAAAGGCACGCAGCCCTGTGGAGTGGCGGGCCAGCTTGAGGATGCGGAAGATGCGCATGAGGCGCATGATGCGAAGCACTTGTCCTACCTTGCTCACCCGTCCCACCTTCTCAATATCGTGCTCGTGTTGGGAGCCCCGGCCCCGGGGCTGGTCATCGTCAGTAAAGCATTCAAGCAGCAGCTGCAGGTAGAGGGGCAGGATGGCAATGAGGTCTACTGCATTGAGGGCACTGCTGGCAAAGCGGCGCAGGTCTGGGGTAGAGACCAAGCGCAGCAGGTACTCCAGTGTGAAGAATGCAATGCACAAGGTCTCAACATGCTCCAAGACAGGCCGGCTATCCCCACTCTTCCAGTCTACCTGCTGCATCTCCTCTACTGTGTTGAGTGCCAGGGCCACCACGGAGATGAGCACGAAGAAGCTGGAGGCCACTGCCATCACTTTGGCGGTGACAGAGGAGAAGGGCTTCTCCATGAGGTTCCAGAGGCGCCAACGCTGGGGACCGTAGTAGCGCATGTGGTGGAAGAGCTGCTCATTCTCCTCAGCCTCTGCCTGGGAGCGCAGCTCACGCTGGACCTTCAGCTGCTCACTGAGCTCGTCCCGGCGCTCCTCGAAGCAGATGCGGCAGCAGCGGGGTGTGTATTTGAGACGCACGCCCCAGTAGCTTAGCTCCTCCAGGAAGCTACGGGGGCACAGCTCGTCCCTCACCCGCAGCACCCCCGAGGCATAGAAATTGTACACCAGCTGGAAGACAGCTGGGTCTCGGTCAAAGAAATACTCATCAACCTGGGCAGCGTAGTCATCGCACAGGCCCAGCTGGCAGCGGCGGTCGGTGGAGGTAGCCAGGCGGCCCAGGCGGGTCTTGGGATAGATGGCCACTGCCTGGTAGGTGAGGCGGTAACTTTGGCCACCAACATTGATGTTCAGCACTGATGGAGCAGATGCTGCAGATGGGGCTCTAGAGGAAAGAGCAGGGGAACAAGGAATAAATGATGAGGCCTTGCTTTCTCCCTTAAATGCATCTTCATGAGGCCATTTCCCTTGTTCTTTCTCTTCATCTTCCTCATCTTCATCATCCACATAATAGTTGTAATTCCCCTCAGGTCCTGGTTGCAGCAGGGGCTGGGTGTTCAAGGGAGTGACGGCAGAGAAGCCGCTCTGCTTGTCTACATGAACGGCTTCCTTTTCCTTCCCCTTGTTGGGCTGCGGGAGGACGTTTGGTGCTTCCATCTCTCTGCCTTCATGGTTTAGGAGAGGAAACTCTTGCTGCCTGTTAAATTGCAACATAATATTATTCCTTACTCTTCTCCCCTCTTTGCATTCACCCAATCAAGCAGTTAACACCAGTCCTTTCCAACACTGCGAAGGCTGACAACCTGGTTTTCTTCTCTCTTTATCTCAGTAGTATCACGCACAGCAGTGGTTCTGCATATGTCCCCCTGCCAGTCACCACTCCAGTTGTTGTGAAAGCTCTGTGTGAGATACAGACACACGAAGACTGCTGTTGACCGTTTTAATCTTGCTGACAGCAAAGATCTGAGTGCTTAGAGGAGGGGATTTAAGGGCTATTATCCTGTTCAAGCCTCGTTTCCCTTAGGCTGTGACGTGAATGATTATGGATCCATAAATCTATGAAAAATCAGTAGAAGGGAAAAAAATCCTGAAGTTTTATTGCTAATAAATCCTGCACATTTTTCTATTTCAAGTATATATGGATTAAAAATAATCTCAAATAAAAATGTATGAGGGGCAGAGAGAGAGAGAGAACATTACAGATTTCTTTCATCCTCATGAGAATAGAATGGCTGGGTTTTCTCTAATGAAAATAATGAATAATTGATATGCAGATAAAGGGTGGGAACTCACTGGAGTAGCTCTTAAAATGTTTTCAAAAGGTGAGCAAATAAAAGTAATTTCATTTTATTCCCAGTTAGAATACCTCCATTTGGTTAAGAGTTGAGGAATATTGCAGTGTGTGCCTGAAGCTTTGGATGTGCTCTGGGAGTGCACGTCTAATGCTCTGCTGGGCTCAGTGGAAGCAAACGGCAGGGGTGTGAAGGGGTTTCCAGCTTCAAACTCTTCATGAGCTGCTGAGAAACAGCATAAAGCCTGGTTTCTCTTGCAGATCATGTTAGAGTGGTATAAAGCAGCTGTGGGTAACTAGCAGGACAGGAGAGGTGCTTTCCCTGTGTTTGGATGGAGGTTTCATCTTCAGCTCTGATTGAGCTGGCACCAGCAATTCTTGTAACAATGAGCATCCCTAAAACCAGGTTACTTCCCCTTGTCACTGGGAGCACTTCAGCTAAGCTGGAGCTCCTGTAAACCAGGGGATGAACAAAACAAAAGGTTCCTTGTGGATCCTCTTAGCACCTCTTATAACTCTAAGCAGCAGCTCATTATTCCACCTGCATCCAGGCTGGTGCAGGAAGAAGCACGGCACTGGAAAACTACCAGCTTTGGCAACACCCTTGCCGGTCTGGAAGGCCCCCCATCTGCATCCTGTAGCCTGCTCTCTACTTGGAGCTCCCTTTCACATAAGCTGCTGGGACAGTGTGTCCCAGAGCCCCTGCAGCAGTGTTTTCACTTTGTTGTCCTCAAGCTCCTATTCTTCTGCATTGGTCTCATGTTCTTGCACTTGCAGATCCCAGTGCTGTTGTTTTGGCGGTGTCCTGCATGAAGCAATTGCTGTCACTAGGAGAATGTCTCCTTTTTTCCTGTTTCCTTACCTCCAGTTGTAGCTTTTGTATTTATATTTACGAGTTCTTGACAAAATGGAAGATGTCATAGCTGAGCATTTTGCAATGCTTTTGTTCTCAATCTGTACTCTAGTGAGTGGATCACACTAAACTGTTAAAGGTTTCTTTGAGTCACACTGTTTAAGGTCTCAATTATTTTAAATAAAAATAAATTTTTATAAACAAAGTTAAAAAAATTATATTTAACTGTGGTTGAAAGTGAATTGTCTCCACTGCCTGTTCTCTTTCTTGATGCAAAAGAAGTAAGGCCCCTATTAACAGGGATTGTCTGCACAGCTTTAGAGATACCAACCTGCTTTGCAGTTTGCTTTGAGCATTAAACCATACTGTGGTGAGTCCTTTGTATAGCAACCTTAATGCTAATTCAAGTTTCAAGGCTGTTTCTTTCTCCTAAGCTGTGAGGTCACCTCTCCTAAGAGGCTGCAGCACCAAGACTGTCAGAATTCAAGGACTGTCTGGACAAGACTCTTAGTCATATGGTTCAATTTCAGGTAGTCCTGAAAGGAGCAGGGATTTTGAGTCGGTGTTTCATATGAATTCCTTCCAACTTGAGATATTGTATGATTCTATGATTCTATGGGTAGAAGAAGAAATGTGAAAACTTAGCAGTCAGTAACATCAGAGAATGCTGTCCAATCAACCTGACAGGTTCCTGAGAACAGGATTTTCATAACAGAAAACTATTAAAATGGAAGACAGTCATGAGCAGATAGGTCTTTGGAAACCTTCATTTTTAGAAATGCTGACTTTTCCAGGATAGGGGAGTATTGTAGTGATACAGCTGTAGTTGTAATGCTCTTTCACTGAACAAATCAGCTTCAGAATTGAGTATATGTGCTTTTTCTTGCTTTAAAAACAAGACAATTTTAAAAATTAAAATTGCTTTAAAGAATTTATATGATCCTTTAAGGCCTTAGTCAATTAGTTCCTACCTCATGAGGAGCTTTCCATAGATTAGTAGTTTTTTAAGGTCAGGAAAGGCCTGTAAGATCATTTGTTCTAACCTAATTGAACAATGAACAATGACCCCAGAACTTCACTTAGTAATTTTGCTGTTTTGCATATTTCAAAGGGTCCAGCCAGGCTCTTTCTTTAACCTCCAGTGACTTCTGAAGCTAAGTTGGCCATGTGGGAAATGCTGCTAATGGTGATTATTAACAATGTAATAATTAATATGTCCTGTTTATCATTTTAGGGCACTTGAGAATGTCTAATAGGGCTGAAGATTGACTGACTGCAGTGTCTGCTAAAACTGTAAGGAGTGACTCAGCAAGTAAGAAAACTAAGATTCTGTTCTGTCTGCCTCTCCCCATACTAGTATTTTGTAAAGAGGGATGGTAAGAAAAAAATGAAACTAGAATAATTTTTTTTTAAATCCTGAGCTAGAGCTTTTCCAAAATACCAGATCTGCACAGAGCTGAAGCAGCATCCACTCTAGGCTTTGTCTCCACTCAGTTCAATTAGTTAGATTCAAATGCAAGCAGGTGAGCGAGAGGATCCATTCGGCTCTGGAATTTCAGGTGTCTTTGCACCCTACCACCCTGGCAGACTTTCCCAACCATCAGAATGCCACACTGTTGCTGAACAAATGCTTGCCAGCCCACTGCTTACTCTATTTCTGCTTGTTTGGTTTTCTTTTTCCCCCCACTTACCAATGCTGTTGCTGCAGCCAGCCAGCCAATGCTTAGAAAAGATGAATAAGTGGGAAGAGAGGATAACTCAGGGGTGGGATAATCAGCATCACCTAGTCAACATCCTCCTGCTTCCAGGGAAGAGCTCACGTGTCTGTGCAATCCCCTTCCTTCATGCATCAGTGCTGCCTTCATCTGGAAGGGAAAAGAACACAGAGTGCCAGCTACAGACATAGACAAGAGGCAGAGGGGCAGACTGGGGTTGTCGTCCTGCCACCTGAGCATTGAGCCTCTGTTGTCCAGGGCAGCAGCAGTGATATATGTCCAAGGGGTGCCCCAGCTGACTGCAGCAGCATACCAGAGACACAGGGCAAATGACGTGCACTCCCACTGCTGCTGTGTATCAATGTGTCCTTGTTGGTATCTGTTCCCACCTCTGCCACTCTATGCTATCACTTTCCTCTCCTCAACTTCTACTTCTTGTTGTAAATGAGAATTTTTTAAAACAGGTAAACCCGCAATGTTTACGTGCTTCAGGAAGTCAGTGCATTACAGCAGCAAACACACAAGAAAATGTGACACACACAAAAGCAGCTACCATATTCCTCTGCCTTAGTGAATTCATAACCCTTTTTTATAGATGGGATACTTAAGAACAAAGTGATTTAACCTGTAGACAAGCAGGAGAAGAAGTAAACAGTATTTTCTGTATTTCATATTGCTGGGCTTTCTACTGGGCCTTGCTTACTGTATGTGGTGGCTCATTCATAAACATTAGCAGCTCTTCAGATGCAGGCAACTGGTGCCAGCCCTGCAGTGAACATAAACAAACAGAAAATGCACACAACAGAAGCAGCAAGAACAAATTTTACTAAATGAGTGGGAATGAATATTAACTATAGGTAGAGAAATAGGAAATATGCTGAAAGCAGAGACCAAGTCATGGTAGTAACACATTGCTAAAGGTATGGGAGGAGTGACCTGTGTAATCAACAGGCTTTATGTTTTCTGAGCATTACAGATTTATGGGAATAAACACCTCTCTTGATGACACAGTTGTTAGTTTTGCTTTGAGAATCTGTTTCGTACTGCTGAAAGGAAGTATTGACATGTTTATGCAGTGTTTCCACTTCCTCTCTCTCCCAGAAATGTATACTTGTGGGGTTTTTCATTTGTTTTGCTGTTTCCTTATGTATGATAGAGGCATTTTTGACTGGCAGTATGTAGAAATACAGTGCTTTTTTTTTTTTTGATGTGAGAGGACCCTACAAAACAATAATGCCACTTTACATATAAAAAAACATTGGAAAAATCAACAGCAATAAAATCACAAAACAGAAGCTACAGATGAAGGTGTGTCCTGAGGAGCAGCAATCCCTCAAGCTCAAACAGCCCTTCCTGGCACTCTAAGCAGCATGACATACATTCCCTTTTCAGATTTCAGGATCATTGGTGGGCTGGACATCAATCTGTCCCACGAATTACAAAGAGCCTACTGAGTTTGTAAACAGGATCATTCTGGTACTGTTCCAAACACCACTTCCTCCTTTTTACCCTGTTCTCATCCCACCCCTGGCAAGAACCAGCCACCAGGAATACAAATCACAATGTGGCATAGTTTATGGTGATCCAAAAGTCAGGATCTCAAAAAAGAGCAAACAAACAAAAAACTCCAACCAATTAACCAATCAACCAACCAACTCCCCTCTGCCCCACTCCGCTTTGTCTAGGGGAAAAAAAAAAGGAAAAAAAGAGGTGCAAAATAAAGAGGTACATTTAACCTTGGGTTCCTTTTGGTGGCATAGTGGTGAGTTGTGTTGGACCCAATTACAGAACAATATGATAGATACATGTGTCATGGTCTCTGGATAGAATTTTGTTTTGATTTATGTGTTCTGTCGCACACTGTGCTGAAAACTGCTGGTTCTTTACTTAGACTTTACTGAAACCAACTAGCAACAGGGAAAAAACCCAGCTCATTCATGCCCTTTGCTTGTAACAGGATCACACAGACTTAGAGGGGACTTAATGCAAGACATATATCCAGGAGTAATCTTTTCCAAGTTCTGTCCCTTAACAAACATATCCATTGTAATAACTGTTTCCATAGCTCCTTCTTGTTTCCTTGGGTGTAACTGCCCCTCTTGAGCCTTTCTTATACCAGTGCTACTAGCAGTAGTAAACTAGCACAGTTTACCTGTGTGCTGAACATTTACTCACTGCTTTGCAGCTGAATTACCCTCATGTGCAGGCATGTGCAGGTCTAATGCTATGCTACATCCCAAATCTGAAAGAACAGCTTGGCATCTGTCAGATCCTCCATCCAGGGACATACCCAGCTTCACACCAGCATTATCTTTAAGGAGGGGAAAAGGGGTGCCACACTCCCTGAAGTGAATTTTCTGACCCCATATTTTTATGTCCATAATCCATAGTGGTTTTCTAAGGCTGTGCTATTGTGAAATTTTGTTTGCTTCATGCATATGCATGTCACACTTCTCCCTTGCCTCTCCCTGTCAGTTTGGGATTACAGCTGCATGTCTGTTTTTCTGACATTTATTTCTTGCTTTCTTCTCTGCCGCTGTTGTATCTGTGCTGTACTGCCTTTGTCCCACCTGTCTGCCTGCTCTACAGCAGCATCTCTACCTACAGATCAGTGACACCAGCATTCCTCTGAGTCAGGTGTTTATATTCCTCATGAAGGCTTCTCTATCCATAGCATGCTTGAGGACTCATGTCTCAGCTTCGTTATGAGGGTTTAATATGCTCTATTACGATGAAGTTGAAAGAATACAAAGTGTATGCTTTTAGCATACCAATTGAAATTATTAGAGTTTCCTTACACACAAGAAAGATTGGCTAAAAATAAATTAGCTGCTCCTTGAACTTTTCAGAGAAAATTAGATAACTTTGTGCAGTGGAAGAAAAGATTTCAGTCATTACTAAGATGCTTAATTCAGAGCTAATTGTGATTTTAAATTCTGGGGGATATTTTCCAAACACTAACAGATTCATAATAAAGTTATGTCTATAAAGCTGCATACCAAAGAACAAATCAGTTCAGGGGCAAAAAAAAAGTGTTTGCAAGCCTGGATTTTAGCCAGTTTTTGTGTATGGATGTTTGCATACACACATATTTTACGCATATGTGTGCAAATCTGTCAGCAAGATTGCTATCCTTATCCTAACCATGTGCCATTTGCAAACCACTTTAATGCAGTGACTGTGTTGGGCATATCATAAAAGTATAGTTTAGTGATTTGAACAGGTTAACTTTTATTTTCCTGCTCTGGCCATGTGCTGTACTGCACTGGATTGATTTACAGGCTAAACTTTTCCAGAGAAGAATTCAATTCTCAACTCTGTGCTTCTCTTGCTCAATGCAATGCAATACCCAAATCTTTATTTCTTTCTTGGTCTCAGAAATTGTCATTGTTTGGAGAGTGAACAAGACAGAAAAAAGATCTTTTGCTGATATTGTCTCTGAAGAAATAATGAATATACCATTGAAAATGTTCCTTTGATTTTGGTTTCTGGTAAAAAACAAGTTCTTTCTTTACCCTGCCCTCAAAGGCTGGTGAGAGAAAGAAATAGGTAGAACTGCAAAACTGCAGGTTTTCAAATGTGACAGAGTAACAAGTGCCTGTTTAATCTAATCACTACCTTTGTCAAATACTACTTAGAAAATTATCCTGAAAATTGGTTCTTTTAGAAAATACACTGTGCTCTGCTTTTTTAAAAAAAGTCACAAATCCCTATTTTGTAATTATGAATGTTAATTTTGCTGTAATGGCAGGTTAATTGCACGATGCTTTATGTCAAACTGGAGTTGCAGTGTCATCTAAGACCTCTGTACACAAGGTGGTCTCTTGAGATTTGCTTGGAAAACAGTATTTAGAAAATATTCTGCAGAAACATGATCTCATTGCTACTGTGAATAAGCATTGCACATGTAAAGGATTTAGATAGCTTAAAAAACAGTATCAGCAGACTTGCAGTTTATAAGTAGCCTTAGAAGAGTAAAAGATATTAATGAAAGGTGATTCACAGTAATGTTAATTTGATCATGAGTGACTTAAAGAAATCCAAAGAAAAAGTCAGGCATAGGTGAGCTTTTCCCTGATGCAAGTGCAAGTGAGTGGCATAAATGGTGAGGCATGGTTGCTGGAATTATATGGGCTTTATTGCAGCTCAAAATAGACATGCTCAAGATAATGTCCAGATTGTAAGAGCATCCTTATTTACCTGGTGTGAGGAAGGAAGGAAGGAAGGAAGGAAGGAAGGAAGGAAGGAAGGAAGGAAGGAAGGAAGGAAGGAAGGAAGGAAGGAAGGAAGGAAGGAAGGAAGGTAGGAAGGAAGGAAGGAAGGAAGGAAGGAAGGAAGGAAGGAAGGAAGGAAGGAAGGAAGGAAGGAAGGAAGGAAGGAAGGAAGGAAGGAAGGAAGAAAATGTATTTGAGGAGCTGGTAAGCACAGTAAAAGTGTAATTATGCTGCATGTTAAATTTTTTTGTATGGGTTTTGGTGCCACTTACAGGACCAAGGGTATGGAGTTAATGGCCAGGAGGTCCCTTGCAGCACAATCCTTGGCTTATGATTAGTCAGTCATTTGTCAGGCACACATGCTTGTGTGATATTTTCCTGCCTCACAGACCATATGGTCCAATAGTCATTTTCATATTCTGTCACTCTGTGATTTCCTTAATATGTTCAATACAGATTTCTTCCTCAGTAACTTGCTAAAATCCTCCACTAGGACAAGTGAGTCCTGAAGGACAATTCCCTGCCACCATTCTGCTTCACTAACTACATTAGGTGATGTCTTACTTCATTAACTGTACTCCAACAAATGTTTTACTTTGTTACCAGTTTAATTCTTCACTGGCTCATCACTGCAGTTTTTACAGGTATCTTAACAGCAAAACTTGTCTGTATGAGGTCGAGGGGTTCAATATTCTGCCAGACATAATTTAGCTATGAAAAGTATGGGATGCCATCATAGAGGGAGATAAGTGTGAGGGTGAAATGGTAGGGAGGAGTAGTTGCAGATCAGAAGGACCAGGGGAAGCAAAGAAAGAAAGAAACTTGATGTAAAACAACACATGCAGGGGCATTCATATTTAAAGGTTTAATAGGAAGTCAGGCAGGCAAGGACACAGGGAGAAATCATACCAAATTGCTCCAAGACTCCAGAGACTGATAAAGAGGGTGTTTAAAGTGGGCATTCTTTTCCTTGCACTTTCCCTTTTTCAGTGAAAAAAGAAATTATCAATTTTGTGATACTTTACTACTCAGTGATGTAAAGGCAACAAGTTGCACTCAGGATTCTAGCTACTGCTGAGGGCAGTGTAAGCAAACATACCACCTCTAACATGAGCACATCAGTGGCATCTTCAGTACTTTTGAAGTGGGGAACAAGACTAGGAAGAAACCTTGGATTGATGTCTTTCCTGGTTGGAAACAGTAAGGAAGCCTACACCTGATGACAAAAAGCTGCTTGGGCTCTTGTACCAGGGGCACAGTAGTGGAGGGCATCCGCACAGGAATGGTAGTTTTTTATGGCCAAAGGATACTGAGGTACTGAATACTGAGGAGCAAGAAAGATGATGAAGAAGCACTAAAACCCATCCTTGCTGAAGGACCCCAGGAAATACTAAAAGCAGTGTGGTTCATCCAAAATTAATTAAGGCTGGAGTTTACAGCAAGAGGCGAAATAAGTAATGCACATGTAGAAGAAGGCTTACAGTGGGAGTGAAATGGTTGTGATCCTGCGATAACCAGTAGTCACAGCTCATCAGTTACCTCACCTTTCCTGGGACCATGGTGGGTTTTGTAGACCTTGAGAAGAAAACCTAATTTTGAAAAGATGAGAGACGTTTAAAGAGAAAGTTGCTCTCTGAACTCTTCTCCTAGTATTTGTTTTTCTGGACCTTCACAGAGGTGCCTGCCAGAGCTATTTTTATTGTTCCTGACTCTTCCTCCAAGTCTCCCCATTGAGACAAACCAACATGTTCACACAGAGTCTGCTGGAGGCAAGACAGTGCATGGTAGTCATGAAGCATCACAGGGCAGCTCTGGACTTGTCCCATATTCACAGGATTTCACATAAAGTATTTTCCTCAGAATTAGATCATCACTTAGAACTGTAGGTTGAGACACTGGCAGTTCAGATGTTCCCTCTACTTTGCCTCACTCCAACCTTCCTGCTCCTATCTGCTGTTGGTGGCTGCAGCCTATCCTGAAGCCTGTGGTGCTCCATTGCAAGCAGTGATTTGCATACATTTGGGGGGAATATATGTTACCCCTAGGCTACCCTGATAATAGGAGGGGACCTGGCATACATTACAATATCCTAGACTGCTGTTTTCCTGGTGCTCAGACTTATAAACTGCAATTAGTTTTGTTTTGCCATGAACTATGCTTTAAGCTAAATCTTGATCTTAAATTAACCCAGCAATATATATTTGGTTCGTGGATTCCTTGCACTTTCTCTTTTTATTCTTTTTTCCTGGTTTTCTTTTTCTTCTCAAATGTGAGCAATTGCATACCCATCCTAGGCTGGCATAAGTCTGGAGGGACTAAACTGTAACGAGCACAGAAAAGACATTATAGCCAATTTGGTAAGTGAAGCAGCACATGAAGAATACCATTTACTTGACTGCAGTCTTAGTTATAAATTCAAGAAACATACACACATAATACATTTAACCACAGATGGCACAAATCAGTCCATTTAATTCAAGTGTCCAAGTTCCAAGGCACTAAGGGTGGAATTTGGGGGCACTAGAGCCTGTGGCATGGACAAAGGGGAACCTGCCTCACACTGTCACCATCTCCCTCCAGCAGCAGCAGCAGCAGCATGGGACTGTAACCTTCTGCTTCCCAGGGAGCAGCACCATGGAATCACCACCCCACACCCTGCCTGGAACTTTGCTCTCAGGTTTCTCTGGAAGGCTGTGGCCTAGCCTGGGTGCCTGTATCCTCAGGTATCCCTTGGGGTGGGCAGGGATAGCTTGATCCCTAATTTGGTGCCAGGGGAGGACCATAGAAGCATAGGCCAGGTTAGAATGGTGGAGCAAGCTAACTAATTTAGGTGCTCTGTTAGGTTGTAATGGACAGCAGGTGGGTTAAACTGGTCCTCAGCTGAATTTCAAGTGCATAGAGTCCATTCTTGTTTTGATTTAGACAAGCTAAAGCTGCACCCACACATACTCAGCTGTGGTAGAAGCAGCAAGTCTTCTGCAAGCTTGATCCTCTGTCTGAAGAATTCAATGTCAATCATCATGATATTATGCATACCAGAAGGGAATGCTGCTTTAGCTGCAGTTCTAACAAGTTATAGTGCTGAAGAATCTGGGATGATGGATTTTTAGTCCATTTGAGATGAACTGATGCTTTCATACTCAAGACAGTGTGAGACTTAAGGCATGCATCCTAAGACATGTATTAATAGATGTTAATAGGTCACTGCCAGAGAAATCCCTTTTTAGTCTTTTGTTTATGCAAGCTTCCAGTGGAGTTCCACCTCAAAAGCCAATGATGAAAAAAAATTTCCAGTGGAGAAAGCATTTAAGCATTCAGCATTGCACATTGTCTCTAGTTTGAAGTGACTACTACACATCCAGACTGCAGATGCAGCACCCTGGGAGCTGCAGAGGATGCTTGCATGAGCCATGAAACCAGGATCTGATGGCTTGTACCTGCTGATCATGATGACTAACAAAAGAAGAGGGGGTTTTGTGTGGTTTTTTCTCCATTTGTTGTGACTGGATGCCCTGGTGATTGGAAGTATAAATAGGCAGATGGTTTAGATGGATAGAAACATCGGCTCTTTATGGCATAAAATACCAGTTCAGCTGAAAAATTCTCTGCACTTCAGCATAATGCTTGCACAGCATATTTATCTACCTATGAGATCAAAATTTTATTTTTCATGGACCAGACTTGGTCTCCTGGGGAGGAGCAATACCTTGGGGCTTTAAAGCATTTCCAGGAACAACACCGTAATGTCAGAACACCAACATATTTTGGGAAGGAATGATCTCCTAAGAGACTTTAAGGATAAAATCTTCCTTAGAGTAGTTTGGAACTACAGGGTTTGGGGATTTGCTGACAGAATCTCAGCAAAGTGCTAGATAGAAATATTACACTTGTCATTTTTCATCATTAATGCCCTAAAGGGAAATTCCATTTATCAGGCCTGTTCACAGGAGAGTTCATGTCCTGTGTAATGAACCCAAAAAAAGAGGACTTGGTTCTCTACTTTAATTTGTTGTGTTAGCTGTAAAATTAAATTGTATTAATTGTTTACTGTGTTTCTGAGAGCTGGAGTACCTTAGGTAATTAATTACCCTGGAGTTATTGCTGCTCTCTGTGTGATAAGTATGATATTCAGTATGCTGATGAGACCAGACACAGCCTTTCTCCCTGCCTTAGTCAATTCAGCAAGACGATTAAAATGCAAGACCTTGCAGTCTCCCCAGCTGTGAGCAGTATGTGAAAGCACAGCTGTAGGTGTGGATAGGTGTGGAACAGACAGCTTTGGACATGACTTGGCAGGGTTCAGCTGTGGGACAGGTCTGTGTGCTGGTGATGCAGCTGAGCAAAGGCTGAGCCAGGTCACCAGGTGCAAGGCTGAAGGTGTCCTAGCACACCAAGCTCAGAAATCCAAATTGCTCTGCTACTAATCCCCTGCTGTCAGCTTTTGTGGGGAAATGCACAGCCCAAAGCTGCAGCCTTCCCTGGCTAACCTTCCCCCAGCTTTGTATGCTGAGCATGACACCATATGGCATGGTGCATCCCTGTGGTCAGCTGGGGTCAGCTGTCCTTCTGTATGCCCAGCTTGCTCTCTGATGGCATGAGGTGAGGAGCAGAAAAGGCCTTGACACCGTGTAAGCACTGCTCAGCAATAATGACAACATCTCCATGTTATCAACACTGTTTCCAGCAAAAAGCCAAACCACAGGCCCATACTAGTACTGTGAAGAAAAGCAACTCTACTCCAGCCAAAACCGTATCATCTGTGAAGCCCCTCACCCAAAGACACTGTGTGTGCTAAAGTTTTCGTGGCTCACAAATGAGACTAGATGAATTCTTAGAATAAAACATGAAGGACAGTTGTGAAGAAAGACAACTGCATTTAAGTGACAAAGTATTCTGTCAAAGTGTTCTGTCAAAGTATCATTACATGATGTCCTTAAATTCTCCCTCGGCACCCACAGATGGCTACTGCCAGGGAGCAGACAGAGGGTGAGATAGATCTCTGATATGCCCTGGCACCACTGGTATTTTCTCCTCATGTGATGACCTTGTCCATCTGCTGTAACTGTTTTCTGTAATATGCCCACTGACAGGAAGTTATGAGGCCAGAATAGTCTTGGTATTCTGTATTTATAAAATCAAGGGAATTTGATCACATATTTGGTATTCCGAGCCATGAGACAATACAAATAACAATGTTGAGAGAAATTATAAGTGGGTCAGTGTTGCAGCACAGACATTTTTCTGTGGTTGGTGCTCATACAGTGCTGCCAGCTCCATTTCTGTCTAAATGACTTTCGAATGTACAGGGTGCTGTGGTCCCATACACAGCAACAGTGTTGCATGAAGTATTTTAAAGGATTAGTTTAAACAGAAAGCAGAGAGTATTCCTCTTCTAAGCCTGCACAATATATTTTTTCCCTAGGGCTGGTAATCTGCTGCTGCTACCAGTTGAGAAATGGTAAGGGAAACCCTTTGCCTTTGCCTGATAAAGCTGATTTATACCCAAGGGTTGCTCCCTGGCTCAGAGGGGATGTTTTGCAGGCATGTTTGGAAACAGAACTACAGAATGCAATTGTGATAATACAACTTGTCCTTCTTATGGCGTTTTTCACTTGTTGCTTTGAGAACACAGTTCTCCCAAATGGTTTTAAAACGCTTAAGTGACTAGGTAAAACATCTCCAGGTGTGTAAAATTGAAACCATGCAGCAGTCCAGAAAAATGGAGCACAACATCTTGCATTATCCTACTGTGCCATCCTGTCAGTTGTTATGTGCACCACCAATTCAACAGCCAAGCTGAAGTACCCTCATAGGAGCTGGCTATCGTGAGACTCCATATGGCCCTTCCTCCTTCTTGCAGCACAAGACCTAAATATGTAACAACTCATTCACCATCACACTGAGAATCTGCTATTAGAGCGACACAATTGCTGGGGAAACAAAAGGCAGTTTGGGGACTTTTGCATAGTGTTCCCCTCTGAATTCCAGGCTTTCAAAAAAAAAAAAAAAAGGTTTCATTTCATCATGTCTCATGGTATGAAAGAAGTAATTCACAGGAGGCTGTGCCTTCATCCCTCTACACCTTAAAAATAGCAGAGGTTACTCTTCAGGAAAGAAATTTTCACTTTTGGCAACAGATAGTTTTATCAGCCTTTCCTCCTGCCAGGAGGTCATCTTTATCCACTGAATGCTATTAAAGAGCAAAATAAGGTTCAGATTTTTTGGCTGATGTGATACAGGAGAAAAAGCAGAAGGCATTTCAAAAAGCAGAACTGGAAAAAGTAGAGTGATCAGTGCCTCCCACTGCAGGTGCACACTTGTCATTTGTGCGCCTCGGGGTAAGAGGGAGTCAGAAGTGCTTTCAATTTACTGTATTTGATTTCACTTCTGAGAGTAACAATCTGTTCAGGGACTCAAACTGTGACGCTGGAAGTATGTCAGATTTTGGGTTTGCATTCATTAAGGATTTGGAGAAGAGAACAATACAATACTCATCCTAGCAGTGTACTCAGAATAGCCTGCTACAATAACCTGTTTGGCACAGGATTTCAAATGCAGTAATTCTTGAGGTAAAATGTGTCATGAACAATTCATTCACTTTGGCCAAAATGTGACGTACCCAATATAATTTGGAATCAGGAGAGTGGATAATGACAGGGCCTGCAGGGCATAACATAACCTGAAGAATCTTCACGGCTGGTATAGCACTGAGCAATCTTCAGACGAATCATTAAAGGTGAATGATAAACCGGTTGAAGAGAACAAGGATTCCAGTAAATGTTGATGTATCAGCCAGAGGAGTGTAGCTGACGTCTCAACTATCCTGTTGTTGGAGAAAGGATTTTTTTGGCCGTGAGTCACAAATCATTTAGGTTGGAAAAGACATCTAAGGGCATGGCTAACCTTTGACTGATCATAGCTTTGTCAATTAGCAGGTGGAAAATCCTTGAAAGTGCGTACATTTTTTTAACTCCCTTGAGAACTGGATGGTTATGTAGAATTCAACATTAACAGGCTTTCTTTATCTGGAGCATCCAGGTTTGAATCAACAGTTCCACAGACAAGAGGTTAGTACAGGAATTACAACACACTTTACAGCCTTTTTCTCTCAGGGCAGCTAAATGACTGAGAGTTGTTCAATCTGGTTTCTGTGAGGTATAAAAATATGATGCCATTAGATCTCATTAATGAGCTGCTGAGAGCCATGCTCCACAATAACCAACATCTCCATTCTCCCAGGCAGTAAATCAGCACTACTCCATTAAACTTAAAGGGCTCCAGCTAAGTTACACCAACTGGTGTAAACTTAGGCTCCCACAGTGTACGGGTTGCATCATTCATCACAGAATCACAGCTATCTCCAGCTGGCAGAGAGCACCTATTCAGATCCTCAACACTGCACAATAAAGCACAGTAAAGCAGGAAATGAATAAGAACATGAGGCCTTTGTGGGACTGTATGGTGCACATACCTTTTCTGAACATCATATGGACTTGGGTCAGGCTGCTCATGATTCAGCCACTGTGCTTGGGAATGATGTAAAAGTGGTTAAAATCTCTGAAGAATCGTAAGTTATATATAATGCGATAATATATCTAACAATTATAGAACAGTGTAGATACTATGCTAGTCCATTTCTGCAGTCTTTCAAATCTGTCAGAAGTCTAGTAAAGAGTATAAAAGACTTTAAAGTGCAATATTGAAACATTTCTGGCTGTTGTAAACCTGAAATGAAGGATCAAATTAAAACTGCAGGTGACTGAGAATGCATTTCTCATTGGGCTTTTTGTTCTCCTGTAGCTTTTCCAGAGTAAGTTAGTTATGCTTAGAAGAGAAACAAGGAGTAATTCAAAATTGATATAAATACAAATAATTTCTACTGAATTATGGCATTTCTACCATAGATAGTAAATGTTCCTACTTTCTAGCCTTTAGTGCGACTCTTGCTTTTAAAGATCAGCAGCACTACCCTGAAGGAGAAAGCCTTAATGGAATTTAGAAGTCTTTGTATAGAACATTTAAACATCTGTGGAAGAATACAAAATACGTATTTGTATTTTTTTTCCACTCTGCCTGAGTTTCAGAAACCAGTTCCTAACAGAGCTGTTAATACTTCTCTACCCAATCTCACCTTTCCAGAAGAGCTGGTACCTGCTGCTTTGCTCATCTGTGATAACAGGGAAATACTACCTGGATAGTAGGCACCCTAAGTAGGAAAAAGATGAACAAAGTGAGCCTCTTTGGCCATGTCCTTGGAACTGGTTACACAGAATACATACGACCCAACTATTGGGAAGCTAATTAAGAGAATAAGGAAAGGTTCAGACTGCAAGGAGGAAAGAACTATTTCTTTCCCTCTTTTTTTTTTTTTTTTTTTTTAAATGGGAACAACAGCAAGAAGTTGTCTAACTTTTGAAGAGTTTTGAAGGCTGAGATTTGTGAGTGGAAAAAAATGTGAATCCTGACAAAGGGGTGGGGGAGGATGTAAGACATATCTACGTGTGGACTTCTTACTATGCAGTTCTGTGTTTGAAGAATGAAAAAGTGAGGTGGCTGGTATCTCCAAAAAACCCAAGGTTTTCGACAGAGGGACTAAAAGAACTTTACAGATGATAGTAGCAGGGAAGACAGAAAACTTACAAGGAATAACACAATAATCCGTTAAGAAAATACTACGTGGCATACAGCATCTGTGACCTTAGTGAATCCCCAGGAAGCTTAACAACAAATCTTAGGTTCTTAAGTTTAACACCAGTAGGCAGCCTGTCCTCAAGGGGCAAATCCATTCTAAGCTCCAGAGGCTCCATCACAAAACGAAAGAGAGGATCTTGCTGCACCTGCAGGTAGATTCCCTGCTTGAACAACAGATGATTATGAGACACATTCATAGTCATTAGCTTGTTACCAGTTTTGTTCATTAAAATACAACTGCATCAATACAAATACGGAAAACCCATTACTTGATTGTGCTATGGACTCTTTTGGCCTGGTGCTGAAAAATGCATTTCCAACTTCAGTTTCTGATGCTTCCTTCAATTCTGTGGCTGCTTTTGTTCCCATTTTGCCTGATAGATTTTGGTCAAAAGTATGCTAACCTATGGACTCTTTAAAAATTACCAGAAGTTTGAAAAACTTTAAGAGCACTGTTGCCGTGGCTTTTGTTGGGGGAAAGCAGCTTGGGGAAATCCTAACATGGATACCCAGCTCTCCCCCTTCCCTCCTGTTTTGTGAGGAAGTATTTTAATATTGCTCAGAGTTCTGGTGTTTGGAATGATGCCTGAAGACTTCACTTTGTGGCTCTGAGGATTGTGATATGCAGTTCAGCTAATAGATCTAGTCCTGAGTATGAAAAACATTACTATTATGATAATGAAAAAAACATTTTTTCCAAGAATGTTATGATTGAATATTTTGCCTGACTTTTTTTTTATTGTATTACTCTTTGTTCCCACTGGACTGGAAATTCCTCAGGGTAGGATCACTTTTTCTGTTTCTATTCATTACTTAGTACAATGTAGCTCCTACTTTTATAGCAGATTTGGGTTATGCTAAAATGTCAATAACATTAAAACAAAGATGATATTCTTATATTAATTTTCCCTGCTATTGTGCAATAAGTTGCACACTCAGTTTTCAACACATCCTACATAATTGCTACATAATTGCTGATTTCTACCTTGGAGTGAGCCTCTTCAGATGTGCCCAAATAAAAATGTACAGTGGCCACACAGCAGCACTGAAGTGATAGGATGTGACAAAACACCTACAGTTTTTATCAAGGCGGATTGTAATGATTAATGCCGAATTGGATAGGAAAAGCAACTATGCCCTGCTACAGAATTCTCAGTGTTATAACTTCATTTTGTATTAAGAGGAATTCCAGTGTCATTTTTCAGCTCAGACTGAGATTTTCTCTACTTGCTGTGGGAGTAAAAGTTGTACTCTGACCTTGGTCACTGTGACAGGATTTTCCTGCTGGTTTGCCCTCTGCATAACTTTGTCAAACATGTATTTCTCATGTGAGATCTCCCATGAGATTTGGACAATTATTGAGTCTAATTAAAGCATAAAAGGACTGGCAAGACAGGGAAATGAATGAGAGGAAAAAGTAGAACCTGTGTTTTCCAGTTCTCTGTTAGCTGCTAGTAGGAATGCAAATGGCCAATGGCTGTTCAGTGATTAGACAGAACCCCAAACAGATAGATTTTGCAGCTCACAAGCTCTGTTTTAGGTTGTAAAGCAGATCTATCCTGACTCATGACATTAGCACCTAAGATTTCAAGCAGCCACTGGTGCTCAGATTCTTGCTGCTGTTCCCACAGTTCGAACCAGGCAGTTCAGCCTCCATTCCTGTGCCCAGTTCTGCTGCCCTTGCAGACAGACAGCAGCGTGT
Organism: Eopsaltria australis; assembly: GCA_034509425.1. Lineage (NCBI taxonomy): Eukaryota > Metazoa > Chordata > Aves > Passeriformes > Petroicidae > Eopsaltria > Eopsaltria australis. Next base: position 67,840 of record JAVTVJ010010835.1, on the reverse strand, counting down.
GAAGGCACTGGGCCTTGCCTGTCTGAGGCTACAGGTGCTGGAGATGTGGCACAGATTACCAAATATTATTTATTATTATATTTACAAGGAAACAAAAGGCTAAACTCACAATGCTGCTCAAGAAAGTCTGATAGCTATATAGATAAATTGGATTGATTGAGTTTTATAAGAAAGATAGGTATTGACTTTAGCTATATGAATATGTGGTAGGCAAAATGGCTCAATAACTTTAAAAATAGGTCTGTACAAATGCCATATAGTCTTTCTTTGTTTTCTTTGACAGCCTGTGACTTTAGACTAAGAGTCAACCATAACATTCTTTGGGACCCTGGATGTTCTTGCATGTGATGAATCCATAAAATTAAGTTTCAAGACCAGAAGAATTGTTAAAGATCAGCTTTTTTACTGTGATAGCAGCTACATGAAACTCAGCTAAGGAATAGGGACTTACTGTGCTTTCTTAACATTTATAAATCTTTGGTTAGGGATACATCAACACTTTTTAGTTCTATATGTAAATAGCTGTAAAACTATGATTTACAGAAAAGGATGAACAATTTAGATTACTTGATATAAGCTTTGGAATATTTTTTCCTATTTTCTGCTCCAGTTTTCACTATGGTCAATTGTGAAGTGAAATGTGTCATTATTGCTGCTCTTGTGATTCTGCCATCACTGTGAAGAAACAAGTCAGCAGCATAATTTCTTTTATTTGTGATAGTGCTTCAACACTCCAGCATTCACCAGAAGGTGCAATAACAGGCACTGACAGCAGAGACCCTGAAGATCTGGCTGCCAAATCACATCACTGGAGTGATGAGATGAAGCTTACAACAGAGGAAATTACTACTTTTTGCAACTACAATTTGGTTGGTTTTTTTTACCAGCCTTATATTTTCTTGGTAGAAAAATGTCTTTTTAGACGAGAAATTATAGCCTGCAGAAAACATCTGCTAGTAACTTGATTAATTAAAGATTACATTCCCTGAAAGCAAGTGTGGTGTCAGTCAGACTGGAAATGAGAGAATATAGAAAGTATGGCCGAAAAGCTGGGGGATATAATAAAAGGTAGATACAGCTGATGGTAGTAAAGGCTTCTGAAATGTCTGGACTTACTTGAACAAGCCATGGTGTAGCAATAGACCAAAGAAATTGGAGGCCCTTCATTCTTAATAACCCAAGGAAGTTTAATTCATTAAGAAACAACTTAAAAGCTATTCTGGGTGTACAAGTGTGTAATTTTCTCCCGTCAGCTGCCTGCCAGATAGAAAGACAGACACCAAAGGCAGGTGTATTACCTCCACCTGCTAAGCATAACATTCCCTAGGTCTCCCTGAAGGAGCCATGGCAGAAGTTTTAAATCTTGCCACTTGTACTGTGCTTTCTCAGGTAACCTCTGGGGACTGCTGCTTTTACCCAAGCAGAAGTGAGAAGCCAAAGTGACATTCCCAGGCCCCCTGCCTGCAGGTGGAAGCAGCAAGGAGAGTCCTAAGCCCCAGAGAGAGATCCCATAATGGAGCACCTCCTGCCTCTGCCTCAAAGTGTGCACAGCTCCAAGCCCTTACTGCACCAACTCAATATTCCAGGGTTGGTTTAGGGGAACCTAATGAAGTCACTTGCAATTGCACTTGCTGTGTGGAGTCAGCCATGGGGATCTGTGTTTTGCACCCTCTTGGGCACCAAGCCTCAGAGTGTGATGGTAACAGCCAGTGCTGTCATCATGCTTGTGTCCTTAATGGCATGTTTGGATGGCTGCTCAGGAATTGCCATTTTTCACCTGGTGTCTTAGTAATTAAGAAATAATAGTACTGGAAGGTCTATGGCTCATGAAGTCTGTAATAGTTGCAATCCCTCTTCAGACCTTTTCCAGGCTGCTGCTGAACAGCTGAAGGCCACTGAAGGCCCAAAACAGGTTGTGTGTAGCCGTACTATGATGAGCCAAAGATCTGTATGTTCTCTCTAGTCTGACTGTCATGATTGTTTATTGGATTCTGTCTACTTGGCTCTTTCTGTCTGTAATTAGGTGGATAAATGGTTTGATATGTGGAAACCCCATACTTTTTCACCTGTCAGGGGATAGCCACCCTACTCTGTGAGAAGGAAAATACACCTACTGCCTCCTTGAGGGATTCAGATTTGAAGTAGTAAAACAGCTCATAGACTTTCTGCTTCAAGGTCCTTTTTGCCATCTTTGAATTCCTTGAGCTGGAAACTGCCTGGAGAGCCTGTTTTTTATTCAGCTTCATGCTACAGTGTTTGGCCTCAATCATTACCATTTACAGGACGCAAACCCCTTCTGTTAAAAAACGTAAAATCTCAGTTTAGTAACATGACCCCGTTTCAGCTTGTCTAAGACGTATAATCACAAGATACTTGAGCTGGTAGAGAACAAGCTCTTCAAAAAGAATCTACAAATATAGGAACAATGGTCCTATTTTAATTCAATAAAATGAAACTTATTATCTTTAAAACATATTCTGAAATTAAAATAGTAGAACCCCAAATGAGATTGTCTCCTTATTACAAGTAACTTTTGGTGAATCCTATGCCACAGAAATAAATGTTTATTTAACTCACAGGCAAGAAACCCTAGATAAAAATCTCTATATGGATGAAATATGTTAGTACACATGGTCTGTGGTGAAAAAGGGCTTGAAAATGGTCTAACAAGGACCTATCCTCTGATGCAGAATTAAGCCAACAGATTAATACACAAGCATAACAGCCAGTTGCTCAGAGGAATTGCTACAGGCTGCCCCATAGCATAAGGTACAGCCCTGAGCCTGGGAAAACCCATTAACATGAAAGACAATGAAAATGCTAAACTAGGAATTTATTATCTGCTGCTTTTCTTTCCCTTCTTTCTTAAGGCAGAAAACAGAGTATTAATGCAATATATGAGAACAAATTGAAAAGGGCCAGACAGAAAAACCTATTTCCAGCTGTTCTAACAACACTAATTTACTCACTTGTCTATTTGGCTCCCCTTAAATGGAGCATTCAGCATTACTTTTGAGCATGACATAACCCTGCTCTGTGTGTGTGTGTACGTGTGCTTGTGCACGTGGAGACGGCACATTTTGGAAGCAGCATCATATTGCAATTTCTCGATTTTTTTGGCAGCTGGAGCGTAACATTGCCTTCTAAGTAGATTTTCTTGCATTTAATTTGTTGGATTAGCATAACTAAAATGGTGGTCATAGGCCAGAAAAACATTGTGTGTCTGTCTTCTTTTCTTTATTGGCTTGCCCTCTGACAGTATTGTATTTCACTGTCTGCCAGCTGGGTGACAGACTGCCTGATGAAAATTTATCATGTTGCCCTCTGTGGTGGACACAACAATGTGTCATGAGGAAAGTAGCCATGATGTCATAGTTTTACCCTCTGGTGGATGTACAGCACAGAAAATAAAAGCTATAAAACAGCTATACCTCTGTGCAAATTTCCTTGCTTCTGCTGGTGGCTGACATTTTTATATTTACTGATTTTCTTCCATTAAAACTTGTTACTCTGTTACATACCAAAAATTAAATCATATTCTTTTTTATAAGCAATCACTTGCTCTGTTTCATGGGTCTTCATGTTCAAGTACAGGGTTTTTTTTTTGGAAGCCCTGAAATAACATGGTTCTTTCTGCTTATTAAATAGACATACCACTCAAATCAGTTCATTTCTCACAATAGTACTGGATCTACATGTGCATCTGAATACATCAGAAGATAAAATTTTGCTTCCAATGATTTTTTAGGGTTTCTTTTCTTTTTAAAAGTAACACAGATAATTCTACCCATTTAAATATTTAAACCTATGAAGATGTCATATCACTCAAGGCAGTTTGAATTTTAGAATGTCACTATTGAAATATATAATATATGTTTTCTTTGCATAATTTCAAGTAAGAGAATTCCTTCTGGCATTTGACCCCATGAGGTAAAAATAGATTTCTCAACCCAAAAAACCGAAGAAAACCCTCTTTTTTTTCTTAAAGGCAGATCATAATTATCCTTGAAGGGAAGGGACGTTCTAAACTCAGGGTGTGTCCTTAAAGCTTCATTGGTTTCTTAAGCTGGTATAATTGTAGCAAACCCTATTGACTCAAGAAGATTAAATTCTTATTCAGTAAATATACACTCCAGATCTTTACAGCATCACAGACATTTTCCCCTTGTGCAAAGACTGCTGTTTCCTGCATAGAGCAGTCAACAAGCTACCTGACAGTTGAGACAGAAAAGTTTTGCTGTAAATTTAACTAATTCGTCTCAGTAATATCTTCATTACCACTCCCATTTAGGCTATTCTGACCCTGGAGATTTTTCTTCTGTAGAATGTGTCCTGCTGAACTTAGTTGATTGTTACTTTCAGGCTATGGCTTTAGCTGTGAAGCTGCTGCTTTGAGGAAACCAGGTTCCAGTCCCAGGATTCCAGTTTCATGTGGATGTTTGAGGAAGCACTGTGCTCCAGACTCCACACAATCATGTGTCACATGTAGGGTCTTATACTGTTACAATGGAAACTATATCTAACTCTGAAGCAGTAACCAATAAAGAAAACCTCCTAATAAATGGTATTTCTTTTTGTAAGCCATGCTGTTCCTTTCCTCCCTTTATCTAAAGCTAATAATTTTGTTTTGATTTTGTTGAAAACAGAGCAAACTTCCATAAACATTCAGAAAAGAAAATAGTTCCACCTAAAGTGTGCACAGTGCTACATCTAATGTCAATTGCTATGCCTGGGTACAGCCACTCATGAATCTCAGTACATGCCTCTCCTTCTTTACTTGCATGAAGTGAATTTTAATGAATTGTAGTAAGGATGCGCATGACAATATGACAAAATTTGCAGCTTGTTTTACATCAAACAAGCTATTCTGCTTTGCCTCCTGTATAATCGATTGTCTGTACACAAAAGATTAAAAAAAAAAGCTGGTCAAGGGTTTAGTGCTGTTCAACTACCATTTGGCATGCCCACTAAATTACTGCACAAAGCAGACAACAATGCAGATTCAAGCCCCGAATCTCGTGTTAACTTGACTGCATAAATGGGTCTCTAAGTTTTAAAACAGTCGAACAAAAGAGCCACCATGGAGTGATTAAGATTTATTTGGGTGCTGGAGTGCACAGCTGCTGCAGGGAGGAGGGGGAAAGACAGCACACATCCTCACAGCTCGCCTATGCTTTGCGCAGGTCCCAGCTGCAAGGGAAGGAACTGAGCAACTGTACAACCTTTGTGCTCCTTCTCTTCTTCAGGGCTGTCCCACTCCTCCAGCAGGACCAGGATCAGTCCCACAGGGGACCACTCAGCAAAGGGTCTGCCAGGCTGCAGCAATGCTCTGGTTACATGTGATCTCCTGCCACACCACACCCCAAATTTGTTCAGTTCTCCTGCAGGCACATCTTTGCTCCTTTTGTGTTACTGCAGAGGGGCAAGGGGATAGGAGCCAGGTGGGGAGTGGTCTGCCAACTTACCAGTGAAATTTATTTCTTCAGCACACTAACTTGAATGCTTAGCACTGTTTGCAGAGAAAAAAAAAAGAAAAGCCTTTGATTGCTTTGATATTGTCAAAAATACAGAGGTGACATAGCTTCCAGCAGAAAGATGTCTCTTCCTACATTACTGACTGATGTCTTGCTTCCTGTGTAACTGATTATCCCAGACTGCTCATGTTTGCTAATGACTTCAGGAGTCTGTTGAGAGGGAATATCAGCACTGGAGAAACTAAAAATGAAAGCATCATGCATCAATGTTAACACAGAAATGAAACATTTCTTTGTGACTGTTTTAAAAATTACCAATTGCAGTGGAAAAATGCTTACTTCCAGGGAGAAGGCAGTGCAGGATTGGAACTAAAACAGGAAAAATCAGGGAGCCATTTACATGTTCAGTACTACAGCTTTATCAAAGAGCTAACAAATTACTGATTTTTTTTAAAAGCCACCTGGCAGTTTTCTGCACATTTTATTTAACTGCCCTCCTTTAATGCAGCAAAGGAGAGGCAGACTGGTACAGTATATCCAGCTTCTGTGCCAATCCTCTGTCCTAAAGACAAAACCATATAGTGATACAAGCTGTGTTGATTTTTACTTTTTGTCTTTGGGACAAATAAACTAATCAGCCCAAGACATTTTTCTTTTTCTCTCCTTTAACTTCCACTTCTGATAATTCTCCACTTCTTTGAGGCATAGATGGTTTACCACTATCACACTGTAAATGTCACAATCACAGCAATGTATCATAATTTTGTTAAGTGTAAGAGAAATCTTGATTAAAAAAATATTCTTAGTTGCATAGGCCTATAAAATGGAATAGAAACATCTGAAGGTTGGCAGCACTACATCCTCAAGGCCTTTTCTCACACTATTAGCTTGATGCTATTGAAAATGTATTTTTGCTGTTAATGCATGACCAATACAGTAGGCGTGTATATGAGACTTCCAAACTGCATGAAGTGAATCCAGATTATTGTTGAACTTTCCATGTAACCTGAGCACATGCACAATATGAATCTTGGAGCTACTGACTGAGGCTGTGAGTTCACAAAAAAATTCAGTCTTAAGCATGTCAACATATAACATTCACTGTGTCAGGTCCTGAAATGTATTTATTTTCATCAGAAGCGTTGTGCTAGTTGTGCCAAAGAACTCATCCTTACCCACTCTGATGGCTGCCATCTGCATTTGAGTCCATTTCTCTTTCCAAAGAACAATGCCTTGTTTCGTGTCCTTGTACCAGAAAGCCTCATCAACTCATTGCTAGAAGAAACTAGCATCATAAAGATATGTTAATCAAAACTGAGTAATAAAGTCTGATCTAAGTTGCAAACTCAAAACTTGCCCAGCCAAGCAACCTGATTAAACTTTGAAAGGAGCCCTGCTATGAGCAGTAAGCTGTACAAAATTACCTCCAAGGATTTTTCTGTGGCTTTTTGAAATCCAGTTAATGACACAGTATTTTGTGCTTACTCTTTCTGTTTCTTTCAAACATGCATCTTACTGCATCTTAGTGCCGAAAGTCTTGCAGAATTAACATATACACAATTTATGTGGTCAGATTAAACTCCATAAATATGTAATTTCTGTTTTCTCTCTCCTTTAGAACAGCATGTTTAGAGCAACTAACAAAGAAGTAAATGTTCTTATGGTGCATATCTGTGGTTCAGGAATGGTACTCCCCGATTCAATGTCCCCGCTGAGACTCTCCCAAACCACATTGCCACTCACTCCCCTTCTTCCCCCTTCCCCTCCTGCTTCCCACTCCAACAGGATGGAGAGGGGAATCGGAGGCACAAAAGGTGAAAATCATGGGTTGAGGTAAGAACATTTTACTGGAAACAGCAATGAGATAAGAAAATGAACAGTAACAACAACAATATTAATAACAAAATGTATAAGACAAAGAAATTATTTACACAGAAAGCCCACGAGGAATCCCAACCAGTTCTTCCTCACCATGCTTTCTCTCAACCAGAAATCCTTCTTGGAAGAGTCCCTTTGTCTGCCCCTGGCAGTGACCTGAGGTGATATGGTACAACATTAGGGTTTGGCCACCCTCCCTCTCGGCTATTGCCAAAGATTAACCCCGTCCTTGGCCAAAACCAGGACAATCACCTACACTGCCTACCTGAAAAACCACAGTGGCCAGGAAACCAGGACAACTCTCCTCAGGTCTTTGCTAAAATTTGGTTTAATTATGGCATTAGGTATCTTTAAGTGAAATCTGCTTATACACGTGTGCTTCTGCATATGAGTACAGCTATGCGCAAGCACCCCTCATTCCCCTAGAGTTTACAAGCTCTAGTTTATATTTGCAACAACCCTGTGACTTGGTACAAGTGGGAAAGCTGAGGCCTAGAAGAGATTTGCCTTAAATGAAACAGGAAACAAAAAGCAGAATGAGTGCAACACACTTTCCACTTACCATACCAGCTATTTAATAGCCATTCCCACATACCTAATCTGAGGGCAGCCGTGACTCCTTACAAAGCACAGGACTATATTGTCTACTCATACTTCTAAAGTCCATGAAGCTTAAACAATCAGACATGATGGACTGGCACACAGAAACTCCAGAGTGCCAAGGGATCCTGTGGCAATTCCTCTTTGTAGCTAACTGTGTCAGCTTGTGTGCTTAAGATAAATTGCTAAGTGAGGCATTTTCTTCTGTGCCAGGCTGAGGATTTCTCTGAGTTTTGTTTCTTCTGTCAAGAACATCGTACTAAGTAAACTGGGCTCTTTGTCAGTACACTTCTCTGTGTACTGTTTTTAAAAGCATACAGTAAATTCCTAGCAAGTCAAACTACAAATTTGCAGGATGAAAAGACATTGATTTGATTTCTTTCCTATTTGTAACATATACAAAAAACTAAAATTAAGTAATTGGCAATGTATATTCTTTGCTACTGCCTGGTTATGGCCCTTTTAATCAGCTCATTTTAAGAGCTGAGCTGTGCCTAGCTGGTTTTCTTGACTTTCATTTATAGTCAAACTTGAAAATGGTATTTAATGCATCTCATAAATTAACAGCTTGTACTGAGAAGGATTCCCTGCAAGAAGAATTAATGTGGCAGCTTCACCTTTGGCTTAAACTGATTTTATGCTCTTGTCTTCAATGTATTGCTCTACTTTTAACACTAATTTCTGAAAATCTTAAATAACACAGGATGTCCTTCTGCCTGATTATCAGTCCTTGATCCTTTGTTTCAACAGATGGATGAAGCATTGCACGCTGCCCTCAGAAGAGGACTGGAGCCTTTCCATAAGCCCCAGACTTGCTGGCAGGGACTCCTCCTTCAAGGAGCACCCGAGGATTTTCCTGTAGGCCTAATGGAGGCCTCCCAGACTTTCTGTGCTGTTTCGTTTGCCCTGCCTTTTGCAACGTGAGCAGTGGGGGTTCTGCATAGCTTGCTTTTATTCTCAGATTTACCCATGCAATTGCTTCTGATTGCCATGAATTTAGGCCAGATTCTTCCTGTGAACTGTGGCTAAAATTAAAGGCCTTATTTTACAGCACCAAGGGTTTTCTAAAAAACAACGAAAAGAGGAAGTGCAGGCAAAGGGGAAGTTGCCACATATCTAAACACACCAGAGGTACTGGAATATTCTCTTGAGGATTGAGTTCCTTACAGCAGACCCCTGGGTCAGCCCTGCCTCTTGAGGCAGACTGTAAAGCTTCATTTCTTCCCATAGGACAACAGGATCTGAAGATAATTGATTTACACAAGTTGTGATTATTTAAATTCTTCACTGATTCATTAATGTGATTGTTAGGCTCCTAATGACCAGGCCAGCTGCTTGACTTCCTTCTATTCTGAGGTAACTTTAAGGCAGATTCATTTTCTCAGTTGCCCCTACAGTATCAGGTAAAAAACTGCCACTTAGTGCTTGTTAAATTAACTCATTGCTACTTAAGTGTCAGATGAGGAGAAAAACAAAATGAATGTCAGGTCTAATTATTGAGGCTGTACACCACAGCCGCTTGTAGAGGCCATACCTGGAGTGGATCCTTTTAACTGCTAAACACTGAAAGTGTTGGGGTAGTTCCTAGTGAAAGTCATGTCTGTTATACTTACACAGGGAGCACTAAACAGTCTTCTGATAGGGAATCCTGATGGTCAACGAGTGACCTTTAGATGATATCACATAACTGGGAATGTCCACTGCTTGCCTGTGACATTTGAATTACAAAGACAGCTAACAAAATGTTAATCTTCAGCAGTCAGTGGCTATTTGCATCTGAAACCTAAGATGGTGAAAAATGGCTTTTATTGAGTGGTTTTTCTCTCAGATGGATGCACTGTATCAAATACTGAAATGCTCTTCTCATGACACCATTTGAATTATGCTCTCTGCAAGCAAGCAGTTTTACAACTTTTCTCTCTCTGCATTCCCTTACATAAATTAAACTAGCAGTGGAAGCTGCCAAAAAGACAAAGGGCTAGGAAGAAATAGCTCTTTCTATATGCTATGATCTGCCAGCTACCCACTTCTGTCCAAGCAATTCTTCAAACTCTGTTTCTGAGACAAGACCCAGGTATATTACAAGTACAGCATCACCAGTTTTTACCTGGCATCAGGAATTTGATAACGTGTATGGATCACAACAAACAACTTATACATATATTCTATGGTCACCATCCTCCCACTCCCTCTGACCCCAAATGACTTTGGACTCTTCCATCAAAAAAAAGTTGGGGGAGAGGGGCAGTGGGTTGAATGCTGTCTAATTAAAGAATAATCAGCATTTCTTTCAGTAAAACCAGAATGACAAAGTTGTTCCTGCATGAATATAGCATTTGATGTAACCTAAATTTTGTACTGAGGCTTTATTTGTACTGATCATTATTGGTAGAAAGTTCATGGGATGAACTTTTTTACCACTAGAGGCATCAGCCAAAATGTTAGACTCAGTATTTGTCACTTAGATGGTAGTAGTCACAATACACGATGGAATTACCAAACCACAATCTAACTTTCTTGAAAGCCTACATTTAAATGCACATATGAGCTCTCTTATAATTAAGGGCCTAAAAAAGGAATAAGCTGTCTAAACTGAACCACACTTCTCAGTTGCACACATTCACAATGGGGAAATTAGAACATGCAGCACTGTTTCTAGATGGTTGTGGCAGTGACTGTATTCAATGATCAGCCTTCCCAAGAAGTCTTTAAAAAATACTTCTCACTGGAAAGAAAACAAGTGTTCTGAAGGTTAGCTTAAACTTTTTATGTTGTTATCCAACTATCTACTTTAAATCTATGCACTGACACTCCAATAAAACATTTCCATGTATTTTGAAGTTTGACTCTTGGAAAGGATGTTTAAAATTGCCTAAAAACTGTCTAGTTTTTCTACTGAGGATATCTCCACAGCAAAATACCATTTCTATGAAATGTGTTTTTCCCAGTCATTTGTCTTGATTTAATGCTTAGTGTTTTCTATCTTCAAGTAATTTATTACACACCAAAGAGTATGTTAGTGAAGTCAGCCTTCAGTTATCTGTTTAGGTTGTTGGGGTGGGGGGAAGTTTCATGTATGATATGAAGCATTTTCCACTGCTTGACAGTGGTGTGGAAGTGTCCCAACCAGGGCTGTGCAAGGAGAATTAGGACCATCAATCATTCTTTCCACAGGCAGTCTTTATTTTAGACGTTTAACAGCCTGGATATTCAGCAGCCTAACTGCAGAGCCTGTCTGTCCCTCCCCTGCTCTGAAGAATTTTTCATTTGAGATATGGACAAATTCAAAGCTCTTTCAGGAGAGGAAAAGCAAAAACCAGCAAGCCAGGAATGTATTAAAAGTTGCACTTCAACAGAGCAGACAGACCTTTCCAAACAGCTTCTTCCAGTAAGTGACAATACCAACCCCTGTTGTGAGCCAGCTCAAAGAAGGAATAGGAGCACATTTCTTCACAGACATGCTGTGCCATATCTACAGAAAGTACTGGCAGGCCTCCACTTACATCTATCTAGTTTGTGAAGTGAAGAGAGCTTCTGTAGCTGTATGCTTTTTTCCTCTATCTGAGGACTCCCACACCAATTCTTCCAGCCTAAGTCTTTGTTTCTGTACTTTAATCTAGCAAGATTCAGAACTTACATAAAAATAGATAAATGCATGTTGGCTCTTTCAGGAAAGATCTGACTGGAAAAAAAGGTATGTCCATTAAAAATGTAGGCAAACACAAGCTAGCTGTAGAGGAACAAGGGGCAGAAGGGGAAGAAAATCACATGAGCAGCATGAATTGCCTTTATGTTAATTTCCCTCTGAGCAATAATGTAAAATATTTACAGTGTTATAAAAACAAAAGCAGATCAAATAGGAGGCAGAAAATAATTTGGGAGCAGAGGGAGTGTATTAAGAGAAATTTGCATGTTTATAAGGGGAAGAAGTCAGATTCAAATTTAGCTTTGCACTCACACTGGCTAGCAGACACTGAACAGAAATAGGCAGTATTTAGAATCAGAGGGCTTACACATTCTTCTGGGAAGCAAAAACTATACCATTACCTTGAATACTACCTCAATAACCAATTACAGTCAGATTTTTGTATCTTTAAGCAGAATATTCTTCAGGAGGAATATAAAGTCAACAGTGAAATCTGACCAAAGACGTTATTAATGTCCCATGCTCTGGGATACCGTAAGACTGCAGCAGAGGAGCTGAAACAGGGATGACAACTGACAATTCCTCTAGTGGACACCATCATAGCCACAGGGTGCTGCTGTAGGAATGCTCAGTACAGCTATAACACCTTCATTACATGCCTAAAGAGTCATATGACAAGGATTAAGAGTAAAACACTTCCAGATGACAGGGGAAAAAAAACTGTTCAAAGAGAGGAAGGAATTTATCAATGCAAGTTGTATCTGTTTTTACATGAAGAATCCCTGACCACTCTCCAAGTGTGCTGTAGAAGTAAACCACGATTTCATAACACAAAAATGAAGAAGGGCAGTAAAGAATAAACCTAGTGAGACTAAAAACCAAACAACATTTGTGAATAAGTACAGGCCATCCTATAAAATCTCCTGCTACCTTTATATTCCCCACTCCTCCCTCCTGCTATATGAAGCCATAGAAGTTTTATCAGGTAAAGTGTTATGTCCCCTCTAGACTACAGGAACAAATTTTTTATGTCAAGGCACTATTCTTTGTTCAGCATATTAGAGTAAAGTCAGAAAACAAATTTCTAGAGCCCACAGTGTCTGTCAAAACTACCTCAAGTTCCCAAAATAGACTTTAGTTGCTACTTCAAATAAATATTAACACCTCCGGAAGAAATGCCTTTATTGGTCTAACTAGTCTCTCCTTACACCATTTGGTATGATACTGATAAGAGCAATGGAACTTCAGCAAAAAAGTAGAGCTGTTCTGTACAAAGATTGAGAAGGCAGAGCATTTTGCCTGTAATTAGCTGCCATGTGAATTTATAATCAACCATCTGACTGAGAATTATGTTCTGTTGTGCTACATGTTAACACAAACACTTCAGAGTATCCAGAGATAGAAGTCTAACTAAAAAAGTTGAATTCTACCCCATAACTAAGGAACCTCACATATTAGACAGCTATGAAAGGCACTTTATCCCAAAAAGTACTTGATAAAATAGAGTATTGCTAGCCAGAAACTTTAGAGGCCCCCTTACATCCTAATCTTTGCAAAGCAATTTAGTCCACATGAGTTCCAGAAAACTTAAATGTCTGCAGTCAAGAGTTGCCAGAGATAGTTGGTTAGAAGCTTCAACTCCCCAAAGAGTTGTGAACTCACTAGAAACAATTTATTTTAAATCTGCACAAGTTGGAAGCTGTCCTCATCTGTTAATAAAGGAGTCCACAATACAAGAAGACTATTAAGAGAACAGACCCCAGCTGTAACTGCAATGAGAACAGGCATTAGAAGCAAGCCCAGGAACTGATCCAAGCTCTGACTCGATGATTTTCATTGTTACTATTTTAAAGACAGGATTGATTAAGAATGATTTAACATGTCATCACCAAAGAATAACCAAGAGATTATTGCTTCTTCCAAACTTAGCCTTGAAACTTAGCAGTTTAGCCTTGAAACTGCATCCCTCCCACCACAAGCAATTTTTTCCTACCTTGAAGGCGGAAGGATTAGCAAGAGTCAAGTAGCACCTCACACTACAAAAGTTTTGGGGAGTAACTGCCAACAACCTGACACTGCAAGGACCTTACACTCACCTGGCAGACCATGCTCTGACCTGTCTCCATCTCTCATGTCTGCCAATGCTGCCTCTCAAAACCTTGCATTAGTAGTTGAGTAATTTTAGCCACTGTCAGTCCTAACTTAGGAGACCAGCTGGGCTTCAGTGATAGGAGACCCACTCTGTACATTACTCTGTGCAAACTACTAGCCTCAAGAACAAATGTGTCACCTGACAAGTGTCTTAGCTGCTAGAATGCTGCTGAAATAACTGAAGAAATATGTCATGATCTGGCTGGCAGTGGTAGTGCAGCCTACTAAAGCTTTCAGCTTAGGAGATACACCATTTTACTTTGGTGCTAACATAATAATCAAGAACAATACTTAAACTGCTTGACTCATTTTATTTTTATCCCCTCGGCTGCATTTGAGTTTTACAGTGGTTTCTTAAAGATCATTCATTCTTGTAGACCTCTAAGAGGTAACAGACAAGATTGTTTCAATCATACATACAAAATTACTTATGTTTACAAATTTTTGGCAATCATAGTAACCCGTTTTTTCCTATTGCCATTGCCCCAATCATTGAAAAAGAGAGTGTACAATAATTTACATCTGAAGTATTTCAAAGTGCTTGATAGTGATTTTCCCAATAAGTATTTACAAGTGGCCTATAGACATATGTACAGGTGTTACAAGTTGTGGCTGGAATATGGCTTTCTATGGAAAGTGCTTTATATTTGGTCAGTGATGTTACTGACTAACCAACCCAAGGGTTACTGATAAAACTGTAACCACTAACAGCTGAATTGTTGTGGACAGGTATTTACAGAGTTGTTAAGCTGTATAAAATAACTATTTACACAAGTGTTCCATAAATACAGAAAGTATCTTCTTTCTTCCAAGAATGGAGGAAGTCCTTCAGCCACAAACCTGGTTACTATCCCCAAAGAGTGTAAGACAAGTAAACTGAAAGTGATTGCTGATCCAGTGCTCACACCATATCATCATCTGTGCTGACTACCGATATCTGTAAAAAAGTAAGTACAAGTTAGACACAGTTGCAGACAGAAGACATAAATCAACACACATCATTGCTAGTTCTGCAGGCTACTGACCACATTCAGCACAAATTACTCCATCCCAGGTACAGACACTAGTCACCTACCACAACTTCAACCTTGATTATAAGGTAAAGTTGTCAGTTGATTCAACCCAGTTGATTCAACAGCCAGCAGCTTTCAAAAGCAGAGACCTCTCTTAAATTCAACTCAGGTACCATTTGGCAGCCATTCTACTCCAGTTATTAACCTGGAGTCTCAGACATAATATGTTTACTTACTGCAGGGTATGTGTGTCCTACTGAACCGCTGTGTCTTCCAATATCAATTGTGAGGTCTTCTTCTGTAGTTTTTAGGTAGACTGGATTATCAAAATTCATGCTTTTCATGTTCTTGTGCTGCCAGTTACGCCACATGAAGTAGCCAGCTGCTGCAGCCATCATCAGCAATACTGCAGGGAGATAGAGATTGCAAACATGGAGTAGAGTCAGGTCAAGCTCCTAAGAGTGGCTTGTCCCACCACATAGGGTCCAAAAGGCTAGCAAATGCTGTACTGACCAGCAGGAAGAATGATCCAAGCTGCTGATGTTCTTCCAGCTGCAGTTACTTCAGAGGTTGTGCCACTAGTGTTGAATCCTGCATGAGAATTTGATGCAGTGAGCTTGAGTACTGACAGGCTGGCAGATTGTCATATGCAAGCATTTACCAAACCCAGAAGCTCCTATTTGATTAGCTTCTCAGCAGCTCACTGCTAGAATAGCCTAACATGCTTCATCCTGTATTAGTTGGAAGCTTTCTTTATTGCTTGCCTTCTCTGAGCACTCCTGGGATTTCATGGAACCTATAGGCTCCACAATGTCATATGTGAACTAATTCTGCTTAACACATGCTCCAGCTGTTACACTACACAAATGATCTGGCCTGTGTTCTCTACTTGCATGCAAAGGAGAAAACTTCCAAGTAGGCTAGTTGGTCAGTTTGCGTTTAATCTCTCTAGAGTTTAGCAGTGTGAGTTATTGGGACCAGTACCTCCAGGAACTAGTCCAACAGTTGGAGATTTTTCTGTTGTGCTGGTATCTTTAGCCTCAGTGTAAGCCACAGTTGTTCCAGTACCTGAAACTAATTATAGATCAAGAACTAATTATAGATCAGTTAACCCTGAAGTTCTGCAATGGCTTTGCTATGAGAGCCATGGTAGTGAAAGTTTAGCAGATGGCAAAAATGATCATGCAGCTTCTTAGCTTCACTGGAGACACTGACATTAACTATTTCACTAGGGCACCCTCAGCAGAGAGTTCTTGATGAAGGTAGTTCCAAGAACAAGGCCAGACATTTAATCAGGAATGAATTATAAGCATTTAAAGTCACAACAATCATAAGCCATCCCACCCCTCATATAAAGTTTTCTGAATGAGGTTTTAATTTTACAAGTTTACTGGTTAGGTACAGCCTTTGATAGCCACAACAACCTTCTAGAGCAGCCAAGCATCCTTGCATTCAGCACTCTGTGGCAGTCAGAATCAAAACACAATATAATAGGTGGCACCTTGGAGTCTCTAGTTCCATCTCACTGGACAAAGTAAGTTTGCTGCATAGTCAGTGCTGACAACAGCAGTATAGCAGCATGTTCATCTGGACCAAAAAGGAGCTACAAACTTCCTTGGAGGACAGCAGCATTAAGCCCATCACTTTTTGAACACTGTGTATTTTTATGTACAGCCTTGCTAGTTTATATCCCCGTTTTATAAGAGGCTGCATACGTTTTGTCCTTGTGCTTGCTGTCTGCAGAAAGCCATGGAGTTACAAGGTCTTGTTGCAAATGATGATGATGACGCAGAAGCAAAGCATGGATTTTGAACAGCACCTGCAGACTTTGAGGGCCATATTAATGCGTAAGACCCTCCCCTTCAAAATTAATTACAGCAGATTTATTCTAGCAAAGCTGTCAGTCTATATCACTGTATTTCCTTCCCACTAACAGGCTCTATATTCTCCTACTCCTTCCCCATTCATCCTGGGAAAGAGCTCAGTTGCGTTACAGTACCTGTACATCTCAGACCATCCTCCAGCAAGAAGTACCCAGCAGGACATGCACAGGTGTACTTTGGAGAATGTTCATTTATCTGAGGAGCAGGCAAGCACAGGTAGCTGCAGCCTCCATTTGCCATGTTCTCTTCACACCAGTTCCTACCTGTTGGTACAGCAATTAAGGAGTGAACAGGAGTGAGCCTTCATGCTACAGGTGTGTAGCAGAAGCATTACTTGTTTCAACTGGTTATAGTTATACCTGCTCTGTCCAAGAAAGAGCAATTGCAATTAGACCTCTCAACCCCCATGGGGCTGCCTGTGTTAGGAGCTCCAAGCAGAAGCAGAAATATACAAGTTATACAGTGAAGGGATACCATTTGCCACCATCCAGGCAGGGCAGGCTCCTTAAAAGTGTACACTGACTTAACCATAAACTGTATTGAAATTACCTGAAGGCTGAACAAGTTCATGATACACAATGATGTCCTGTGCATCATTGAGGTTGTTCACCAGGGTAACCAAGTCGGTTCCAGTAAATTTGTTGGCACCATAGACTGCCTCATTCTCTCCATCAATCCAGTACACGCGGTCCTGGAAGACAATGCCATTGTCATCAGCCCCATCATTCCTGCCACATACCAGCAAGAAGAAGATCTTTGACAATAGCTATAGGAAGTCATTTTTACCTCAAAAATGGTTAGAGCAAGAGGATGAGGAAGGAACATATGTGATTTCAGCACAATTCTACGATCTTGGCCATTCAAGTCCACACTTGACAGCATGTGTAGTTTAGAATCAAGCCAGTACAGGCGGCTTTTTACAAGATCTAGGAGGGGGAAAACACCAAATATATTTAGTGCCCACATGGAGGAAACCTTCAAAGCTTGCTGCAAGAATTGAAACACCCACAGGTTTGAGAACAGTGGCAGTGTTGCCCTAGTTTCTTACCATTCCAGGATACAGAGGGCTGCTGCAGTGATGCCTATGCGGCCTGTGCCTCAACTATAATATAGAGCAATTCAAGAAAAGTTACTATTTCAGTATCTGAGAAGTGCTGATGCCTGTTGCAGTGTCTTCAGGCATACAGAAGCTTCTCTTTCTCAGAAGCTGAAAATAGTCCTCTGAAGAATGACCTTGGCTTTTGTAGCAAAAAAATTGCTAAAGCTCCAGAATACCTCTGGCACAGAGACAAGTTCAACATACCTAGAGCAATTCCATTAGGCCATTGGATTTCTGTTGTCACAAGCTGCTGTCTGTCAAATCCATTCATTCCTGCTTTTTCAATTTTTGCTGGCTCACCCCAGTCTGACCAGTACATAAAGCTGTGAAGCAGAATTTATGTTGTATGATGCACTATAGTACTGTGTAGTATCACTCTTTATTATGACCAATAACTAACAAAGGCTACCTAAGTCAGTTATCAGAACATGTAGTTGTTAGGTCCGCTCTTTTGAAAGAACCTGGACAAATACTCACCCAGAGATAGGATCTACAGCAACAGAGGCTGGCTCTCTCAGCTCAGAGAGAAACAAAATCTTTCTTTTTGTACCATCTAGGCTAGCCACTGAAATGGTCTTTGCAGTTGAGTCAGACCAGTAGATGTTCTTATAAACCCAGTCAATGGCAATTCCTGCAGGGCTGTGTATGTTGTCCAGGATTCTGATGTGTGTTCCGACTTTATCACGGGTATCAATAGAGGCACTAGAAGACAAGAATTAATTGCTTTCAACCACTTCTTCTGCAGATACTATCCCTTGACACACATCAGCAAATACTGCACAAGATTTCAGGCAGGAAACACATGTGGGACATTCCACAAAGTGCCTTTTGTACAACTGTAGCAGCAGTTACTAGGAAGTGCAATAGGCATACTCATTGCTAGCTGTGGGAACTTGCATCGACTGTACTTTGTCTTCAGGACACCAGGAATCTAGTTCTCATTACCAGAGAGTAGAGAAATAGCTTGGGTAAAACATGGGGTGGTTTAGGGAAGCACACTAGGTTTAGAAGCTAAGCCCATTTACCTGAAGATTGCTTTTTGGCTGAAGTCTGCCCAGTAAAGCTTTTGCTCAGCAATATCAGCATCTAGAGCTACAGAGTTTCTTAGCTGCTCTACGAGCTGAATGTATTCTTTTCTCTCAAGGCCAATCTTCCTGATATCTCGGCGATTGGTGAAAACTAGACTTGGTTCTTTCCCTGTGAAAAGAGTTTAAGTGTTATCTGTACTTCTAGATATCCAGTCACATACTGTTCTTATACAAAAAGTTTTAAAGAGTCATCATATTTAGTATTTGCCATTCCATACTTGGTAGCAGATGCTGACAGAGTTCTTGGCTGTACCATACCTCATCCTTTTCTCCCTCCACAATTTGATGGGGAGGATCCTCCCACTCAGGGAGCAGACACAAGCAGTTTATGTCAGGCAGCTTTAAGTATCATGGCATCATTCAAAGTACCAGTAGTGATCAGATCTGTACAAGTTACACCAGTAACACCGCAACAGCTAGTGTAAAAACCACAGTAGTATAAACAGTGAATCACTTGCTGACTCATTTTAAAGTGGGGATATAAAAGTCTTATGTCAACACTCACCAACTGCCTTGCACACCCCAGTAGCAAGATCCATCTGATAGCCACGGCTACATTCACATTTGTAGCCCCCTTTCAGGTTGATACAGATCTGACTACAGATACCAGGGTTCTGACATTCATCAATATCTGTAAAAACAAAAACTTCATTTATGCTCACCTCCAATACCACCAGCAGAGTCCATGTTAAACTACAAGATACTTGCCTCCACAGGTTCTCCTGTCCAGAAGCTCAAATCCAGCTGGGCAGTCACATTCATAACCAATAATGAGATCTCTGCAGATATGAGAGCATCCACCATTGTTCACCAGACATTCATTGATGTCTAGAAGAGAGCATTGGCCACTTCTGAGAAGGCATGCATATTTAGTCTTATAGTCTTAGTCACAGAGCACTTTACCAGGTACACATCAATTTTCTAATAATGCTGGCCACATCTGTTCTGGCACTTGCAGTCATATGCAAGAGACCCCCTCAAATTCACATTTGCTCAGCTACCAGAACGTTCTATGTGTTACAAGCAGGAAGCAGTAAAGATTGGGCCTCCTGAAGTTTCAGTGTTTCTAATGCATTCAAGTGCCTTCTGGCCACAGAGAAATCATCCCAGCAGCCAGTTTGGCTAGGATAAAACCAGCCTATTAGCTAGGTTGGTCTCAGTTGTTAAGTTTGCCACCAAGAAGTGCAATGAGCAATTCCAGCTGACATCTGACAACTCAGAGGCTATACCTAAGTATATCTAGTAGTCAATGCTGTGCAAAGAGTTTATTCACTTACTACACTCCTTTAGGGGCTCATCACTCCAGTCCTTGCAGTCTCTCTGCTGGTTACACACTTTATTGATATCTATGCATTCTCCACTTCTGCACTTGAATTTGCCAGGTCCAGAGCACTGAATAACTGACATAAGAAAGATTGTGAGGGGGACTACCAGCTTCAACAGATATTCTGCAAAGACTTTATTCTTGCTCAGTTCCACACTTACTGTTGTTACAATTTGCTTCATCTGTGCCATCCAGACAATCTCTCACACCATTGCACTGCCTACTCCCATGGATGCAGTTCCCATCTTCACACCTGAACTGGTCTGGTCTGCAGGTCCGAGAAGCTGAGGACACAGCCATGACAGACTTTTACTTCTGAGGTTTACTGAAGCAAAGGAGATAAAAGAGGAGTCAAGCAGTATCTCCTAGAGAAGGACCAAGTGAACTTACGGCAGTTGATTTCATCACTTCCATCCTTGCAGTCAGGATCTCCATCACAGCGCCACTTCTTGTGGATACATTCACCTGAGCCACACTGCACCTCACTGGCAGAGCACTTCACTGCAGGTGCAGGCTGGCGGCCACACTGCTCTAGAGACTCATCTGAGTGGTCAGAGCAGTCAGCATCATCATCACACACCCAGCTGAAGGGGATGCAAGTCGAGCTCTTGCACTGGAACTCATGAGCTCCACAGGTAGGAGGTGCACACTCCAGCTCATCACTACCATCACTGCAGTCATCTTGACCATTGCAGACAAAGCTCTTGGAAATGCACTGCCCACTGCTGCATGTGAAGTCTGCTGGACTACAAGTCACATTGCCTGGGGTAACAGGAGTAAGAGAGATTAGTACAGTATCACAAGAAGGCTGACTTTTGTGTGAAGGTATTTTGTTTTGCAGCTGTTAGCTGACAGAAGATCAGCGTCCTGTACAAGGCAATAGGGAAGCCTAAATGACCACCTACAGGACACTTGGGTAGCACAGACCATCCTCCTTGCCATTGTAAGTGATAGGCATCAGATTTGAACTACTGAGTGAAAATAACCTTCTGAAGTAGCTAGGCTGTCCTGCACTTCAGACTGCAAGTCTTTGAGTAAACAGGGTCTGTGAACCCTGTGAACCGAAGACAGAACATAAGAGAATTGCTAACTCAAGAGTACAGACTAAAATTAAGGTAGTCTGATGGTCAGCATGTACTGCAGTTGGAAATTAAAGTGTTTTGTGCTGGTCCCCAGGACAGCAGTGGCCCATTTGTGTGGACCAGTGGGGATAACAGACCAAGATCTTGCCTGAGTTGATCCCGTGGTTAAGCACAGCCACGCAATTTATGTCAGTACATATTATGCTGGTTTAACAGCAATTGAGCTAACAGCTCAGTATGCCTAGGCTGATAGTTTTATCAGCTTCATTAGAAACACTGTCTGTAGATTTAATCAGAGATTAAGGATTTTGTTTGCTGAGTAAAATGGCAACTCTACAGACACAGAGCAATGGAGATCTGTGTCTCATTAACCCATCCAGGTAAGGCGGTTCTGATGGAAGCCAGCCCTGCAGCTTTGGTTACAGCAATTATGTCCCAGGACACCTCAGAAAACTCATATGTATGCAAATTCTTTTGAATAAGCCAGGAATGCTGCACTGTAATGCTGCAGTGGCAGCTCTACTTGTGTACCAGCCTGAAGTTACCCCGCCCTTGCCACCCAAACACCAGAAATCCAGCTTCACAGATATTTCAGGATAGGGCTACAAAGTAGATCAGCTACCCCTTTAACTAAAAGGTGTTACTATGCTTTTAGGAGAGAATTTGTTAATGCAAGCAACAATTTCAGAAACTCTCCAGAGAACAAGTTCTGACAGTTGGCTTGCCAGGTGATTAAGCCTACCTATAGCTACTGCCAAAATTAGCAGAGAAGAAAGACACGCATTGAATAGCTTACATTATTGTAGCTCTTAACTTAGCAGGATAGAGGAATGTTAGAAAAAGTTTGCTTTAAGTGCCTACAAAACAAGAATGTAGGAGAGATACTGATACAGTGAAAATAAGTATCTTTTCAGGTGTACTTCCCAACTAGCTCCTTTCCAGACAAGTCAATTTCAAATAGAGTTATGCAGCCACCATTTCTCTCCTTACCACAATTCTGTTCATCTTCTTCACTGTCACAGTCTTTTTCACCATCACATTTCCAAGACACTGGGATACACTGAGTTGACTGAGGGCCACAGCTGATTTCATTTACCCGGCATGTTCTCGTATCTATTGAAAAAAAAATTTAATTCAATCTTAGAGCTAGTGACCCTGGGTTTCAGCATTTGTGCTGAAAATTGAGGCTGAAAGGCTTCAGGTCTGGACAAAGTTGCAGTTATTTAGATGCCAACATCTGTATAAATTGATGGAAAAAGCTATACTATTCTGTAGTGTTCAGTTAAAAAAAGATGTTTCTGAGTCTTAATAGATCAGTATTTTAACGGTACCTTTGTAGCAGTAGCTTTGTGATTGCACTGCAGTTACACTGTAGCATCTTGAGCTACAAGTAGTAGTTGGGAGGAGTAATGCCAAAGTGCACTAGGATTGGGGCTGCAGTATTTCCCACTGTGGATCCTATTGATACAGGGAAATGACACTTCCTGGATCTATATTCCTTGACAAGTTTTGATACTTCAGACCGGAGCTGCTAATCCTGAGACCTCACAGTGAAGCCTCTGCACTGCTGCTTCCCATACCCAACATGCAGTCAGACACTCAGTCCCTACACTAGCTCTAGTGTATTGTGACTGCATTTGCAAAGTACCTGCCTTGGAGAACAGCAATCACTTCTTGGTCAAGCCACAGTGATGGTCATATCTGCCATGTTCTACTTGCTGCTTCTGACTGTGAGTAGAACCTTGTACTTGCTCTTTCTTACCACTACAAGTGCAAGAGTGCCAACTCAGTTCTGCATCTTTTTAAGCAGTGAAAAGTCTCCTCAAGATCCTGACAAGGCCAAGCACTTAGGAAGGTGCTCCCCAAGACAAGTTCATCCTTCCTTTAGGAGGAGAGCCAGACTGCAAGCAGGCAAGAAGTCAGAATGCTCCTCCCCACAGGCCTGCCTATACCACCATGCCAGGCTCACTTACGGCACAGTTCAGAACTCTCATCAGTCCCATCCTCACAGTCCGGATCTCCATCACACTGCCATCTGTTAGGCACACATTGACCACTGAGGCACACAAAGTCAGATTCGGCACACGTCTTCTTCACTGCAAGGCAGAAAAAGACACTTGTTTAGGGACCTTAGCTTAGCTTGTTTTTTGCTGACAGGGATCAGCTTCATTGCCCCAGGAAAATTATTCAGTATCCTTGGTTTATGGATGTCTGGTGTCATCCCCCACAACACTAGTAAACACTGCTCTTGAACACTTCCTACAGAGCAATTCTGTGCACAGAGCAACACTTATATGCGTTTAATCAGGCACTGAAAGACCACTATTGCTAAGGAAAGTAAGCAGGTTAGTCTATATAAGCTGCTGCTTTGAACAGACTTGAGTTAAAAATAGGTCTATTGATAATAATATTTAGGTTTTGAACTCTGAGTTTATAGTCAAGGCATTTGATTTGTCATTACAGAAGCATGGTACTATGTAACTCTACGGTAATAGTTTAGGTCTGCTTGAGGAGACTGGCAGTTCAACCACACCAGTGATGGATATAGAGTATGTTTTGCCTAGTCTCCAAGTAAATCTAGTCATCTGTCTTGGCTTCTATGTCTGCTTAAAGCAAGGTCTGGCAGCCAAAGCTAGACTTAATGTTTATAGGAGACTCGGCAGAATCACTTTCACATATAAAACAGGGCTTTTAACCACGGAATAGCCAATAGCAGAGTGCTAATAGCAAACATTTTCTATTATGTATTCAAGAAACAACTCAGAACAGGCTTATATTCTGTTCTTGTCAATCATCACTCTCACAAGTGAAGAATTTTGGTCACAAGTTTTGTCTCAGTTGCCAATTTCAGGAGAGTTAGATAACACTCAGGAAAATTCAATTGCCTTAGAAGGATACCAGGAATCAAAAGTGGTTATTCTAAGGAATTTGTCTTCGTATTCCAACTGCCAGAAGAGCTGGACAACACAAGCATCTCTCCAGTTATCCACTGTGAAGTCCTCACTTCCAGTTAGCAAGTACTACTACTGAGGCATTATTTTGATTACTTACCACAAGCACTCTCATCACTGCCATCTGAACAGTCTTCATCACCATCACATTTCCAGATTTGAGGAATGCAGCGTCCATTACCACATGCAAATTGGGATTCCTCACATTTTGCTCTCGCACCTTCAATGAAAAAAAGAACCTCAGCCTCAGTACTGTTAAGCAACATTTTCTTGTTTTCCCCACTGATCAAGAAGCTACCCAGCTTAATAAAGTGCAAACATCAACATGAAACCTGATCTGAGCTCCAAATATTTGCAGTCACCTTATTCAATCATGAAAGTTGGGCCAAAAGCTTTCCTTCACAGTACAAGTGCAGAGTTTAAGCACCATAACTGTCCACCTGCCAAACAGCAGCAAACAGTCTCAGTGTTATTCTTACTCAGTTTTCCTCTTCAAGACAGAGTCAAGTCTGCAAAAATGTGTGCCCACAATTACTTCTGCTGCCTCACACCTAGCATTGCATTGTCAAAACTCTTCAAACTTTAAGCGAACTGGATTTAAATTTGATTAATGTCAAACTGGATTAGCACTTCAATGCTCTGCTGCTAACACATTGCAGCAGAATCCCCAAGACATCTGTAAAGGTAGCTTAGATAACTGCTTTGTAGCTGAGCAAGTTTTCATGCTTTATGTTACTCCTCAAACAGTGGCAAACTGAGGCATTCCTTGGTATACAACCAAAGAAGTGTGATGCTAAAAGAGCAAAGTAATACATCACTTCCTTCTGGAATCAAGTCCATTGTCTCACAGCTGGTAAGTCTTGATTTGTTAGCACATTTGAGTAAGGTACTGCTATCTGTAAGATCCTTAGAGTGCATTTCCAGAGTATCTTCAGCTCTACTACTGTATGACCCCATCCCTCAAGGGAACGTGCTTTGTCTTGAAAGCCCTGTTAGAACTGTCACTAAAAGCAGCAGCCTGCATCTTCAGCAGCTAAGCCAGAGCTGTTCCACTTAATGCACGCAGGCCAGTGTGTAAGATTGTGCATCAGTATTGGCTGCACATACCTACAGCACGATGCAAGACTCTTGATTCTTCTTGGTTTATTGCATCATTTAGTGAGGGTGCTTTGTCCTGGGATTCCAGAGTTCAAAGGGCAACAAATATTAGTAAAGTATTATTTGCCATTTTATATCCTCTCTCTATTATATGCAAAATGCAAGAGAGCTTCCAAGTAGAAGGAAAGTACTCAGCCATTTTACATTATATTGGCCAGCCATCACGCATGAGGTATTCACAACTGCCGGACAATACAAGCAAGAACAACATGAGCAATTTATCTGCTGAAAGTCTCACATAAATTCATGATCAAAGATGTGAAACAGCATCTTACTGAGCTCTGCTAATGTTTTAGTAGCCTTAATGGAGGAGTAAAGCAGTAACTCACATATTAGAGCAAAGTTAACAACTTTTTTTATGGAACTGTGTTCAAAAAGTACCAAAAATTAGAACATCAGCTCTTGCGTATGCTGTTTCCATCCCATTTCCTTTTCTGGTTGGGAATTACACCAGCATGTGCTTTCTAGTAGCATAGTTTTGTAAAGCTACTACTACTTGGTCATGAACTGTCAATCAGCTTGCCTTGTGCTAGATGGCACACCCCAGCCACCTAGCAGTGGGAGTAGATGCCACAATTAGCAGCTTGTTCTGAGCCTGACACTTTGCTGTCCAACAAACTCTAAAAGAAGGTTAGAGTTGTGAGCCTTGGTCGCGTATTTCAGGTTTTACTGTACTACTACATAAAATATGCAACAACTGACTCCTGCTAGTTTCAGGACTTTCTCATACAGGCATTCAAAGTGAGAACAGTCAACCTTTCCCAAAATAACATACAGAGATATTAGACTAAGCCTGCCACTAAGGAGATCCCAAATAACTCCCCAGTCCTTAGTTACTCTATTTCAAGCTAGAATAACCAGAAAAGGCTTGCAAAGGCTGCCTAGTACATTGTAACTTACAAACATAACATCATTTTGACCAAATGCTACAGGGAAGCTACACACAAAGCTGAAAGAAACCATAGCTGAGCTTAGAGCTAACAGCTATAACTTTACAATTACAATCGTAACAACAATCCATTCCAAGAAGATATCATTGCTTCTGCAGCTGATACAAAGTGAAATGTCAGACCAACTCCTTTTGACAGTCCACAAAAAGTAAAAAAATCGACAAGACCTAACACCCACACAGGTG
The DNA here is from genome assembly GCA_034509425.1 of Eopsaltria australis. Lineage (NCBI taxonomy): Eukaryota > Metazoa > Chordata > Aves > Passeriformes > Petroicidae > Eopsaltria > Eopsaltria australis. The sequence goes on along the minus strand of JAVTVJ010010835.1, from coordinate 41,358 downwards.
CACATAGGTAAAGGTCAGCATCTGCTACTGCTCCTGAAGAAGTCTGTCAGACACTAGAGGCCACTTGAAACAAGCTCCAGTTAAGATGAAGGCTAGTTACAGCCAGTAACTTCAATCCCCTGTCTTACACCAAGCACAGTTCTACAATGCCAGGTAAACATTTAGTTAGATACTACCAACTAATCCCCTGCTGTTTGAAGCAACGGAGTTATACCTCAGTTTCACCTTCAGTCACTAGACACCTAATGATTTTTGGATCAGCATCAATTAGCCACTAATTCAAAGCTTCTCTTTATGTGCTATTCATACAGTAGAAGCACCTTCACAGATTTTCTCTTCCTTGGAATACAGCTTAGGCTGAAAACTGTTGAGAACCAGTAACATCAGAGCCTGTGATTGCTAACGCGTATTATTTTACTATTCCCCAGATAACTACTTACTAGGAGTTGGCTCATAAGCAGCAATGGGTGTAGGGTGAAGGAGCACAGTTACACTGACTACCCAAGTTAAACTACCTTTCTCCATATCTCTGCTATCAGTGTTAGTCTCAGCCCCTTAAGCAAGGTGCCAGATTACTTGTCTGGGCAGCTTCAAACATGTGACACCTGTGTACTGTCATCTGACACCAAGTCCCAGAAAAGCTTCCAACCGTGATTGGGAAACCTTGTGAGAGCTCATAGAAGAACTAGCTTATACTTTCCCCAGACCCTGGCAATTGCAACTACTAGTAGAAGAGAGCTGATGGGGCCACTAACTCAAACTGAAGGAACAATCAGAATAACTTGGTTAGCCAGACTACTAATTACCTTCCACTGCATATCTCTTGTGATAATTTCTGAGCACAGTGCAGTAGCAGTTTCAGTGCCAGCCAGCTTGATCCTTCATTCTACAACTGTTTACCATGTCTGTTGTGGACCAGGCATGGGAGCAACCTACATGACTGGGAGATGAGAGGTGACTAGGCAGACATTTCTCTTCTCTCTCTTTGTATGACGACTGGATACAACAACACGCTGGCAGGGCTCTACCCGACAGTAGTCTGAACTACTGCACACTGTTATGGGAAACACCATCAAGATCTGACACTGAGGACTACTTTAGGACAATAGGCAGGAGATTTAAGAGCCATAAGACAATGCAGACCTCCCAATGCCCACCTCCGACGTGGGAGAGCAAGCTGGAGCTCAGCTCCTCAAGGAAGAAAGGAGTTAGCCAAATTATTACTACCTCCACTTAAAATATTTTTAAATGACCATCCTACTAGCTCAGCGTGCAGGGCCCCTCCCAATAGGGGCACCAGCTTCTACGGCGGTGGGCAGCCCTGGAGCTGGCCACGAGCAGCGCTAGTGGCGAGCGCCCAGGCGCGGGAGCAGGGACCCGGGGTCCGCAGCACTCAGCCTCGCCACCAGGTGGAGATCCCTCACGGTGGTTATTCCGGACCCTGAAGCAGAGCCATGCCAACACCGCTGGAGAACACAAAGCCTAAGTTGCACCGCAGTTTGACAGCACCTTTAACGCCGCACGCTTTCCAAGTGCTCCTCTTTCCCCCTCCACAACAGACTCCAATCCTCCCCGACCCTTCCGCGTTAGCCCCAGCCTTTCGGACCTTCCCCTCAGCATTGATCAGGAAGCTGGGCCCCTTCCGCAGCAGGGTGGCTCCCGGGGCTCGGTCCCCTCTCACCGCTCCCGCCGCCCGCGGCCCCGGGGGGAAGGCGGCGCCTCGCCCGGCACGGGGGGCGGCGGGGCCGGCGCGGCGGCAGCGCCCCCCTGCTCACCCGAGAGCCCGGGCCCGCCCCGCTCCTCCCGGGGCAGCGGGCAGGCTGCCCGAAAGAGCGGGAGAAAATAACGAGAGCAAGGGAAAAGGAAAGGGCGGTGGGAGACGAAATCGCCGCGGGGGGCAGCGGCGGGAGCTGCCCCGGCGGTGCGCGCCCCAGCCCGCTCCCCCGGCCCCGCACTCACCGTCGGCGGCGGCGCGCAGGCAGCCGAGGGTGAGCAGCAGCAGCAGCGCCCAGCAGCACGGGACCGCCCGCCGTCCCGCGCCGCGGTTCTTGGCCGAGGCGCTCGGGTCTCCGCGCTGCCGCTCCAGCCGCATCGCCGCGCCGGGGACAGGGTGTGCGGGCAGGCAGGCGCCGCGGGCGGAGAGGCGAGGAGCAGAGGCGGCAGCCGGAGACATGCACAAGGGGAGGCCGTCCCCGCGGCGCTCTTATAGCAGCCGCCCGGCCGCCCTGCGCGCCCGCTGGTGACTCACGGCGCACTGCCGGGCCCCGGTTGGCTCGCCAGCGCCGCCCGCCCCCGCTGCCTCCTCCGCGGCACCTGCGGTCGCCGCGACGCGCCCGCACACCGCTCGGCGCGGCTCGGCGGGGCACGGGCGGCGCGGTGAGTGGCGCTGCGGCGGCGCGGAGCGGTGCGGTGCTGCGGGCAGAGCCCCCCGCGCCCCCCCGCCCGGCCCTCCTTCCGCGGGGCGGGGACGGGGACGGGCACGGCGCGACCCTGGTGCCAGAGCCCGCGCCGGGGCGGCCGAGCGCGGCAGTCCCGGCGGGAGAGGGTCGGGAGGCGCGGCGGCAGCGGCGGCTTTGTTTCCCCTGCGTCTCCCCAGCGCCGCTGCCGCCTGCCGCGGGGAGGGGGTGCGGCTCCCCCGGTCCGGGCGCCGCGGCAAGGCGTGCCGAAACCCCGCTGCGCCCTGGCTGCCTCCAGAAGCGTTCCTTCCACGCGGTGCCCACCGCCCCATGCGCCCCAGGCTCGCGTGTTCGTGCGGTTTTCCCTCCCTCTGTAGCGGAACTTGTTTTAAAACGAAGCAGGCGCGGCTCTAGAGGAAGAAAAGCGCTTCTGCGTAATCCGATCGTAGTTAATTAGTAATTTTACAAAACGATATGTCAAAGTCGTGTAATTACAAGCTAAACCTTTTATTTAAGGAGGAGAATTGGTAGTTTTATACGACGTTTGTAGCGTTTTATGCATCCAATCATGTCTCGGTGAAATACAGATAGAAAAGAAGGGCTGGTAAAATGTAAAGTTGCATTTGTACACGGCACTCTTAGAATTCGAAATTGTGCTTTCTAAAATCCTCTGCTTTTTAAAAAAATGTGTTTTTATAGACTTGCTAGTTCATTGTGGTACTGTGTGTTGTGCTTTTAACACTGTTGTGCAAATACAAACCTCAGCAAGCAGCTCCATCCAAGATGATGAAAAAGCTGGTTACTGTTTCTTCATTTGGAAATGAAGTCTTGATTTATTAGCCTAATTCTTTAAGTCTTTTCCAGTAACGTGAATGATTCCCCCAGTGAAGCGAGTATCTTTGATTTTCCGTGTTTCCTCAATGTCATAACATATTTCTTTGTATATTATTTACAGAGTGAAGCTTTTTTTGATTCACAACCAGTTGTATCATGACTACACTAAAGACAAACCATACTGCTGCATGAATAACTTTGGAGTGGATTATCTCTTGCAGTTCATGTAATGAGTGATTGCACACGTCATCCTAATGGGCAAATAATTGTTGTATCAGAGACTTGTTTAAAAAGTCAAGATTTGATTTCATGTCACTGAAATACAGCTGGGGATTATATTTCTCATATATGTGTAAATGTGAAGAGAGCAGTTCCTAGTGTTTGCCTTCCAACAGCCCTTCCACCTCATGGCCTCAGGGGCAAAGACTGCTTTCCCAGCCTGCGTGGCATGTGGCATTAGATACTACAGCCTTGCTTTTGCAAATATACGCTGCTTCAAGCAAGAAAAACCTATTGTGTACAAGGGGGTTGACTGGGGTCCTCAAGAAGATGGCTTAGTGTAAGTAGTATGTTGAAAACATCGTTGTTCTTACAGATCTTCAGCACAACATACTGCCTTCAGTTGGGTGCTCACTGCTGCGTGGTCTGCTGTGCTTTGAGCTGAACAGCATTTTCACAAATGTCCTGCCATCATCACAGAAATATTTTATAAGCCATATCCTGAGTGCAGCAATACACAAGAAGACTCCAGTCACGCAGAAATACAGAGATGGACATACCTTGGTGTATCCTGGTAGCTGATGGCCTTCCTTGTTTGTCTGTGGAAGACATGGGTTTATTGGAGGGAGAAAAATTATTCTTTGTGCCCTGCATTGTTGCTGCTCCATGAGCATCTGCACCCAGCTTTGTGATGGGGGTCCAACTTTCCATCTGGGGTGTACCTAGCTCTTTGTACACTCCAGGGTTTGGACTCCAAAGCAGAACTTGATATAATATAATTTTTATGGTTTTAACTATATTGAGGTGCTTGAATAAGTTAGTGCATGAATTCTATAATCCACAGGTTTTGGTGGAATCTCCATAAAAGGATCTCAGACAGAAAATTTTCTCCATTCTTAGCACCATCCTTACAGGAACTCTGTTCAAGAAAGGGGCAGGAATCCTGCTGGATGCTATGAGATGATGTGCAACATGGGAGCCATCTGCACTGAGGTTTCATGCCTTTGCAGCAGCTATGGTCTTTCAAAGGCTTGCTTCATGTGGGAATGGGAAGGTAACCGGGGGTTCTTCAGTGTGTATAGAAGAGAAATAGAGAGTCACTTGTGTTCATACAGGGATACAAGCCAGAATATACCCACACACGAGTATAGAATAAAATTGTGTGTTTCTCTCTGTTGAAAATACATGCGCATGGGGGAATAGCAGCCCTACTGTGCTAGTGATAATGTAGGAGCAAAGCACCCAAGACAGTCTGAGGATTAAGAAGGGTGCTGAATTGTGTAGGGAATGTAACTCATTTTTTCATCATGATGGGGAAAGCACAGTAACATTTGCTTTGTTTCTGTTAGTGACCTGCAGTCTTTGTTTTTTTTATATGTGTTTGGGTGGAACTTCTTCAGCTTTGGGGAAGTCAGGAAGCTGCAGACAGCAAGTGGATTAGAAAGTGTACAACCTCAGTACAGAGAGGGAGTGTGAAGGAAATGTGGCATTGCCACCTCAGTTAAGGAAGTTCCCATAGTCAAGTCATATATGGTATCAAATATTATGCAAAAATCGTTTTATTGCTGCTAATTGTTTTTAGCGAAGTTTCCAAGTCTCCACCTTGTTTTCTGGCCATAGCTGGTGAATATTCTTGAACATGTGATGTTCCCCTGAAAAAGCTGGAAAGTATTGCCAAGAAGCTAAGCGAACCAGTTAGGCATTGCCTGCACCTTAAAATATGATGCAACAACCAAAGGCATCATATTACCTTTCCTTTTGGGAGCTGTGTCAGATACTGACTCCCTGAGACTTTTCAACATCAATTCACTGGTTAATGCATTTGGTCTTACGAAAAAATGGATAAGTGATCCCATCCTTTGGTTTGGATCCTTTGGGATAATTAATTTACCCTGTTGGTTTTAGAGTGTAAAGTCAACCTACAAGAAAAAATAAAGAACAAAAAGGACCTTGTGGAGTACACTTAATATGAATTCAGTGTGTTTTGTTCCTTTCTCTTTTTATCTTAAAGACCATATAGCCTCCATTTCTAAATGAACTCCTGAAGCACTGGGATTACTAATTCAGCCTCAGGTCTTAAATCAATGGGACTTTTGCCTTCGGCTCCTTTGGTGAAGGACATGAAGTCAGGATGTCTGCAATATTCAGCCTAATCTAAAAAGGAAAAGGAAAGCCTCATGGGTAGAAAAAGCAGCAACTATGTATTATGGCATAACACCCTTTGTTAGGATCAGTTACAGAAATATTTTCTTCATTGTGTGCTGGCATTAAAGACATTAACTGCTTATGAGATTGCATGCCTGAACTGACAGTAAATGAAGGAGGTGTGTTCATGGCTGTATTTTGGATGTGCAGAGCCAGGATCTGTATTACTGACTTCAGAGGAGTTGTACAGAGGATGAGAGAGAGAATGCATCCTTCGGGAATAATTTAAAATAGGTATGTGCATGAGTCCTGATTCATGTGATTGCGTGTCTGTATCTAAGGGATAAACTGGCCTATTTTTTCTTTTTTCTTTTTTTTTGAACACTTCTCTGAAAACTGTGTGCAGGTTTATTCTCTTGTTAAACAGTCCTACTCATGTCCATGTTCTGTGTTTTGTCTGCAGCTTTATGCAAAAAGGGGAACAGAGAAACACATTCACAGCTTTCCAGTAAAAAGGCACCATTCCTGTAGGAGTGAACCAGGACTCAACATAAAAGTCTCCTTTACCCACCATCATCATCTGAGCAGTAAAAATGAGACAGAACTTATGTTTCACTGGTGATTTTAATTCACTTTTAAAATTTTTTTTAATCATTAGTGGTACAAGAAATGTATAGTTCATCTCTGAAGGAGACTAGAAAATACTTACTTCATTTGGCTGTATTCTACACAATGGCTAAAACAATGGATACAATTCCCAATATCCACATCCATTGGGATTTGCTGCTGATTTCTGTGAGGACAGGATTTCCTTCTCTGTGCTACAAACTGGTCAGTTTCCTTTGTATGGTCACTTATGAATGGGAATCCTGTGTTTGTGAGCATGTGTGATATGAACACAAATGCATTTTGCTCAGTGTTACAGTACTGGAAGACTTCATAGTAGCTATGTCATGTTAGGAACCTTGACAGTATTTAATTTGTTTTCAAAATGCAAATTTGCATTTCATTGGTGGCACTGTGCAGTGTGTAAGCCTGGAAATGAGAGAATTGTAAGTCGTGCTTTGGAACCAAAATTTCCATTATCCATTTTTTGTTTGCTTTTTTTCTTTTTCCAGTTACATGTGATAAAACTTTAGCTGTAAACAAAAAGAGCCTTCATTTCTGTCAGATGTGGTGCAGCTTGTGGTTTCAAAATATACCCTTACCAATTGTGCAGCTCTGCACTTTTTATATTTATCTTTAGAAATCAGAAACTCTTTAGAATATCATGCCCTCATGTGGCACCAATTCTGTATGCTTAGTAATAAACCAAATAAAACTTGGTCTTGCTGATACTGCAAGATTTATTATACATAAACTGGAGTATATTCTGATCAGATTTTCCTGTGAGAAAACCTGCTAGCATGAACACATATTAAAATTCCAGCAAAAGTGCATGTTTGTAAATTTTTCCAGTGGAAAAAGAGGAATTTGAAATTTTGTTTTTCTTTAATGTGCACTGATTAACAGTCTAGATGTTCACCTTCGTGGAAGTACACGTGCATGCACATGGTACCTCTGACATTTGTGTTCCTAAAAAACCTGTAGTAAATGGAGAAGGATATTAATATTTGTTTTCTTCTTTATTAAGGATGAAAAATGATGTGGTGTATGGTAGAAATAAGAAAAGTGATTAATTAAGTGGGCTAAAACTTCTGATTGTGGTGTTGTGCCTGTAAAGCATAGGAAATAGAACAGGGAGCAAGACATTACTGGCAAGCTTGGAGTGCACCATGATGTTCATGCAGTATTTTGGGAATGTTTAGATTTGGAGGATAATTTGGAAACAGAATACAGTGTATTATACTGAATATAGAAATCCCAGAATATGTTCTTGGTTCGTACAAAAGGTAACGGATGTTGCAGAAAACCAGTTTGTACCTCTGTGTAAGGATAAGCAGCAGAGAGCCATGCTAGGGAAATTCTCACTGTTCTATGCAGATAGACTGTGGGACTTTCTGGTAAAAAAAAGAGCAAACTAAGGACATGGTGAAAGAACTGCCCTGGGCTCATCAGTTCTTTGGACTTAAGAGTGGATTGTGTTTTCTGTGTCCCATAATTCTTGCAAAAATGATCTGTTGTTACACTCTGCATTGCCTACTCATATTTTAAGTGCAAATATCATTTTTCATCACTAAGGGTGTTGTAAATTCTTGCCATTTTCATTCATTAGCCCTTCCTCTTCCCCATATGTTTAAGTTTCACAGTCTTTTTTTGGATACTCTTGTTAGGGAAGAGGTGTAATATTCGACAGGCAAATGGTCATGCTTGTCTCTGGTGCAGGTGGTGTTTGGCAAGAAGTGGTAGACAGATTTAGAAACTGAGGAAATTCAATATAACAGCACTTCCTTACATTTTAACTTACATTGATCAGTACTGATGCTTTTGCATCTATATGCAAGATAATACTGTTCTGCATATTGAAATATTGTTGGATTTTGCTTACAAGGAAATTGCTTCAGTGAAATTAAATGATGCCATGAAATACAGTTTCTGAAACTATTTCAGTAGTATAATCTGTACAATAAAATGTGTCTGCCTATAGTAGTTTGTAGACTCCAGCATTAATTCTGCAGGTTGAAAATCAGCTTTCTTAGGCCTGGACCATCTTAGGACATACCCAGATAGGATAGATATAGGTATATTCTATCCTTGTAAGCTCAATTTTTTCCTTTTACAACTGGTTGCAAAAGGAAAAGGATGGTTTCTTGTTTTTTTTTTTTTTTTTTGCTTAAAATGAGACATTTACCGTAAACCTGATCAAGAGTACCCTGATGTCTTGTTTCTGCATCACTTAGTTTTCTTCTAATTTACATGCAGAATTTATTTATTTTTTAGTTTCGTTCCTGTTGCTTCTGAGGCAGAAATTTGTGTTCAGTGACTGTGCCTGACATTCTTCCCTGTCCTCTCTTAGCTCTCTCTTTTCCAAGCTGAACTAGCCAAACTCTTTTAGGCTCTTCACTGTTGAGAGACCATTCTTATAACCATTGTGATGGGGATCATCAGGCTGTCTCCCAGCTTGAATCCACCTTTCCTGGGCTTGACTGAACAGGAAGGTAGGCAGTACTCCAGGGCTCGAGGAGCTCCTCCACAGGAGGACTTTTTCAAGTGTGCTGTGCTGACATTAAGCTGACACTGATAATTTTCCTTGCTGGATATCTTGCTTGACTTATATCCTGTGCTCTCCCTCTGGTGATCTCTGGTGCACATATCCACCCACCCTAAATATTTATCTTGAGAAGCAAGTTTATAATCAAAGGGGAGAAATTGACATTTCTACATGGCCATTCACAGACGTTTATACAATTTCTGTTATTTAGTTTATATGTTACTTGTCTGTTAAAATGTGCTGTCCATCTTCATGCCCTTAATTTTGTCAACCTCCTTTCTAATTTCTAGATTGTTGGTGACGGTGTTTAAGATTGATGATAATACTGTGTGATAGGTCCCATGGCTGATCACCTCCTAGGAAGCTCCTTTATCCAAAAGTTTTCTTTTCACCATTCTCCTCATATACCCTTTAAGCTATGTATGTTACCCCATCTGGCAACTCTTGTACAAATTGCCGGCATTTGCTGCTTAACTAGTAGTTTCCCATGCTCATTTCATTTAGATTCTTTGCTGAGTGACATGTGGACTTGATCTAGCTAATCAGTTGAAAAATTCAAGTGGGTTATTGAAAGAAAGACTGAAGTTAGCTGGGTATAGTCAAATTCTGGTAAATCCCAATTGCTTTCTCCCGTTTTCCAAGCACACATGAAGTTTATGAAGTTTTCTATTCTGTTCTAAAACTTAGTATATTATTGAAGTTGAGACTGTAGGTGGCTGGCTGAGCACTTGGAGACACTTCTCCCATTGTCTTCCTTAAATATAAACAAAGTTCATTTTGTTCTTCCAAAGCACATCTTAGGATAGAGACTGTCTTTGCCACCACAAAATCTTTGGAGTTTCAGCTCTGCTCCACTTGTACTGCTTCCCTTTTTTCCTTTAACCATCCAATACTTGATGGCATAATCGTTGTTCTGTTGAAAAGTGAATCAAGTATTAATTTAGTTACAGAGCTATACTTAGAGGATCTTTGATCCTAGTGTCATATTCAATATGTGTGCAATGGATTTTCTTTTTTAAATTTATTAATTCATTTAATGATCATTTGAAGGAATTGCAAACTCTCAAGTTTTTAAAATTTGACCTTTTACAATAAACTACTTAATTCATTTGATTTAAAGTGAGTTGGCTGGTGATCATTCAAATCAGATATTACTAGCTCTGATGTGGAAACCTTAATAGAAAACAAAACTCAACTGCAGTAATGTTGGTTTATTGGCTACCTGGTGAAGATACACCCATCATTCATGTGCTGAAGTAGCCAGAACTGACAGCAAACAGTAGTATGTTTTTCTGCATTTGGAAAGTTCAAGTAAAATTACAAGGTCCTGACGTACCTTTCCCCCATATAACACTGGAGAGCTGTGCCTGCCATCTTGTCTGGTTGGCCATATCCGGCTCCAGCTCTATCCCATTATAATCTTTCTGTTTCAGACTGATTTTGATCTTTTTTTCCTGAAGTCTGTCACATCATCAGTAGGCAAAACTACTGCACTGTTGTAACCATTATTTCATTTTACCCGAATTCTTTAAAATATAGGTAAGTACCTTTTCAAGGCTGTGTTTTTGTCATGGTTGCAATTTTATCATGTCTCTGTTATTCCTTGGAGATCCATTTTATCATGATCTCTGTAGTTAGTTTCAGTGACAGCATGGCAAAGCATCTCCTGATACAGGAAGATAAATCTTACTTGCATATAAAAAGTAATTCTTAGGCTTTTCAACTGCAGTTACCTTTTGTCTAAGAATATTGCTGTGAAGATACTGAGCAGCAGCTCAGGATAGCTAGATTCAGTTTATGGCTTGGCTTTGTAGAATTTTTTCAAATGTTCTTGTGCAGATCAGTTTTTCAATGCCTCTTTGCCCAGTAAAATGAAGGAAAAAACGTCCCCCTGTGTCAGAAAGCACTTCCAGGGAGTATATTTGTCAATGTTTGGCAAGGGCTCAAGTAATTTCTACTATAAATACAATAGAAGTAGTGACTGGATGGTTCAATCCTCAGAACAGTTAATACATTGTTTTTGTTTTTTTCAAAAATGAAAGCTTAGGAAAATTTCAAGATACATCAACTATTTTGTAGAACAAACCCTATCCATGCCTTTCCCAATAGTTGTTATTATTATTTGAAGTCTTGGCTTATTTTCAGGTAAATACGCACCACTATTCAAATTTTAAATTTATACCAATGTGTGTAAAAGCGAGTGACTCACCTAGAAAAAAGGTTTTGTTAATAATTTCTGTTATGAGATCCTGATTTCAGACTGATGTTCTCATTACTGTTTATTAATTTAGGAAAAAATTGCTTGCTCTTGTATTTCTTACCATATGGTTGAAGGAAACTGACATATTTTGGGCATTCATTCTGAGAATTCTCAGAGCTTTGCTTCTGCACTCCAGGTTTAGGACATGTGATTTGCCATTTGAAAATGAGGTTGCCTGTGTTTTTTGAGTCTCATTGTCACATAAAACACACTACCTTTTCTTAAGCAATAGTGTTAAAATAATGAGCCTCTGGTTCATATAGCTGTGATTTTCCTACAGTTAGAATGGTGAATTCACCCAAGACCCCATATCATAACAATTATTAAAAATAGAGATGATACAAAGCCAGTAATGGATGATAATAGAAAAGTAAGACTGCAGAAAAAGACACTGAAAGAACTGTGTTAAATGGAGGACTCGGGAGATTTACAGTTACAGACTATAAATAATTGCAGAGATAATAGTATAAATGAAAGAAGGGAATTACCTGCATTCTCAGAAGAAAGAAAGACAAGGTGCAATGGCCTGAAGCTGAAACAGGAAAATCTCAAGTCATAAGAGAATGTTTCTTACAATGAGAGTAATTGTGCAGTGAACTAGAGGGCAGTGCAGTGGCACTGCAGATGGGTTACCGAGGCCATGAGCATTCCTGCAGAGGGGAGCTGGACAGATCAGGTGACGTAGATGAGCTTCTCCAGCTGCTTCTTATTTCAAGAGCTTACGAAAGTCAATCTGTTTCTCTGCATCATCTTCATAAATCCTTCTACAGCTGCCAGTCATGTTGTGCCAATGGATTATTGTACTGAAAAGCGTCTTTGCAGCCAGGACCATGAACCCCAGTGGCTTCAGTGAGATAAGGGTCTATCTTGTCTCATTTTCAATTGAAATTAAGTGTGCTTTCTGCTCTGGTTTTCCCAGCAGGCTCCATCTTTGTCTCACTCTTGCTTACTCAGTGAGTAAGTTCTCATTATCATATTCATTGTCATGTTCAAGTGCACTGTACTGCTTATCTGTTGTGTACGCATCAGCAAAAGCATGCAAGAAGGTCCAGTGTGACCCTAACCTTCTTCTCCCTACGTTTCTTCTTCCTATATGCTACGTGCTAGTGACACCACCTCTTTCTGACTAATTCCAGCAGGTGAATACAGCTGTGGGCTTATCTAGGCTTTACTTGGGTTACTTGGAGAAAAAAAAAAAAAAAAGAGAGTCATGGTCTACTGGCATTTGGTTTGGATATAGCAGAAGCCCTAGTGGTGTTAACACATTCCAGGGAAAAACATGAAAAAAATCTTGGGAAAATTCCTGATCCCTTTTCCTCTCCTGTTAGGAATTAGAAATTCTAGGTCCTCATTAGTGCAAATTGCCAAGAAAAACCACCCCTGTTTTATCTTTGGTGGTTTTGCTAGGTGGTCATTCCTGTGATGGAAAAAAGCAGAAAATGTCATACATTGGTCTCCAGGCTGTCCATCGGTTTCAACAACTGGTACTTGATAGTTTGCCCTTGTTCATGGTTGTAACACTGCTCTGAGCAAGTAACAAGCAATGAGATTTCCTGATTTTAACCTGAAAGTTAGCTCAGAAATGGCGTTAGACTCCAAAAAAGCAGCTCCAGCAAGAAACTACAGTCTGGGAACATGACTGTTTAACTGCAAAATGGGGGTGTGACCAGGCTTGGTGCTGCATCCTGCTTTTCAGCTGGAGCTGGAAGGCCCATCTGCAGGGTTAAAATCACAGCAAGATTCAGCCCTTTGTCAGCAGGCTTTAAGAGGCTGCAGGATCTACTCCCTTTCACAGTTATTTTGCAGGGAGAGCATTCTTCAGTACCTACTGACAGGCTGTGCTCCACAGACATCAATAATTTAAGCTTTGCGACAGTTTTGTGAAGGAACTCGTGCATATGAGCCTGGGGGCCAGCCACAGGACTGGTTCAGCAGGAAGGCAATTGCCATGTTAAGCTGCCCTGGTTGTTTATCCACTTCTTGCTGCCTCACTGCGCCATGGAGTCCTGAGCCTTGTTTTATTTGTTTTCACTCCTCAGTGCAGTTACTGTCTCAGAAGGTGGTTCTGGACTAGTGATCCCCAGGAGCAGTGTATCTGAGGGAGAAACCTTTGGGTTTGAAAAAGTGTAAGCACTTAAATCTTCCCAGACGTCCTGAGGCTTGCCAAGCAGGGGCATCTTTATGTTTCAGGGCCAACCCTCCCTGGGTAGTGAAGTGCTAAATTTCTCCTGTTCCAAATAGATGACACTTTCTAACTGAGATCCTATCTCAACCTTTTCAAGGAAATGTTGATATGAGTATTTTCTATGCAGTTTTAGGTGTGCTTTTCCCCAGTAGTTCAATTTGAATCCAGATTCTTCAATAAGGTCGACACTTACATGCTTTGTATTGGGGTACAGATTCTATATTTGGACCTTAGTTAGAAGCATCTTGCTACTCACTCTGAAAATTAAGGACTTTTTATGTAGTCAAACTGCAGGCCGCTGGTTCAGTCAGTGTGTCTGGTTTTCTGCTTTCCACCCCTATGTAACTGTGGGCCAGAACAATTCTCAGAGCAGCATCTTGCCAAAGGCACACCTGGCAGCTGCCTGGCTATAGCTAGCTGCTGTGTTTCTGATTTTAGTATGGCTATAAATGAAGCAACAAACTTTCTTCCCAGGCTCCAATTTTGGCTAAGGATGTTGTATTATTTAGCTTTGCATTAGCAGGTGGAGAAGTGCTTATATGGTCGCTTAACTAATTAGTTTCACTCTTATTTTTGAAGAGTTTACTAATAGTTCAGTCCATTACTTTAACAAAAAGCATTTATAATACCCATGAATTGAAAGGGTCTGTCAGTGTTGCAGACATGTTGGTAAGCAACTGCATATCTGCTTGCATGAAGGTAGTATATAACATTCTGTGTGTAAGCTGGAGACAGATCATCCGAAGTGAAGAAAAAACTTCAAAAAAATAAATATTTGTAAAGGAAAAGTGTAGTTGTTCCTTAGAAACCCAAAGTATAGTGATCTGAATCATCAGAGAATTGTCTTACCACTATGTCAGAATTAGGTAATATACTATTATTTTGTAGCTGTTTTCATCATCATTATTATTAATAATTAATCCTAATAACATAATAAAGAACATCTTAACATCTTTGCTGAATTTTTTAAGGCTTCCAGTGAGACTGTTACCAGATTTGGGGGTGAGCAAAGGCTGGTGTTAGTATTTGCCTTTGTAAACTTACATCTGGCTCAGTGCAGCTGGTAGGAAGTAGTACAAGACAGACCTATAGAAAAACTGGGCTAGAACTGCCCTTCCAAAGTCATCTGATCCAACTCCTGCCTCTAGAGAAGGTTGATATTCCTAGGTTGCTCTGATATGGGAAAAAGCACATCTTAACATGTTTTTAAAGCCTTCCAACAATGGAGACTCCAGGTATTTTTCTCCATCAGCAGGACATTATTGGCTCTTTTGTTTGTAATCTGCAGTTTTCCACCTGACAATTTAGATGCACTAAACCTTATAGAAGTTAACCTTTACATATACTAAACCTTAAGGAAGTTAACTGTGCTAAGGATGCTGCATTTGTGTTATGCTTTGGACAAGATTGAGAGGCTGTAAGGGTATCTTTGCAAATTTAAGTGACATAGTTTTATTCCTGGTTAAACAAGCCAGATGCTTACAGCATGCCTGTCTAATGTACAAAGAAATTTTCAAGGGCACTTTAGCAGAGATGAAAACTTCAGTTACAGCTGGTTTGTGTGCCAGAAGCAGTCCTAGGATTATGCACAAATTCACCTGATGAATTGATCTGAATATGACTTGGCAAAAGCTCACACCAGAAATCAAAAGGATCTGAGTCCTGTGAATAAAATGCTCAGTGTACACACTGCCAACTGGGCTCCTTACTCGTAGCAGTCATGACGCAGGTGGGTGATGAAATCTATCCTCAGCTAGCCAGAGGGCAGGAAGCAGAGAGCAGGATGGCAGCCAGCAGCTTGCTCCCTTTCCTGTGTGCTGCTTGTCCCCCTTCAGCCTCTGACTCTGATGAAGGGGAGCAAGTCAGACCCTTCTCGGGCTCCTGTCCCAGCCCTCTGCTGTTTCCAAGGCAAAGTTTTCCATGACATGATACTTTTGCACTTGTGGATTGCAAAGCAGGGACAAAGTCAGGTGACAGCTAGCCCTGTACTAGAGGCCTCTGGAAGTTCTCACAGTTGTTTTGAGGTGGTTGATTCATGTGGTAGCAGATAGAGTTCTGTACTGCAATTCCTCACTGCACCAGGCCACAGGGCAGAGAGCTGGCACGGTATGTAAACATCTCACTCCCCTCTCAGTCTCACCTTTTCCATTCAGGAGCTCCAACATGTTAATGCAGAAAGGCAAGCTTTCTGTCATTGAAACATGAACATCTCAAAGCTGTGTTTGCAGAGGCAATGTGGTAAAACAACATTCATGGCCAAATTCATTTCTCCCCCGTTCTCATTTCTAGAGGTGAACCTCACACTTCTGAGTAAGTAACTCAGACTTGGTAAGTTTTTATAGAGTTTGCCCCACCAGAAAGATGCCTGAGGTTGTTGTCTTCACTGCTAATGTCAGAAGTAAGCACTTGCTGATGTAGAATGTATTGTTTCTTTACACTCACATTTGTTAGACGACTTTACATAAAAGGTATAACATTCTACCTCCACCTAAATTCCTTGATTTGAATAGTTATCAGTAGCAGAATTGCACAGAACACATGTTATGAGAACAATACCTCCATTATGACCTACTAACATTGTAATCTAATTTGAGTTTAAAGAAAGACCTACATATTAACATCCTGTACAGTAGGATATCTGAATGCATTTTTATGGTACAGAAACACTGATCTCTGACAGAAGGTCAGAGCATTTGTGTTTCAGGTATTTATGTTTCAGTGTTATTTACTTTGCCATTTTTAACTGGTATAATATTTTAGTTGAATTAATATTTGTCTCCTTAGACAGTCTTTATTTTATTTAGTTTTGTTTGGTTGGTTTGGTTTGATTGTTTTGTTATTTAAATGTTAGAAGGTTTGAAAAATATGACGTTGAAAAGACTTTGTTAATTAAGGAATAATTCCTTATTTGGAACCAAATTTGTGTCTCGAAACACTGAGGACACAAAGGAGCCTTAATTTTCTCATAATGGCCTAGATTAAAGATAATGTTGCAACTGCAGTGATCAGCCATGGCCTATATCAGAAGCCCAGAAGCTCATAGTCTCTAATGTATTTCCCATCAGGGGCAGGGATGTTACCTTTACAGGCCGAGGGAGCCCAAAGCACAGGAGATTCAATGACTTTCCCAGTGTTGTGGCTGGACCTCAGTGACAGAGCAAAGGGTTTGGGTAGCAGCAGTTAAGATCCTTTCTCTCTGAGTGGTGCAGCTAGAGCCCTGTGGAGAGCTGGTGCATGTTCCCATATGGACTAGATTAGCTGCACTGCATATTAAAAACATGGCCACAAACTGTTTTTTTTCTAATGCAGTATTCTGCACTGGTGTAACGTGTGACAAAGTTACATCAGCAAGAATTTATTACCATCAAATGCAGCTAAACTGCAAATCTTGCAAGAATGCTTCTGTTTACATGTGAGCCAGCTCTTGTCCTCCTTGGAGGGAATCCCTCCATTTATATAGGGCTCTTCACTGTGCTCAGATTTCCCTCGGTTCCTGTCGAAGACATCTCCTAGAGGCATATTTAAGTGAGTCAGGGTAAAGATACCTAAGGGGAGTTTGAAGTATCGAGTTTAGCTTGCTTGTTTTAACTCACTACTATGAGCACTTAGTTCCTGGGTCACGTAAGCTGTTTAAAAACACTCCTTGCTCATTCTTATGCAAATCTGAATACTGGTCCTCGAGCCAGATCTCAGTTATGTATACAGTGTGGCAGCTGGTACTTGCTCGCATTCCTAGAGGGCAAAAATATTGATTGTTTATTTTTTTGCCATAGAATTTTGGGTAACTGAGCTGTTTCCTTCAGTGCAGGCAAGCTGTCTTCAACGATTAACTGCAGTAGCTTAATTAAATAATTTGAAAGTTTCTATTTTCATTGTGCTAGTTGGTATGATGAAATACATATTTTTTTGGTGTCAATAGAGTTTTTCCGGCTGTTTAATAACACATAAATAATGGTACCTTTTTAAAATACAAGTTTGTTTTCACAAACTTGTATTTTAAAAGTATGTGAGTTGTATTTCCCAATTCCAGTTTAAATAAGGTATTGTGAATACCAAGAAGGCTGGAAGATACATAATGGCAAATAACACAGACAATTCCTAAAAAAACGAAGCAATTGCTTGTGTCCAAGTATGTGTGAAATAAAGTAAATCCTGGCTCGCCTTTCTTAACATTAGATAGATGGTGCACAGTAAAGGCACAGAATTATATCATAACTTAGTCAGAAAAAATACCAGAATTTCTTTTTGAGATATTACATATGGTAATTTTACAGGCTTACTTCTCAATGGAAATTTCAACATTCAGCTAGCAAACAGATGTTTGCCAGACACACCTAAGTTGTCAGAATAGCTGCCTAACATACATGGTGTGCCTATTCCCCACTTGAAATACCACATTTTGATTTCTGCCTGACTTACACAATAGTAGGCCTATTTCTCCTTCCCATTCCTGTTCTGACTTTTAGATTACTTGTTCCTGCTGGAAGTACTCTCTAATATTTAATTACATCTGCCATTTTCTGCTCTATATTTTGTATAGTCTATTATTCTTATGCATATACAGAGAATAGTCTTGCTTTTCAGTTTCTTTTTCTACACTTATTTTGTGTTCTGTTTGCATAGCCTTACATGTTTTCAGATATGTGGAGCTTTAGGGATCCAGCTTTGTCGATAGGTCTTAGAGAGGAGAAAAAAAGAAGGGGGGGGAGTGAAAGTGCTGAGTTAAGTTCCAGTTGTATTAATAAAATAATGCAAGTAGTAAAAGTAAAAAGTAAAAGTAAAAGCAAAAGTACTTGCTTTTGTGTCAGTGGTGGTGTGGTAAATAATTGCAACACCCCCGCTGAAGTGTGCAATAAAAACTGGGTAAAACCAATTATGGCAAGGTTAGAAAATATATTTGTCTTTATGTTGATTGAATAATTGTTATGGTGATTGAAGTGATGTGAACTAAACCACTTGTTAACTGTATTACATAGTCATAATTTGTATAGGTGTATTGATGTCTTTAGAAAAAAAAAATTAGCTGAACAGGATTTTCATAATGAATGGTTTCTTGGATAAAAATATGGCCAAATTTTAGCTTTGTGAGACATAGCAGTTACCAACTGGAAGACACATCATGGTGCCTCGTATGCTTTGCAAAATAATGGTAATTGCAGGAATATTCCTCAAACCACATGGAAATGGGTGGTCCCAGCAGCAAGGAACAGCCAAGTCTATCCTGTGATTTATTAGGAGTAAACAATGCCAGAAGATGACTGGATGGCTTGTATAATGCAGAAGGTCTCCATTGTCTCAGAAGGGAAGGTGAAGTGAAATACAAGGCATATATGTTGAAATCTAGAACAGAGGCTTTGCAGATACTGAGATCCTGTGGAGAGAAGCCGTAGCCTGCAGTCTGATGACACTGTGATGATGTGTCTGTGGTTGGTTGAGCTCATGCACCAATGCCCTCTGCATGTGTGCTCAGCTTCCTGGAGAGCAGCCAGCTCCAGTTCAAAAGCATGTTTGTGAAGCCCAGCCCAGAACACTCAGCCTCTGCATATAGCTTATTAGCCTGGGCGCAGTGTCACCCTGGCAAGGTCACAAGGGTTTTCAGTTTGGTGCTGGCTGGAGGCCCATTAGACTGGTGTGCAGGCAAAGGGAGCTCCTGTGTACTTTTTGTAGCTCACTTATCCACATCCCATAAGAGCTTATGAGGATAAGCAGTAACACAGAGGTTAAGAAAAATGAACAGAAAGCTCTGGAGCTCTTTTGAACAAAACTATTTTTACTAAGTAAGCTTGTATATTACTTGTGGACTGGGTCATTCATATCCTTTTAGAGGCCATGGAAAGGAGGGTTAAAGGCTTTTACTTAAAGGCAGGCTAACACACACTTAAAGTACTGCTATGCCAGCCTTATCCTGTGTAGGGTTTGCAAGAACACCTGACCTGTAGGACAGCTTTACCCACTCACAACTCGCTGGCTGCTTAGCTGCAGTGCAGGCTGCTGCAGAAGAGATGTCACTGTGCCTGCCACTGCACCTGACTGCTCCTCCCCAGGGCTTCCAGTGCAAGCATGAGTTTTGTGCAGCCACGTGGAGAGCTGGGCTGGTGGACCACCTGGCTAAACCCCAGTCATTTCCCTGTTGCTGGCATTCAGCTGAGCAGCTTCCGAGTTCCAGCCCCTCTGTGTGGCCACATGAGCAATGGCACAGGCACGAGAGGGAAAGTGGCTGTGGGCAGGGAGAAGGGGGTGACGCCTCTCTAGTGCAGCACTGGTTTTCACTGTACTGCCTCTACAACCGTCCCTGCCTACCACTCTTTGGGTATGCCTGTATGGCTCAACATCAAATTACACCCCTCCTGAGGCACCTCTTCAGGCACATCATAGCCCAGGTGTTGTGGGCACTGCTTCTGAGTTCCCATCTGGCTTGCAGTGGATCCAGGCACTGATTTGCAAGAAATAGGAATAACTGGAATCTAAGCTTAAGGACCACTACAATCTATCCTGACAATAACTGTGTGGGGTTTGTTTTGTTTTTGTTTTGTTTTCTTCTCATGTATAAATACCTAGTTTTATGAAACAGATGTGTTGGGGTATTTTTGCCTGATGTTATTTTCTCTGAAGTCCTGAAAGCTGTAGTAGGCCCACCACAGGAACTGAACTTTGAGTAACGTGGTATTGAGAGTGAAATCTTTCGCAGGGGAATGACCTTGATATTTCTGACATGTAGTAGCAGGAAAGGTTTGGTTTTTTTTCAGATCATCTAAAAAAATTTAGAAGTGGAGTGTATCAGAGAATCAACTTCTAAGACATGTTTTTGCTGAAGAGAGTAGAAGACTCACTAATGGAAAGCAGCTCCACATTTTACCACTTTCATGCATCATCAGTGCCTTTTCTGAAAGTCTTATTCTTTGGCAAATACTGATCAGTGGATGTTGAAGATGAGGAAGTATAAAATAATTTGATTTTATTTTGATGGGTGGTCTGCCAAAAGCAGGCACAGCCTTAATGACAAACTGTGATCATGGTATCTTAGTAGCTGGGAAATAAAGTTTATTCTCCAGTGTAAGACAATATGCTGAACATACAATGACAGGCATTTTAGGCACTGTGTGTGGTTACTGTCACAGTTATGCTGAGGAATAGTATTTAGTTCTTCAGTAAGAAGTATCCCTTGAGGAACAGGGGTGAAGCAAGACTAGAATTCACATAGTTTTAAGTTACACATTTTTCTATAAATAGAGTGCCTATTAAAATGAAAAAATAGAGCACCTATTAAATCTGCCATGGATTTCAGTGGGAACTGAAGTGGGTCATAGGTCTGCATAGAAACTCAAAAAATAATGAAATGTTATGCATGGAAGTGCCTGCACCATGCCCCAGATTCTTCGTCAGGTTTTGTACTGTTCTTTTTCCACATAGATTTGAGTTCCTGCAGTGACTCTTTATCTACTAGTGCTCATATTTATAATGTGCTTCAACAAAAAGGTATGATTAGCGCTGTGTTCTGGATATTGGCTTGTCTCTGGGGGTAACTTTTTTCAGATCTTATTATTTATGTGTTACCCACAAGCACAGAAGCTGCATAGTAACCCACCTCACCGACAAGAAGGTTGCCTTATATCACTATGGCATACTGAAGGTGGCAAGAGACGCACTTGAGTTCTGTCAAATTATGTTTACAGCTTTTGAATTATCAAGGTTCTTTGTGTTGCCAGTGCGGTGTAGGAGTGCCAAGGAGAGATGGAGGACTTGTGCCTACACCTGTGGAATGGGATTAGCAGCTGACCACAATAACCAAGGTATTGAATAAACAAAGAGCCAGATGTTGATGCACACCAAAGACAGGCAATGTCTGTCTGACAATGAACCATAGTTTTTCCCTGTGTTACACTCTGTCAGAGACATCTTTTACAAAGCAAAACTTGATGTCCAGTTTTGCACAGAGTCTGGTTTTGCTGCTATCTCAGGTGACTTTTTATCATTACATCTGGATCAATGAATCATCCATAATAATTTTGTGTTGCAACCAGAAGCACGGATTCTGTTTCTTGTATATACAGCCCACAAGCAAACTAAAATGGATTGAGGGCTGAAACAGTGACATGTTCTCCACTATCTAAGAATGTGTCGTTTTGGTTAAGACTATTAGAAGTCATGAAAGCCTGTTATAAAATCCGAAAATACTCTAGCTTCTACAGAATTTTTCAAGTCTACGCAGTACTGGTGATCACGTAAAGGTGTGACTGCTGTGGTAGCTTAGTTGAAAAGGGCTATTTAAAATAAAAATATTATATGGCTAAAATTTCAGATTGCCGAAAGGCCTCAAAAGAAAAACCAGTATTTCTGAAATATTGCCTAGGTTATAGTATTGTAAACACAAAGACAAGAGCAACAATTAATACTGCCTTGGAAGTGTCAGACAATATGGCTTGGCTTTGCAGATCAGATTATTGGCTCCAGTCATCATCATCAGTTATAATAGTTATTATAGTTTCAAAAGACAGCCGCTCTTGTCTTCATTTAACCAACTGTGCAACAGGACTACATCACAGAGCAAATTCCTTCTATGAGTGAGCAATCCGGTTATGCCAGTAAATGAGATTTTATTGTCCTTATCTTGCTTCTTGTGTGAACAATTGGAAGTTCTCAATTTTCTTTTATCTCTACTGAATAGCAGAGACATGCTGACATGAAACACATTGGTAGGAGAAAAATAAATGTAAAGCAACCTATCTTGAGTGCTGTTGTATCTAGATATGAACATAAACATGACAAATATGTGGAGTCTATTTCTGTCATACCTGATGCCACTGGCAGAATTTTAGCGATTTGTGAAATCTCTCACCCAGATCCTGAGCTTTAGGCTGTATTCAACAGAGGAACCAAGAAGGTTACAGGGCACTGACCCTCTCAGCAACCCTTGAAAGCATTCATGAACATGAAAATATGAAATATTCTCATTCAGATTTTTCAGTTCACAATGTGTTTCCTTTGCTGCAGTCAGTTTCCTAGTGATTTTTAATGGCTCAGAATCTGTGGATATTTAGCAAAGCTCATTCATAGGCCAGTTGAACCAGACATTCCAGTTGGTTTCTCTAACCATAGAAATGTGGTAGACTAGGTGAAAATGTGGAAAAGTAATGATGGAAACAAGTCAATGGAAGCTTTCTTTTGTGTTTGAAGATGCAGTGTGCTACCTGCTTGGCAGTGATCAGCCTGTTATTTGATGGCTTAGCTTAATTAAACTCTGAAATCTCTTGTATCCCATGTTTCAATTCCCTGTGATTTTTAGTTTTGCTAAGCTCTGACAAGTGGAATCTTGCAGAGTTCACTGCAATTTAGGTTTTCACTTTGCCCACAGAGGATCTGGGTGGTGTTTTTATGGCAATTAGGGAACTTCTGTTGATCTGGGAACACTATCCCAGTGTATGGTCTTGCAGTGTCAAGGCCTTCCCTCTAAACCACCCCTCTATCTCCTGAGGTTGGTGGGCTAGGAATGGGCAAGAGGTTGGGAGGGGACAAACTGGTACAGCAAATACTGATCACAGGGATGTTCTATTGTGCCCTATGTGTCATATGTTCTATTCTATATGGCATCATGGTTAGCAATAAAAATCGAGGGGGAAGAGGAAAACACAGGGACACCCCCAATTATGGCATCTGTCATCCCAAGCAATCCTTACAGGTGCCAAGGCCCTGCACTGCACTGCATATGTGCCTGCTAATGGGAAGTAGTGAGTAAATTCCTTTTCTTGCTTTGCTTCCAGGTGCAGCTTTTGCCTTTCTTACTAAACTGACTTTATCTCAACCCAGGTGCTTTTTAAACTTCCTTTTGTCCTCTCCCCTGCTGAGGAGGGGGACTGAGACATCCACATTGGGTGGATGTCTGGCAGCCAGCTGTTGTCAGTGCACTGTCATTGTCTTACCTAAGACTATATTTTAAGATGAGATCAACATAACCAATCTCAATAAACATGTTTGGCACACTTCGTTGTACAAGACCAGAATCCTGACATAGGTTCTCAGGCATCAGGGTTACTTTTATTCACTCAGAAAGTCATGACATGACTAGGTTTATTTCAATGTAAAGCCCATCTGCATAGCCTGCATTTACAAAGAAATGTTACTTTTTCAACGGAGAGTGATCTGTGGTTTGCAAAATGAAAGATTTAGGATTTGATATACTTTTAAGACAGTATCATTGTTCAGGCTTTCCGTAGATTGTTTTCACAGTGATTCAAAGGCCCAGGAGCTGCTAATACAGTTGATAATCAGGATGGTTGCTCATTCCACTACCAGCAGAAGAGATTATGTCAGTGTGAAACACAGCTTCAGATGATATTTCCTGCAAAGGGAGCTGTGAAATGATGGTATTTCCTATGGGGAACTGTGAAAGTCCATGAGAAGGGCATGGGGGATCATACAGAAGGAAAAATTAATTTGATGTGAGTTTCTCTAGTTTGTTGCAGGGAGGACAATACGTGAGAAAGTGAGGTAAAATACTGGTGAATGTTATGAATAAATGTAACTCTCCAGACAGCCCTTTCTTTGACAGTGCAGTTCTGATTCTCTCAACCATATAAAATTATAATTAGTCATGTCCCAAACTCAGCACAGCTTGCTGAATAGGCTGTTTATATAAGATCCCTGTAGCAGACTTAGGAGTCATGGCATAGGAAATGAATGCTAACATAAAAAATCAAACAGATTTTCCCATAAGAAGCTGTAGCACTGCTAAAATCTTGAGGTCAAAACCAGCTCTATAATGATGAAAGAATCATGTGCTGTTTCAAGCTACAGCCTGGAGAATTTCTGCAGGTGAATATGGTGCTTGTGCACACTGCACAAAATCTACTGCATCCACCACATGGTGCAGCAGGAAATCCTAACCCCACAGAAATAAACAGAAGCCTTGGCATGTATTTGACAGAATCATGACTTTATTAATCACTATGGCTAGCAGAAACTGGTGGAGCAAGGGAGTGTGATCACTTTGAGATCAGCCGACCGGTTATGGGCACACACCCTTTTGCAGGGTGCCACAGACAGTGATACACAGTTGTTTCTTGTTAAAATGACAGCAAGAAGCCTCCTGCTTTAGGGTGAACAGGTGGTAAGACTTTGTAGCTCAATGTTTGTGAGCTTCCAAATGGGAGCATGAAACCTTTGCCTGTAAAAAGCACATTTTGGAATATTTTCCCAGAGCTTACTGAGTATCAGAGCTGGATATTTAGATGGAAACAGACTTTTTCCTTAGAAGCGTTCCTTGACATTTGTTGAGGAAATTTGTGATGAGAACATTCAAAAACCAAAGCATTCAAGTGAGTGGCTTAACTTTTTTTCCTGACTGAATGCATAATTTGAGCATGCAAAGCCATTCTCCTGTCTACAGTCACGAATCTTCCTGTTCTGCTTTTATAGAACACCTCACACTGGGAACTGTGTGCAGCAACAGAGCTGATGTGTGTTATGATAATACAAACAGTAAATACAGGAATAATCAGCAGCAGATGGGATCTTCACACAGCTTTTGCTGAGGAGTCTGTAGGAACATCACCCCAGTGTAGCAGGCCACAAAACAAGGGACAAGGGAGCAGTCAGGATGATTCTTATAATTGAAATTAACTGTATGTTGTTTCAATTAATTGTTCCAATTAGTCCCTTTTCAGTTCTGCCTTTCTGTAACAATGTCATCTGGGATGCTGTGGGAAATTGAAAATGCCCTAATGGTCAGAATGCTCATCAATTAAAGAACTTTCTAATTAGCTCCCTGAGAAGAATTTATTGTAAGAATAAAAAATTTTATAGGTGGAATGGTTGAGAAGTTGTTTTTATTACAAGACCAATTTTCCTCTCAGCAATAACATTATTTCTGTTGCCAAAAATAGTTTTAAAAAAACGCTCAGTAGAAAAGACAAGAAGGAGACAGCTGGTTTGTTTCTGGGTAGCAAAGACTTGATGTTGTGCGCTATCTTCCACAATAGTTTAGTAGTTAGGATGCAAACAACACAGCAGCTCTAAATCACTGTTTTAGAAAAAAAATTTCTGAAATAATTATGCACATTCATACTACCAGAGCTGTGTTTTATGAAGTCAGATCAAGTGGCACTCTTTCAGATTATTGGTCAGTGAGACATCTCCTGACAAATACTGATTAAAAATAGACAACTTCTAGATCTGATTTAAATATTTTTATATTTATATATGTTTTAAAATGGAAAACTAAGTCCAAGATGCAGTTCCAGAAGTTTATTTTCTTTCCCCCCAGTTTTTATTTGCACTGGAAGTTCACACAGTACTGGGAACAGTTGCTAGTAGTTGTTTCCCCTGAGACTGTAAATGTAAAAGGACAGAAAGCTCTGCCTTAAAGCATGGCCCAACAGATGCTTTCTGCCACAGCCTGTAACCATCTCCATATCCAGGTGTATCATACTGCCTTGATATGCTGAGGTCCAAGGAGACCAGTTTCTCAAATAGAATTCTAATTACGGCACACAGTCCACACCCTAATCCAGGCCTCCAAAGCCTGAACACTAAGCAAAGGCCTTCAGTTTGAGAGTTTATCCAAAAATGGAGCTATTTGTGACTTTGTCTAGGATTAGTCTGTGTGTAAGTACAGCTTGTGAATGATTGTACCTTCCTACCTGACTTTCAGACTGGAGGGCTGCTCAGGAAGCTGTGGGATTTCTTCTGCTTATCCTCCATTAGGAATGCTAAGACCTCCACAGTTATCTATTTGTGGGGTTGCTTCAGCTCTGGTGATCCAAAGAAATTTTGTCACATTGAGGTGACAAAAATTAGGGAAATGTGGCATCTTATCTGTCTACTTTATTATGTATTATGAACAGGTGGCACATGACACCTTTATCAGCTGTTTCCATGTTCATCGAAGATATTTTAGCAACAGGACGTAATGCAGATTCTTACTCTTCCTGTCTCATTTCTGGTCTTAGCCTAAGAGAATGACTGTAATCACCACAAATTTGAGCACTGGATTGATTTCTCTATGTCTATATGTATATATAGGCATATATGTATGTATATGTATTGATGCACACACACATAAATAAATACTTTAGTTAAATTATAAACCAGCTTCCATTGCAGTCTTTGCTTATGATTTCCACATCAACTTCTGTGGTTAGCCAGAATGCTGAATGAAGTGAGGTTCACAATTTCTCCATCTTAAGCCTTGTTTGTCAAAGTTTGCTGATATTTTTGGACCATCTTAGTGGATATAAGTTAAACACCACCTGAAATAGTCCATTTTTGCACCTGCCAAATTAATGATTTTTACCACAGCATTTAAGCGGCATAAACTTAGTTTTTCTGCATATCTCTGTACTGACAATATGATTCATTTAATAACAAACCTCTGACACTGACACAGCAGGAGCTTTAAAATCAGCTTTTTGTAGATTAACTACTAAATAAAATACTTTTATAGGAAAATTCTGACATGTCTTCTTCAAACACTTGTATTTTCTCATTTATTCAGTTGAAAAGAACTGAGCAGAGTACCCTGCCCATAAAATGCTCAGAAGCTGTAATTTCCTCTAGGTTGTGTCACACTGGTGAAGAGATTTATGTAACCAGCAGTGATTTACACAGATATGTACCCCTTTTGCATTTCTTACGATTTACACCACTTTGATGTGTTCTTGGAGGAGCAGGGAGGAGCATCAGAACAAAGCAGTGTTTGGCAAATTATAAGCCATGGCTTCTCTAAAGCTAGTCATGCATTTCTCTGTTTACAGAGTATTCCTGGAGTGACAGTACAATGGCCCTATCCTTAAGCAGTGTGCAAGTTAACAATTGTCTCAACTACCAGACCATACATTCCTGCTGCCTCTTTTGTGCTGGCATTAGCAGCTACCCTGGCTGTGTTGTGAAAATGGAACTTTTCTTTTTTTAGTGGGATAAATGTTACGCAACGTAAGTGAGCATTCCACACTGCTTTGGTTATACTGATTGTGAACCCACCACTAGTGGGATGGTGTGGAAAAAATGAAGTGTCTGTCAGCATTGTAAGCCCATATTTACAGTCTCTTTCATCCTTGTTCTACATGGGAAAGGAGGACTAGCCAAAAGTAAGTCAATCAGGAAGATACATAAATGGCCTAAGGTTATTAGGGCATGCTGTTTCTCTCTGCTCCTCTATTTCCAACACCTTCTCCATTGATTGAGTTGGCAGTGATTTGTGTGTTTCATGACAGCATTTCCCAAGTGTGCTTCCTCTCCATGTTCATTCTCTGCATATTGTCTCTTTTTCTTAACATCGAGCTCCTTGAATTCCTACTCTGTCTGTATCTTCCATTTCTAGCTGATTCTATTGCATAAAACAGGATTGTACAGACATCCTTTCCAGAGGTGAAGGAACTCAGCCATTTGCTTTTGTCGGTCAGCATGCTCTGTATAGAGTTTTGAGTACCATGCAATACTGGACTTCAAAACTTTTTATGTACTGGGTTTTGCAGATGGATGAGTAGATTGCATGGTGATAGTGAAAGGAAAGAATAGGAATTACATCCTTCACTGTAACTAACTATGGCAATAAGCTTCAGAGTACTGTTTCTACGTACCTTATTATATTTACTTATATTTGGATAATTTCTATTTTTTCCTTTATTCTTATAAATACTAGAATCCCCTCTTTTGTATATGGAGAGGATTAAGAGCTAGAAAACAAGATGTCTCTCAAAATAAATCTGGTTTGTGCTAAACTCAGGGATACTCTCATTGTACTGTTTTGAATGAATTGAGAAGTGCCTGCAGGAACTGAGCAGGACATGCCAAGCAGGCTATGAACATCCATGAACTGAGATATTAAAGACCCTTTACAGACAACCCTTAGAGAACACAGCATCTTGGGACCACCAGATTAGACTAATTATATAACTGCATGTGTACTCTTGAAGGCGTTTTCTACAGGTTTCTTGTGAAAGAGTTCTTGTTCAAAAGAGAAGGCACAAGTGAACACACTCTTTATTCATCCATTGCTGGGGTATTGTTTAATGCAATTCCAGAAGCAGGTGTTTGAAGCTGACGAATAAAATTCATCAAGTGATGGTAATGTGCTTTAGTAGCCACTAATGTCTCAATGGGAAGCAAAAGCCAAGACAAAAAACATGTTATTTAACCAATAGTCTCCAGATATACATCATTACAATAACCGTCTAACACTGAGTCTAAAAAAGGAGAGGAGTTGACTTCTCCACCTCTTTTTCTGAGGCAGAGCTTTTGACAAATCCCTTTTTCTTGGCTCAGACCTTGCCTATCTTGCATCAATTGTTGTTGCTATTATTATTACTGCCACTATAATCCTCATCATCATCACCATCATCACTAGCAAACAAAACTCCATCATGTAGGTGGGCTATTTGTGGCTATTTTCATGAGGATTTTGAGGCAGATGTTTCATGCAACGTGCTGCAAACTTAATCTCAAATTGCTGCTTCAAATGTCCTTTTTTTGCAGACCACTTGCAAAGGATACCAAGAAAAGAAGCAGTAGCCAAGTGCAAGCATGTAAGGAAACAGTGCTAATGACACACATCACTTTCAGCACTGTAGAAAATTGTAACATAAGATACAACTTGTGTGTTTCTGAGTGGGGTAAGCTATAAAATAATACTGTCTTCAAGCAACTCCATACTATTCACTCCTAGATTCTCAGACCAGGTCCTGGACTTCCTTGACCTGAGGGAAAACTCCAATATCAGGAGAGCAATCATTGCTCTCATGCTTAACAGCTGCTAATGAGCTGTGAGGACACACTATTCAAACAGCTCTCAAAACCAGTGTAAAACAAACATCTTTGGCTTTGTTATAATCTTCACCAAATCTTTGAAATAGATTACAGTCTGCTTCTTGCACAGTACTTAATTAACTAATACCATCACACATTCCTCAGTTCTACTCATGTTTGTATGGAATTGGCCAGGAGCTGATTATAAAAATATCTTTCTCTTTTGAGCCTTCAGCATTAGGAGCTACAAGTTATTAACTTCTGGGAAGATTATTTAAAATGTGTGGTGGAAAAGGACAATGCCAAGTCAGAAATTGAACAAGCCTGCAGCCAAAGGCCATGACGTAGCACTATCAGGACAGGAGACCATTGAACAAGAATGCACCTGAATGATACAGAACTGGCAGATGATGCTACTGAAAGTGAAAAAGCATTAGGGCTGCTCTAACCTTTGCCAAGAGCTAAGGAAAACTCCACCAGCGTACTAGGTGGAGGAGTAAAACAGGAGGGCATTTTTCCTGCTTCTCCTGTCCTTCTGGGTATGCCAAGGAAATCACAGCTGCATCTGGGTCTTTTCTGCCTAAATGTACCAACAGCTGAACTACAGATTTACAGATTTGTGTACTTGAGAGGAGAGTAAGACAGCAATTAAATTTATTGAAATACTTTGAAAAGACACCTTATATCTACAAATCTTCATCTGGGGCACTTTTGATGTGATTCACAATTTACATTGTGATGGGCCAGTCTGTTAAAGCCATCACAGACAATAATTAGTGCTAGTGTGAACCAAAATGTAGTTACTTGGTTTCCATTTTGTAAGGTTTACGTTACATAAGTAGCATGTAATGTAATTCTAACTGATAGGAAAAATTAAATCAGTAATTAATTAAGCACCTCCCTGGAACAAATGGACTTAGGGGTATTCCCAAAACATATGGTAGAAATTAGTGCTGATCAAGTCAGAGTGTTTGCATTTACCTCATGTACTGGAGCTTCCAATCAATCAGGGCATGGCTTAGTGCCCACACAATACAGCTTTTCCTGATAGGTATCTTCCATGGATATCCAAAAAGCTGCTGAGAATGCTGTCAAGAGTGATTGATGAACCTTACTAGATTCCTGCACTTTCAGGGACTTTGTGTTCAGTTCTCTAACGACAGACCTTAGGGATTCAAGGAATTTTGGAGACAGCAGTTTTTCTGGATCCGAGTCAGACAGGCTTCAAGGCCCATATTGATAGGTGAAGGTACCCAGTGAACTGCTGTCTTTAGACTTGATTTTCCTTCCTGCACTGCTGCAAATAGAAGTGTTGTTTCCAGCCCTTTAGGCAGCCAGGATTCTAAGCCCACTTGTTTATGACATTGCTGAGACCTCTTCAGCCACTTTGGATTTAAAGCACAGCTGACTCGTGAGGATTTTTTGCTTAAGAGTAGTCACAACTCCTTCATTGAGAGAAATTGTAGCCTGATTCTGCTTAGGAAAGAACCTTTCTGATTTCAGTACCAGAAAGGAATACAGACCAAAGAGTGTCAAAATAAACAGAAGCCTAGGAATAGCCTCTGCTATTACTTAGCTTCTGGAAAGGCAGAGAGGTGGTATTTAGCACTTAGTGAAGGGTGTCTCCCCACTGCTGCATGAAGGTGCTGTTACAGTGCTGTGCTGGTTTATCTGTGCCAGATAGTTTAAGATAGCATAGATAGAAAAGAAAGCATGGCACACCCAGTGGCTCACACTCTCCTGTGAGCCAGCAACTTGGACTTCAGCTGTTCAAGGAACTGGGCTGTGTATCCTTTTCAAGCCGTAGCCAGTTGAGTTGCTTGCTAACTGTGTAAGCAATAGCACTAGTTAGCTCTAAATGTTCTTAATTTCATTTGGGAATCGTTTAACAGCATATCTGAGACTTGAATGTCCTTGTGGAGGGACTATTACTCAGCTACATCTAGCAGGCTCTGCTTTGTCTCTTGTTTAGCTAAATTAATTTGTTAGGCAGACAATTTGTCATGCTGCTATTATTTGTTGGATATTTGTGACAAGAGGAGATGTACCTTAAAGTCCACTTGCTTTTTAATTAAATTGAAGGATTAAAATTATTTATACTGAACTCCAAAGCATGTGGTGGGGGAAACAGTAGATTCAGTGCACTTCATGATTATTGTTGAGCCCCACCAGCACAGTTGACTCCATATAGTACCCTTTAACTTAAAACATCCCGTAACCACTGCCTGCTCCGATCTCTTTACCCCCAGATCAGCACAACTCCATCTTCACAGCATATAGCACTGCACCCCTTGCTTCAGGCCCCTGAAATCCTCCACATAGGCCAAGTAGGAGTCTGGGGACAGGGGAAAGCTTTGCCGCTCACCTGTCGTGTGTCTTGGTGTGGAACAAGTATCTCCATTTAGCAGTATCTGCTGTTGGCTTGCTGCAGGGTTTTTATCTTCCTTCTGAAATGTGCAAAGAACATGCACAGGACAGACATCTAAAAGACCATAGGTTACTTACATAAATGGGAATTTTGAAGGCAACAGAAGAAAGTACTCAGATAAACTAAAAACAGAAAAATAGAAGAAGAAGAAATTATGTGAGATAACAGATTTGGGTAGCAAACACTATGTAGCTGGAAGTGTTACCTTAAATCTATGTAAGTGATACCTTTAGCAAGAATGAGACTTAAGAGATGCTTTTTCAAATTCTTAATTTCATCTGAAGCACAAGATGTGTTTTGAAGCCAAACTGGCTTTCTGGACCTGAAGAGATATAGGTTGGAAACCATCCACAACACCTTTAAAGAGGATATTGTCAGCTTGTGGTCACAAATATGTGTTCTTTTACCTAGTGAAAACCATATACTTCAGTGTGTATGAAGCCAATTCACACACAAAGTTGAGAGATTTATTAATTTCATGTCTGTGCAGAGATGGGTGCTAGGTGGTAAATCCACAAAGGTAGCACACCTTCAGGACGACTTTTAAAATGAAAAACTGGCATTTCCCTTATATGAGGCAACCTAAAGCTGTAGTCCTTGGCTTTGCATTCTCCTGTCTCTTTGACACAGTGCACCCTTGTTATATGGCATATGCTCTACAAGGAAGAGGCCTGTGTAAGGGGCAAATGTAACCTATTGGCGGATATTTTACTGTGTTAGTGACTAAGATTAGCACAAAGGCAAAGTTATTCTTTAGCTTTATCAACAGTTTGGTTTTTTTCAGTAGTTTGTCTTACAGTGTCCTGTTCTTACTTTTTGAGTCATGGCTCTTGGTTCCTGCAGGCTTGGTTCTTCCTCCTTTTTAATAAAAGGAGGGAATAGCCTCTTTTATTTATCCTGTACTGTACTTCAGTCGATTTCTAACCCTCTCATGATACTTTATTTTGACAAGCTTGTGTATTTCTCTGCCTCATGCCCTTATAATCCATGTACCACCCTTGTAAACAAGAAGGTGTTCTCCAGGCATGGTAGCCAAGGTAGGTGATTTTTATGCATAAATGTCTGACCCCATTGTAAACTGCACAGCTAGTGGAGATCCTGGAGATTCTTCCACAGAAACCAGGAAATCTATTGCAAGGGACCAACAGCTCAGGACTAGTCATAGTCAGGTTCTGTCAGATGCTGAGTGCCCTTACCTGGCAGCCATCAGCTGGCACTGGGTTATGTGGGAGAAGAGCTCTGGCCCCACTTCAGTCTGCTACTTTCCTACCTATCAAAATTTCCACTGGAGTTCTCCCATGACCCTGGTGCAGAATAATTGCCTTTCCAAGTTCAGAGGTGTCTGCCATTGTGTGGACAAATGCACACAAACTTTGGAAAAAGCTGTGCAGTCTCTCAGGATGAGATGCTGTTCATTTTTACAGAATAACTCCAGCACCAGGAGAACAGAGAAGTTTTTTCTGAATTTCTAAAAATTTCCTTAAAACTATTTTTGTAGTGCCTTGTCCTAGACCTGGATCCTCTCATTGAGCATCTCTTGGTTTTGGCTGTCATGTACCTGCATGGAGTTGCATTGCTCCAGGGAAGTCTCTAGGTATATGGTGGGCTGAAAACTGGCTTTTTAGGCATATTGGCTGCTGACAAATTGTTTGGCCCACACATCATCTGTGTGGAGTACAAGGACCAAAGCTGTAATCTATCTTCTGAAAATCATGGGAGTTCAGTGGATAAAACTGAGCAGAGCCTTCATTTACTCTCATCACAACCTGAGAAACAGAGGTTTGGTGCTGTCTGCACTCAGCCTTTGACAGAGGGAATTAGAATAATCCAGCTCAGAAGAGATCATGCCTGGGTCATTGTGACCATTGCTTATCTAGAGAGAAGGGATGACTCCTGCTCAGCTGGAGGTGATAAAAAGCCTTCTTCCAGGCTTATTACAAATATCCTGAGGGCTTAACTTGAAGCACTCTGTGAGATGCTGTATGGAGGATAAGGCCAGTTGTTCAGCTAGTTCTTCAAAGGATTTCGACTCCCTAATCAGCACTAACTCAGCCATACTGGCTCCTCTGGAGAGCCTCCTCCAAGGCATGCTGATGCCCTGAGGGACATCACTGGCCATGAACAGGCTTTGGGTGTTTGCTGGCAGTAGCCATGGGTCCTGTTGATCTCCATTATTGAAAAGCCTGAAGCAATCCTGTCTGTGCTTCCTCTGGGAGCCCTGTTTTGGTCTTTGTGCACACGGACAGTGTCTGCCTACATGACAGTTACACTGTCGAAATCTGGGTTATGTTCCCAGGCAAGCTGTTGGTCATCTGCATGGAGCTGAGAAGACAGTCACAGCCAGCAGCAAATTGATGTTCCCCTGAGGAAAGGAGGAGAACTAAGGCTATTAAGGCCTGACTCACTCCTGTTGTGGCTCCTCCAGGGGATGAGCATCTCTGTTCCTATCCTGACACAGATTGTAAAAAACCACTAGTAAATCCAGTATTGCAGGCTGTAAGATAAATTTCCAGGCTGTCAAGAGTGTGTGGGCTCCCTCACAACTCCTCTAAGGCATCTTCTTCCTTAAGTGCTTGTCTCTCATCATTCATTTTCAATCCCCCAATAGCTTCTCTCCTTGGTCAACTTGTGGAGGTCCAGGGGGAGTCCTGTGTATATCCAGACCACTGTTACACTGCAGCTGTTGCAATGTGTATGGTGGCCATCGTTATCAGTCTCTATCACAGTATGTTGTTTTTCAGTGTGTATTTACTGGACAACCATTTCCTCTGCTCTGACAAGAACCATTTTCTGTCCTTAATCGAAGCCCCGGAAAAGAAAATAGTCAGCTCTGTTATGTACCAGTTCCCCTTTTCTCATAGAGGATTTGGGAGGATAGAGCCAGGGTAGCTCACCTCATCTCTAAGCAGTAAGAGCTTTATCAGGCACCCTTTGCAGCTGGACAAAGAGAACAGGCTTAATGGTAGAAATTAAGCAATTTCTGTAACAAAATTGGATTGCTGAAGGTTTGCACCAAAAAAAATTGATAACTTCATGCATCTAACCAACACAGCAAGGGGAATACCTTTTCAATTTAATGCATCAAATTTAAATACATTTAACAAACCAATCAGTGTATTTTGAAGAAACACTCTATATCCTTTCTGAGACCACATCTTCCGGTAGATGCTAATAGTGAATTGAAGATATGAAACAAATCTGATCCTATTAACACAGTGTATTGATTTGTGCAGTTCCAATATGCTTGGGAAACAGGTAAATTTTTTTCTGCACACAGATGCTTCCTACAGCAGCCAGCAGAAACATCCTAACAGCATAGTGGGACTTTCCAGCAGGAAAATCTCCAGGGGTTCTGAAAACAGGCTTTTGCATTTTGCAGGTGTGGAAAAAATAACAAGGGCCAATTCTCACCTTAAAAGTGACAGGAGAAGAAGAGGAAATCAGACAGAATGTTTTCCATTTGATGCTACAGCTAGCTGTAAATATATACTTAAGGTAGTAATTTTCCAGTTAAGTTCCACTAAAACTACATGGAATCTTCCTGTATGGAAGATAATGCATGCTCTGTAAGATTTATTGTGTGAACAAAGGAAAATAATCTCAGTATAAAACAATTGGAATGACAGAGGGGTACATATGATGACCAAACAGTTAGGCATTCTTCCTTTAGTTTCACTTGCTGTATTTTGTAGAGAAGATGAGTTATTTTTAATTCTTCATAATAGCAGTGTTCCTCCCAGTCAACAGAAGATATTTGATGCAAAGAACCCATTGTACGGGTAATTAAGAAATATAAAAGTTAATGCAAATACTCTAACATCTGTTGAAAGCATTTTTAAAGCGTGGTTTTATGAATGGCTCTGAGTGTGTTTGGTAGGATTTAAGTATCAAGCCAAGATATGGTCTGGCTGGGCTGATGTGGAAATCAGTTAAGAGACAGTTTGTTTTCAACTGATTCTTTTGTAAAATGCTGTCTGGTTGGAAATTTTTGATAAATATTAGTAAGCAAAACCCCTAATTTGTGATAGTCTTTGCATTTGCTTAATCCTTGAGACAGAGACAGGCATAAATGAGTATTTTATTACAGCTCAAGGAATGGGTTGTCTTCTTCTATTATGGTTGAATGAATGCATTTTTTGCATGTGTTAGTGGATTGCACTAGTTTAAAAAAAACCCAAACCTGTTGCATTGGTTATTTTTATCCCACTTAGAGTCTGATTGCTCTTAATAACACTGAGCTTATGAAGAGGTTTTTGTGCTGATGATCAAAGCACATTGGCATTGTGACATATTTCTTAAGCTGGAAAAAGGAAGGTGTAAAAAAACCCACATGAGTGAGAAAGATTTTGTAAGATGTAGAAAAGGATGCCTCCTTTCAGAGAGAAAGGAACTCTGCCAGCTGTTCTTGACAAGGTTGTTCTCTGTTCAGAGAATTTATGTAAGTGTGCATTTATGCTTGGCAAGGGAGGACATAGCAAACCACAAAAAACAAAGCCAGATTCTTTGTGAGCAAAGCCCTTTAAAGTTTGTGAAGCTGATGGTATGGTACTGAATGCCATTTCTTGGGCTGAGTGAACTTTCTGCACTGAATAAAAAGTTTTCTTATTTCAATTCTTTTGTGTGTTGACTTTCTTGTTTGACAATATAGTTTTGAAGTGGAATCTTCAATGATTTTTGAAGTACTTCTCAAAAGACTGGTAATGTAGAATAATTAATTAGTCACAGTGGCTCTTGACATCTCAAGATAAGTCTGGCCTACTTAACAAGATGACATGATGGAGGGACTACAGATCTGATTAAAGAAAGACTTAGGTCTATCAGAGATGAACAGGTCACTTTATGATTATGTAAATGTTGCTTACAGAAGTTTTCTGTGAGAAGCATGGTATATCAGAGTGTTGCATTGTCCCAGAAATCTGAAATGGGAGAGGAGGAAAAGTAAAGGGAGATGTCAGCTGCATGAAATAAATGACTTCTGTTGAAGAACTGCTGAATGACCAAGCTGAGTAACATAAGTTTAGCTGCAGCTACTAAAAACGGTGCTCAGTATGAAGTAGACCTCCTTCTGTAAGGGAAAGGAAAACACAGAATAAGTGCTTGTGTATACAGTTTTTAGAGTGATTTCTTCCCTCCCTACTGGCCCATGAAGCTATGGAGTTGGTTTTTGAAAAGCACACTGCAAAATGCCAGTTCTCCTCAGTGTTTGAAGAGACTCCTGTTACCCTCATGCAGTTCACCCTGACCTAAAAAGCCAAACAGAATCCCCTATCACTGCACCAGCTGCTCCCTGAGCCTGCCTTGGGACAGACAGCATGCTCTGCCTCGAGATAGCAGAGCCCAAGGGATCCATATCTTTTCAGGGGGCCTCTCCATGAGGTTGGAGGAAAGCTGCACACCTGCTTCCAGACTGTGATCCACTTCTTTTCCTAGCCACCATCTTTATTCCCTCCACAGATGCAGGCATTGCCTATTTTATTGGGTAGAGCAGACTACTGCACTGACCAATTCCCTCCCTAAAGTAATTGCTTTTCAAGAAAACAGAGACAAATCAGCCAAGGCTGTGAAGACGTAGTGTTGAATTGAACCATGTTATACTGCCCTGGAAGCTCCCATTCAGGTATAACATTATTAGAGTGCAGCAGCTTTCTCCTACTCCAGGGAAGATTAATTTACTGTGATTGAAGAACAGCTGTATGGGAGTGAATGGGAGTCCTCATAGAGGGTGAAGGATTAATGAACTTAATTTATGCCCTGAATTGATGTACTGCTCCAGTCCTTGTGTGGCAAACCCACACTAAATGCCACAAAGAAGTCAGGTTGAGTTTTTTGATTATTACCATTGGTAGTGATGCATTTTTAAAAGACAAACAAGAACTCCTGTGTCACCTGCTTAATTTGGGTACCAGCGCTGGGCACTTAGCTACATCTCAGTTATCACCTTTAATCCCTCTTCCCACTTCAAATCATTCATCAGGAGTCTGGAAATAAGTCAGTTCTGAGCTGGCACAGGGACTTCTTTTGACATGAAAGCACACATTTTGAATGAAGAGCTTTGTATGACCTCCTCATCTGGGTCATTTTACTGTTCTGCCCAGCTGCTATCATGTCATAAATTGTTCACTTGATTCAAGCCCCCAGCAGACTAATGGAGCTGTGGCAGTGAGCAGATTGCAGACATGCAATTGCACCCTTTTTTGTGTGAATGATTATCTCTTTTCTGCTGTCTTGAGCCACCAAAACAGAGGTTTCTCATCTTGCTGCTTTTCTCTTGTTTTTCTTTTTTTTTTTTTTTTTCTGTTTCTTTCTGGATCCCAGTCCTGTAAGACTAGAAATTAGACCCACATAGTCCACATAAGGTAATTAAACAAAAAGGCCTGCTGGCAGAAGGATTGGTGTTTCTCTGCAAGATATGCAGCTTTCCTGGGAAGCATTTATACATTCACAGATGCAAAACCCCTGCAGAAAACTCAGTGGCATCATAAATGCCTCAGGATCTCCTTTAGTGCCTGCTTTATTTGATAAAAGGTTTGTTTACATGGTTTAATATCTCTAATTAGTCTGCACTGTTGCTTAACTGCTGATGTAATTTGCATTACAATTGTTCTTTGAGATTGGTAACGGAATATATTTTCTTGAATTATTACTACTCTTTATGCTTTGTTTTATGTCCACATTTCATGGGTCCTTGTGCAAAAAATACTGGTTTTTGATTTGGCTCAGCAGGTATTCCTGTGACCAGTCTGACCAGCTGTCTTCCTTCTCTTTCTTTTGTGTTCACAGATCAAATTTATCTCACTGAAACAAATGCTGCCAAGTGCTTGGTATTAATAATGCATTGAAAGTTGCAGCCACATCTGATGTTTTCTTCACTCTTGAGGGAAAGTATTAATGTAAGCCATGAATGTTCCTTTCATTCCTCCAGTCAGAGTAATCTTAAGGGCTCTCAAGGTACTCAGGGAAGGCTTACAGGAATGTAAGTGGGCTTTTCTGAAACAAAAAAAATCCTACTTTTTCACTTTGTTCCACACATGCTACCTAGTGGATTAAAAATGGATACCACTTTCAGTTAAATTACACGGAATTGTTTCCTCTTGTGTCTTTTTGTTTGTCAGGTTTTTTCCCCTTGCTCATACTTGAACAAGTCAAAAGATGGAGGCTTTTCATCTCATTCCAGATTAGAGGTCAGTGAGGCTTTGAACATCTATATGATTGAGGCAACCCTCCTCTGGGGTCCCTGAGCCCTTGGCACTGATCTGAGACCCTGCAGTCCAGGACCAGGATTGAGGTGTTTGTGCTCCCCATCCCTGCAAGGGTTGTAAATGAGTAGTGGTGCTTAACTTGAAGCTGCAGGGACACAGCAAGTACGGCAGAGTACGGATGGGTATTTGAAATCTTATCCATCTCTGTTGGACCCAGCTTTACTGAATGGCCTAACAGCCTACAGAGCACATGGAGACCCAATGCATTTGTCCTAGACTCTTTTCCAAGTGTCATAATTTTGTTTTCATGACATGCAAGTGGCACAGTTAGTCACAACAGGAAAGGCTGAGGGGATCTTCTCCCTCACTCGTAGTAGCCCAAACGTGCTGGCGCTCTCTCCTGGCAGCAGGAAGATGCGGCCATCGACTGGCACTGAGAAGAGCTGAGCTCGTAGCCCTATGGAAATGCTGTGGTAGGAGGATATACGTCGCCACATTGTGTAGTATTTTTTCCATTCTCTCCAGCAGTACACCTATTCTTAAGGCACCATGGTCACCCTCAGGGAGTTACTCTAAAAGACTTTGAGTTGCTTCCTTTACAACATGTGTTTCTGAATATGCGTTTTACCCAAATAAGATCTTGCGGTATTTTCTGCTTTTCTTTTGTTGTTTTCTATTTAATTCCCTGTGAATTGAGAGTTGTGATGACCACTAGTATTGTCTGTGCATGGACCTCCATCTCTTTCTCAACATGTAGGCAAACATGCTACCAAGTTCTGGGTCTCACATGCTTCCTGCTACAACTGTCTGTGTAGGTTTGCATGAGACAAATGCACCTACGCAGGTCATCATCTTGAGCTTGCACTTCTTTTTTCCAAATTGCTATCCATTTCACAGTACTCACTTCCAAACCTGTGTCTGTGTAGAGCACTTTGTAATTTCTGACACAAGAAGAATGAAAATCTAAATGAGATCTGTTATGGCCAGTGAAAGTCTGTCCTAGATGGCAGACAGTGGGCAGGGTAGCAGTTATTTGGTTTCAATGGCACTTGGTGTTTTGGTTGATTAAAGCCTTCTCACATGACCTTGCAGGTTCACCCTGCAGAAACTGATAAGGCATTGGAATCCCTATCAGAAGAGTGAAAGGACCATTAGCTGATTTTATAAATTAGACATCAGAATCTCAGAAATGTCTACATCTGCATTCTGGGGAGACCTGCAGAAGTGTATGGTGCTTCACACAGGAGAGGAAATTGTAATCAGTGGCTGAGAATCAGCAAATTCTTATGAAATTCAAATAAATCTTTATACTCAAATTTTTACACTTGGTGTACTTATGGGCTGGTGTTTGACTTGAACACTGATCTTGAGTATGATTTATTGGCTTTTGAAGTAATGGAATACCAGCCAAAAGAAATTTGAAACTATAGGTTTAGTGGGATTATTTCTTTTCCTGTTTTAATGGTTTCTAGCATACCTACAACTCCATTGCACACAGTTTCTCATATACCCATCAATTAAAACCTGCTCTTGAACTCTTCACAGGTTCAACTGGAGATCCTTCATGGATCCCAACAGGATGGTCTCTGAAACAACCTGAATGTTCCCCATATCTTGTTCTGAATGTTTGCCATGTCTTGTTCTGAATATTTCCCGTATCTTGTTTGTCTTTTCTGATGTATCTCCCCTAGGACTGAGGCCGTTTGTCACTGTGTGTAATTTGTTTCAAAGGAGTGTGTATTTTTTCTTTTTATTTTCTTTTTATTTTGTCTTGTGTTTTTGTTCTGCATGCATACCCTCAGAGTATGTTACAGAAGGCCAAAGGAAACATGAGAGTGACAGGTGTAAATGGTTGTCGGGACCCTGCTGCTGTCATGATGGAGCAGCAGAAAGATGGAATGAAACAAACTGATATGCTGATGGCAGGAGAGATCAGGATTGAGACTGGAGCATGTGTAGAGAGAGTAACATGTAAGTTTGAGAGATGAGAAATGGAAAGGGGATTGTGCTCTGCTGAATGTCTGTAGGGTTAGCTTGAGTGTACAAAGCTGGATGGGAGGGAAGAGAGTGAGTTAGGAGAAGCGAGAAAATTCAGAGAAAAGGGAGTTCTAATATTTGGAGGAGATCATTTGGGAAGAGTGAATGAATTTTGGCTTGGTGAAAAACAGAGGAATGTACGTGCTAATTTATTTGCACTGTCAGATGACAGGAGTTCTTCAAGTCTAGGAACACCAACCAAAATCTATTACTGGTAAATTATGTGAAAGTACTCTTTAACCAAGAAGTGTTCTGTTAGTTTCTCACTACATCCTGCTGCTGTGATAAAGAAATATGATTTTTGCATGTAATTGTTCCATTGAGTATGCTTCTTATTGCAGCAACACAATTTTTGGTGATCCCAAAATAGTTTGTTGGAGGGAGACAGACTAAGTAGGAAAATCTCATGGGAATGTGTAAGAAAGAAGGCAGATCGTTAAGGTAACTTTCAGACCATCATTTGGGAAGCACTGTTCATTGTTTACCATAGTCCCCTCTGCACAGAGAGGGTCCACAGGGCCAGTGCTCTTCTCAAGTCACTTTGAAGATGTAAGTGGTTTGTGAACCTTGTGCTGGATCTGTGCACACAGGTATAATTTAGCCTTAACGTGTAGCTTGTGTTGGAGTGAAGTATGAATTTTAAAGCTGGGTTTTTGGCACAAGGGTGTGTTCTGTCTCCTGATCTAAGTTGTCAGGGCTGCCAGGAAGCTGGAGCTGCCTGTGAGTACTTGTGCAGAGTTTATCCTTTTGGCCAGGTCTTTGCTTA
>JAVTVJ010010834.1:0-16695 GCA_034509425.1 Eopsaltria australis | reverse complement strand
GCGGACTCCTGGTCGAGTCCCCAACGATTAGTAAGTCAGTCCTGGAATAAATGTCTCCACACAGTACCACTGTGTACACAAAGAAGTCAGTTTTTGTTACCTGCTGTGGGCAAGCACTAACAACGTGAAACCTGGTCCGAATGTTCTCTGCCTCTGCTGGTTGCTTCTCCCCCGCTGATGGTGGTGCGGTTGGTCTTTTCGGAGCGGCCTCAGCGTGCGAGATGTTGTCGGCCTTTAATTTTGTGTCATTGCGCGGTGACGTTCCGCGCTCTGCCGCCCGTTTCCCGGGGTCTTCTTTCGGGAACATGGGAAGCGGGTCACTCCTGGACCTACGGGAGACTCATGGCGAGAGACATTAGGTTTCTTAGGCTTGGGACAAGTTTTCGCAAAATGTCCCTTTTCCCCACAATTGTAACAAGTGGCGTTTTTAATAAAGTCACTGTCAGGTTTTGTGGTCGCGAAGGCGGTGGGATGCCCCCTGGCTTTGGGTATTTTCTCAGGTGGGGTGGTATCTGGAAGGACCTTGGCGCAAGCTTCCACCATTTCTTCAATGGTGGGCTTGGGCCGTCGGGGTAAGGCTCGAAGCACGGCTTTGCATGCGGGGTTCGCATTGGAGAATGCGAT
Source organism: Eopsaltria australis (assembly GCA_034509425.1). Lineage (NCBI taxonomy): Eukaryota > Metazoa > Chordata > Aves > Passeriformes > Petroicidae > Eopsaltria > Eopsaltria australis. The sequence goes on along the minus strand of JAVTVJ010010834.1, from coordinate 16,071 downwards.
GGATCTTAAAATTCTCATCAATGGGCAACCAGGTCTTCTTCTTGTTTGGACAGGGCGACCCTAATTCGTCCTACAAATTTCATGAAACTCTCCGACTGCCCCTGTCGGATGGTCGCGTAACTGTCCGTGGGGGTGTCCCCCGATGGTAGCATTAACAAGGCTCTTAACGCGGCCTCTTGTACATCCAGCAAGACCCGTGCGGGGAGCAAGCCTGCTTGTACATCCCCTTTAGTGTAATCACCCTCCCCACATAAATGGTCTATAGTAATATGGTCCAACTCTGGATCCCTCTCATAATCAAAGAGCACTTCATCCAGGGTCCTTTTCCACCCACGAATCCAGAGCCAGAATGATTCAGGGGCTAGGATGCTTTCCATTACTGTCTTTATGTCAGTGGGGACAAGTAAGTTTGCGCAAAAGGTCGCTCTTAACATTCCCTGACTGTAGGGGGAGTCCAGCCCGTGCTCCAAACCAATTTTTACAATGTCCCGAAGTTGGGAAAGGGTAAACGGTTCCCATTTCGGGTTGTGGCCCCGTCAAGCCGCAGTCACCGGGAAGGCCTTTAGGCCTGGGCCCCCACACGCTGCTGTGTCCTCTGGGCCTCCGGGGTCCAGGTGCTGTGTGGAACCGCGGTAGGCCTAGGCCCGGTCCTGGGCCTCGGCGTAGGCCTCGGCCTGCGGGCCTCTGGGTTCTAGGTGTCGTTCTAGAGTGTGTCCCACTAGAACCAGTAGAGCCACTATTGTGTCCTAATAGATCCACTATTGTGTCACAATAGAGCCATTACAGGGTCACAATGGAGTCACTCCATAGTCACAAGAGAGCAACTAGAGTGTCACAATACAGCAGCTATAGTGTCACAATCGAGATGCTGTAGTGTCACAAGTGAGCCACTGTAATCTCGCAAGAGAGCCACTCTAATGTCACAAGAGGGCCACTAGTTACACAATAGAGCTACTCTAGCTTTACAATGTAGCCACCATTGTGCCACAATAGTGCCGCTACTGTCACTATAGAGCCACTCTAATCTCACAATACAGCTACAATGGTGTCACAATACAGCCACTATGGTGTCACAATACAGGCAAAATCATGTCCACATAGAGCCACTATCATGCCATCATAGAGCTACTCTAGGGTCACAGTACATCCACTATTGTGTCACAATACAGCCACTATTGTGTCACAATCAAGCAACTCCAGTGTCACAATAGAGCCATTAGTGTAACAATAAGACTGCCATTATACTGCCACAATACAGCACTATTGTGTCACTACATTGCCGCCACTGAAACAACAGAGCCACTAGACTGTCAAAAGAGAAAGACGGTTGTGTCACAACAGAGCCACTAGGGTCATAATAGGGCCCATGCGGTGTCACAATACCGCTCCTTTATGTCACAATAGAGCCACCATGGTGTCACCATAGAGGCACGTTAGTGTCACAATAGAGAGACTAGTGTCACAATAGAGCCACTCTACTGTCATCATAGAAACACCGTTGTGTCCCAATTGAGCCGCTAGTGTCACAAGAGAGCCCAGAGAGTTTCACAATGGAGCCCAGAGAGTGTCCCAATAGAGCCACTCTAATATCACTGTCGAACTACTAGCAGTATCATAATGGATCACTAGTGTCACACATTCACTCGGTGTCCAGCGAAGCCATTATGTGTCACAATAGGGCCACTTATGCTCACATTGAAGCCACTATACGTCACAATAAGCTCCTCTATAGTGTCACAGTACATCCACTCTAGGGTCACGAGAAAGTCATGATTGTATCACAATGAAACATCTATAGTGCCACAGTAGAGAGTCACAATTGTGTCACAATAGAGCCACTAGAGGGTAACAATGGAGTCACTCTATAGTCACAAGAGAGCAACTAGCGTGTCACAATACAGCAGCTATAGTGCCACAAGGGAGCCACTGTATTCTCACAAGAGAGCCACTCTAATGTCACAAGTGGGCTACTAGTTGTGGCCGTCCGCCTGCCTCCTCGGTGGAGTGGAGGTGGCTACCAGCAAAGGCGGATGCGACTTGGGTCCTCGGGGGCCAGCCTCGTTCCCAATCGCCGAGCGACTCTTGCCCTTGCTCCCTGCTAGCTGCTCGGTAGGCGAACTCTCCCACACCTCAGGGGGTTCCTCCAACCCAGGAGTGAAGAGACACAGACACGAGGTTCTGCACTCTGTGGCACCGGGGATCGGAGGACCCCGATTCCCCTGGGACACGTACTTTTACTGTTCCCCCGGTTACCAATCACCGGGTAGCAGAGGGGAGGAACTGGGGAGGAGCAGGGGACAGGGCGCAAACCAGGGATAGAGGGGGGATGAGCGAGGGTTAAAGACAGGGGAGTGATACAATGAACAACCGAGTAACTGAGAACTCTCTAGGAAACTGGGGGTGACTAACTCAGATGGGCAGGTGGTGCTCCCCAATGAGCCCTGGGGGTATTAACCTGTCTCGAGCCCAGCCTCTTCTGGGCTAAACTATTGTTTGCTCTACCTCGGGGGAGCCCTCCTCCTCCCTCCAGGGTTTTCTCATTGGAAATTCTTCTTCTGGGGTAACCTGCACCACTGCCACATCTCCCCCGTTTTTATTACTTAAAGGCAATGCGCGGTTAACTAAAGAGATAACAAAACACTTAACACAACTTAGGGAACAAAGTCCAAGGAAAAGAGTCAACAAAAACCAAAACAGAGTCCGTAAAACTTGTGAAATCCAGCCAGAGATCCTCCAGCTGGTGAAGAGGCTGTCGAGCCAGTCCTCGCCCTCCGTCTTGAGTTGGTGGATCTGGTCCCGCATCTCCTCGATTGTGGACTTGATGTATTGGGCGTGAGATGAAAGGTTGAAGCAACACAGTCCTTCAAACTCTTCGCATCCGTGGTTTTGGAGCAGCAGCAGATAGTCTATGGCGGCCCTGTTTTGGAGCGTCGCCTGCCTGGTTGCCTCCTCGTCTGAGAGGAGTTCTGAGAGCGCCTGAGATGTTAAATTGGCTTGCTTTCCAAGCCAACACTCTAGGTGGGAAAGTTCACCTAGGGCCTTGGCTGCCGCCACCCACGGCAGAAATATCGAGGCCGCGACCCTTTTGGAGAACGACCAGGAGACCACATTATTATCACAATTTGGGTCCAAATCTAGGGTGGATCGTTTTTGGCGGGTCATATTGGTGTGGTCTCTCCAGGATAACAGCTGGTTCATTCCTGGTGTCAGCAGGGAAAGCTTGCCGAGCGTGCACGGCCCTCCCCTGAGACGGGACGGGATTCCTGCCCACACACGATCTCCACATATTAAGAAAATCCCCTTAGGGAGTTTCTTGGGGGAATTGGTGGATGCTGACCATGTAAATTTAGCAAATTTGCACCAGGCTCTTTCACTGTAAAGTTTCCAATTGTTAGGGGTGACATCGAAGGCTTTCTTTGTTACCGGAGGAATGGTCAATGTGTCAACTTTATCTGCCTTCATTGCCATTATGGCCTCCCCTCGTCCTGGGTTGGTTTCCCGCGGCACATCCCTGTACCTTTGCCAGCTCTTTCTCCTATCCCAAAGGGAGCTATAAAGAATTTGCCTCTGGTGTCTGGCGGCACTAGGGTCTGCGAAAGAGGTACAGAACGCGGGTTGTGCCGACCCCAACAGGTCCAATTCTTGGGGTTTGGTGTCCATGGGTGGCAGGGCCTGCATCCACTGATCCCAACTGTGGGATTGGTTGGTCCCTGAGAGAAAAGCGTGGTACTCTGGCCATGTCCCAGGAATCCCTACCAGGCAGGTGCTAATCGGGCCGTTCGCTGAGTTGACGTGAAGGCAGAAGTCACTCTGGCTGATGGATTTTGCCAGAGTGACCCACACGTTTTCTCGAGGCTGCTGCACCAGCCACGGGGCAGACACCGGAATTTCCAGGAGAAACAGGACCCTAACGAAAATCCAGACTGGCTCCATCTTCCTTGGGGATCTCGGATGGGTAGACTGAGAAAGAAAAACCTTAAAATCTAACAAAAGTGATCCAAACGACAAAAGGTAACTCTAACATAAACTCCCCCTCTCTCCCCCCTTTCTCTTGAATGGGTAGGTAACAGGGATAGGGACACACAAAAGGTAAGTCAGAGGGGTAGGTTGGGGAAGGGTAAAAGGGGGTGTATAGTCCATGGTATTGCCGAGTATGGTTGCCTTCTGACATCTCTGGTGTCTTCTTCCTCTGGGACTTGTTCTTGCTGAGATGCCGGAGGGTCGTCTAAGCTGGGCAAGTCTTTTTTTCTCCTTTTCTTCCAAGCCTCCGTGGCTTGGAAACCTTCTTCTTGCGGAGACTGGGGTGGAACTGTCTCTGCAAAACAAGCTCGCTTTCTCTGCTTAGGCCCCCGGTAGGGTCAGACATACCTAGCTGGGATCCATTTCGGCCCCTCTGGGGTGGACACACATGCGTACCCTCTGCCCCAGACAATCAGTGGGAGAGGCCCTTCAACCTCAGGGGTCTCAGGGTCTCTTACCAGCACCGGCGGATGTTCTTTTAATTTGGAGTTGGTCGAATTAGTAAAGTGCCGGAATACAGGGGGGATGGGCTCTTCTGGTGTACAATTTAAAAAGTTAATCATGAAGAGCGCCTTGCAGAGTCGCTCAATGGGCGATTTCTTCTCTGCACCTCCTTGCTGCTGGTAGAGGACTCTCTTAAGTGTACTGTGAGTCCTCTCCACGATGGCCTGCCCCGTAGGGGAGTGAGGGATGCCGGTGACGTGGGCAATCCCCCACTCCTGGAGGAAACTACGGAGATAGGCAGAGGTGTACGCTGGGCCATTGTCCGTCTTTATCTTTTTGGGGGTACCTAGGACAGAGAACGCAATTAGAAGATGTTTGCGAACGTCTTTCGCCTTTTCGCCCGTGTGGGCCGAGGCGAACACAGTATGGCTAAACGTGTCTACAGAGACATGTACATATTTGAGTCTGCCGAACTCTTGGATATGGGTAACGTCGGTCTGCCAAACTTCATTTGCAGCTAGCCCTCGGGGGTTTACCCCTGGATGGAGCGAGGGCAGCTGATAGGTCTGGCAATTGGGACATGTCGCCACGATTGCCCGAGCCTGTTCTAGAGGTAGGTGGAACATCCTCCGGAGGGCTGGGGCGTTCTGATGGTAGAACTGGTGGGACATCTTGGCTTGTGCGAAGGTGTCAGGGATGTTAGCTGACTGCACCTGCGCAGCCATTGCCAAGGCTTCTGCTCTGCGGTTCCCCTCACTGATGTACCCGGGAAGGTCTTGATGCGATCTCACATGCATCACGTGAAATGGGTGCTCTCGGTGGGACAACAGGGACACTAGCCGCGAGAGCAGCCCGAATAAATTTTTGTTAGAGACCTCCTTAAGTAAACTGTGTTCTGCTCTGACAGTTATCCCAGCAACGTAGGCCGAATCTGTAACCAAATTGAGAGGCTCCTGGAACCTCTCAAAGACTCTGACGACGGCTGCTAGTTCTGCAATTTGTGGGGATCCCTCCACCACATGGACCTCAGATTCCCACTTCTGGGTCCGAGGGTCCTTCCAAGTCATGACTGACTTGTGAGAGGATCCCGAGCCGTCGGTGAAAACCGTCAGAGCTCCTTTTACAGGCTTTTTAGACTGCATAAACTTTGGAACCAAATTAAAATTTGTGTTAAACAGGTGATGTTTCAATTTCTTTCCCGTGATTTTGCCTGGGAAACTGTCAAGAGAGAACTGGAGGCTCTCATTGGACTGGACTAATTTTTCCAAGTCCTCATCTTTCCAGGGAACACGAATGCATGAGAAATCGCACCCCGCAAGGGTGCGGAGCCTGGCCCTCGCTCTGGTGATAAGCGAGGCCACCAGCTCTTGTGGCGTGGTAATAGTTTTGGACGGTGTGTGAGGGAGGAACACCCACTCTATGATTAAGAGGGAGTCCTTCAACCTCTCGTCCCATTGAAAGACCAGTCCGTGTAATTGGGGGACCTGCCCTAAGATGATAAGTTGAAAAGGCAGGTCCGGGGCCACTCTGTGGGCGTGCCTGGAGACTAAGGCTTTGCGCACCTTACCTATGGAAGCCCTGGCATCGGTGGTAAGCTGCTTTGGAGAGTCGAGTCCCTCACCGCCCTTCAGGAGATTGAACAAGGGGGCGAGGTCTGCTGTCGTCAGCCCCAGCAGAGGACGAACCCAGTTGATACTCCCGCATAGCTGATGTAACTCCCGCAAGGTCCTGGGCTCGTCCACGATGTCGAGCTGCTGGGGTGCGACGGTCCGCTCACCGATGCGGATGCCGAGGTACTTCCACGGTAGGGTGCGTTGTATTTGTCCGGATGGATGGTCATCCCGGCACGCTCGATGGCACTGATGGTGGCTTTCAATGTCAGGTCCAAATGATGCTCCGAGGGAGCACATACAAGGACGTCGTCCATGTAATGGAAAATTATGGATTTGGTGAAGGCTTTCCTCACTGGCGACAGTACTCGGGCTACGTACCACTGGCAGATTACAGGGGAATTTTTCATTCCCTGCGGTAAAATCTGCCAATGGTACCTCTCCTGGGGCGCTTGCCTGTTCACAGACGGCACAGAAAAGGCAAGCCGCGGAGCATCATTTGGGTGCAACGGGATCGAGAAGAAGCAGTCCTTGATGTCAATAACTGCGAGTGGCCACGCTCGGGGGAGCATTGCCGGGGATGGTAATCCCAGCTGAAGGGGACCCATGTCAACAATGACCTCGTTAATCTTACGTAGGTCGTGGAGAAGCCTCCACCCACCTCCGCCAGCCTTGCGGATGACAAAGACAGGGGAGTTCCAAGGGCTGTCTGATGGGACAACATTACCCTTGGAAATTTGCTCTTCCAAGAGGGACCGTAGGGCGCTCAACTTATCTTTAGTGAGGGGCCACTGCTCCACCCACACCGGCTTGTCAGTTTTCCAGGTGAGTTGTGGGACAGAGCCATGGGTGGGGCGCCCAGCAGCGGCCCCAGCTAGAAATCCCCTGGTGTATCTGGGATTTCTAGCCTGGTCCCCCATTGCGACAAAAGGTCCCTACCCCAGAGGTTGAAGCCAGAGGCCACCACGTATGGTCTTACCGTGGCAACATGACCGTCCGGCCCCTCCACCAAGATGTTATTAGTGGACCTCTGGGGCATAACGGCTCCCCCAAGTCCGGTGATGTTTTCGGTTGAGGGCCGGAGCCCCCATCCATGTGGCCACTCTGCTGCTGAAATGATAGTCACGTCTGATCCTGTGTCCATCATTCCTCGGATGTGCACCGCTGCCTTGCCGTTTTTGAGGCGGCAAGACAGGGTGGGCTTGTCGGTCCCCAGGAGCTCTGAGTACATGGCCCGTGGTGTCATCTTCGTCTTGGGAAGGTCCTCCAGAATAATTATTGCATGAGGCAGCCACTGGCCCCTGGACACGAACCAGGGGGCCGAGTGACAGGCGGCGGTGATTTTAAAAGTCTGTCCCGGGATAGCTGTAACAATCTGAGGGAGCACAAAGAGCCCGGGAGGGCCCCTCGTGGAGTCCCCCACGACCAAAAGCTCTGTCCTCTTATAAATGTCTCCACAAAGAAACACGTTATAACTACGAAAGTCTGTGTTGGTGATATGTTGAGGGTGGGCACTTACCAGGTGGAACCTGGTCCTGTCCTTGGCCGCTGCAGTGTCCCCCTCTCCCGCCGATGGTGTGGCGGGCGGTCTCGCCGGAGCGGTGATGGTGGTCCCGGTGTTGTCAGCATTTAATTTGGTGTCACAGCGCAGTGCTGTACTGCGCTCTTCTGCCCGTTTCCCTGGTGCTGGCGGCAACACGGGCAGAGCACCGCTCCGGGACCTGCGGGAGGCTTAGAACAAGAGGTGTTATTTCTCCGGGGCTTTGGACAAAAGCGTGCGATGTGCCCACCTTGTCCGCAGTTATAACACTTGTTATGTCCAGTTCGGTTATTGTCAATTTCAGGGGTGGCAGCCCCCGCTGCTGTCACATACCTCCTTTGCTGTTGGGGTCCGCGGCCTGGAGGAGGGGTGCTACTGATGGCTCGGGGGTGATCTCGGCGCACGCTTCTAACATTGCCTCTAAGGTGGGCCGAGGCAATTTGGGGAGGGTTTTTAGGACTGCCTTGCAGGCAGCGTTGGCATTGGCGTATGCCACTGACCGGAGGAGCTTTGCTTGGTTTGAGGGGTCTTCTTCCTGTTTCTCGAGAGCCATCCTCACTCGGCCTACAAACTTAACAAAGCTCTCCTCTGGTTGTTGCCTGATGGTGGCATACCCATCTGAAGGCACCTCCGCAGATGGTAGCGTCAGGAGGGCCCTCAGCGCCGCCTGCTGTACGTCTCTAATCGCTCTCGTTGGGAGCTGTGTAGCCTGCTCCTCACCCTTGCTAAAGTCCCCCTCACCTGCTAGGTGGTCCATTGTCAGGTCATCGACCTCATCTTCCCCATCGTATTCTCCCAGGAGGTCCTCTAGTAGGCGTTTCCAAGCTCTTTCCCATAGCATATAATTTTCAGGAGTTAGGATCCCTTCCATAATTGACTTAAGGTCCTCCGGGACTAAGAGGTTGGACCTAAAGGTTGCTCTGAGCATGCCCTGGCTGTAAGATGATTCCAGCCCGTGGTCACTGATCATCTTACATAGGTCTCGCAGCTGGGAGAATGGAAAAGGCTCCCACTGGGGATTCCGGCCACGCCCACCCAGGTGGACCGGTAGGGCTACCAGGCTTTGTCCCGCCTCCTGGGCCGCGCCCCCTGGGCCCCCGGGCTCCGGGTGATCTGAACCCGGGCAGGCTGGGGCCCGGTCCCAGGCCTCGGCACCGGCCTCGGCCTGTGGGCCTCCGGGTTCTAGGCTCTGGGGCCCGGGGTGCCTGCAGGCCTCGGCCCCCTCCCTTCCGGGTTCTAGGCTTCGAGGCCCGGAAGGGGGGGCGTGGGAATCGGAGCCGGAGAGGGCGGCGCGTGAGGGGACGGGTGCCGCGCGGGGCCGGCTGGAGGTCCCGAGGGGATGGGAGGGGCCCGACGCGATACCACGCCCCGACGCGACGCAGAGGGAGGGACAGCCCCGGGGGCGGAGGACTCCGTGGGCAGGCTCAGGGGGGGAGTCCAGGGAAGGGGGGGGATCCCGCGCAAAACGGCTTTTGGCGCCAAAACGGGGGGTGGAAGGCGCGCTGGTCGCGCGGCCGGCGCCATCCCGCTCCTCACCGCGGCTATCCTCTCCTCCATAACCACGATAAGGGGGGGGCACAACGGGCGCAACCGGGCACCCGGGCACAGGCAAAACATCCAAGGGAAGGTCCGGCGCGGAGGAGCCCCCTCCCCACCGGCCAGGGAGCGCCGGAGATCGCGGGGGATCGAGGGCAAACGACACCCGACGCGAGTCTCGACGCTTCAGGGAAGGGGGGTGAGGAGAGTGGGGCGGCAGGGAAAGTGGGGTAGGAGGAACTGGGGTTTCAACTTTCCCTTGCTAAGTCCCCTCAAAGAATCGCAAATTAAAATCAAAACCGAATAAAAACGAGTAATGCTAACATCTCCCTCCCGAACCTTTTTAGTTACTAAATCCCCCACTTTGTCCCAAAAGCCCAGATCTCGAACTAAATCTAAAGAAACCGAGGGAAACTGAATAAAAACCCATCTAACGAATTCCCTTAAAAGAGGTTTCGAAAAACGCTTCCCCTCCGCAGTTAAAACTCCCTTAATTTGGGAGTAAAACCCCTTTTGCTGCCTGGAAAGCCGGGCACCCATAACGGCAGCAACTCCTAGCCGAGGCAAACAGGAAAGCTAACGCGGTGGGGTCAGGGGAAATTCTTAAACTCACTTTCCGGACACTGCGCAGCGATTTTGCTCCACGTGCCGGGTCCTGGATCCCTGGCACCTCTCCCGTCCCTGACCGCCGGTCACAGTCCTCTGGCTAGGGTGGTGTGGTGACCGAGGCTCTCTCCACACTCCATCGGGAGAGAGGTTGCTCGATCTCCCCTCCCGAAAAGTCCACTAAAACGCGGAGCTCTTCAGGAAGGGCGGCCGACGCTGCAACGGCGCGCTTCTGGCGAAGGTCGCTCCGATGAGGCAAGTGGTCAAGCTGACCAAATGCCGCACATTGGGCGCCAGCTGTGGCCGTCCGCCTGCCTCCTCGGTGGAGTGGAGGTGGCTACTAGCAAAGGCGGATGCGACTTGGGTCCTCGGGGGCCAGCCTCGTTCCCAATCGCCGAGCGACTCTTGCCTATGCTCCCTGCTAGCTGCTCGGTAGGTGAACTCTCCCACACCTCAGGGGGTTCCTCCAACCCAGGAATGAAGAGACACAGACACGAGGTTCTGCACTCTGTGGCACCGGGGATCGGAGGACCCCGATTCCCCTGGGACACGATCTTTTATTGTTCCCCCGGTGACCAATCACCGGGTAGCAGAGGGGAGGAACTGGGGAGGAGCAGGGGACAGGGCGCAAACCAGGGATAGAGGGGGGATGAGCGAGGGTTAAAGACAGGGGAGTGATACAATGAACAACCGAGTAACTGAGAACTCTCTAGGAAACTGGGGGTGACTAACTCAGATGGGCAGGTGGTGCTCCCCAATGAGCCCAGGGGGTATTAACCTGTCTCGGGCCCAGCCTCTTCTGGGAAAAACTATTGTTTGCTCTACCTCGGGGGAGCCCTCCTTATCCCCCCAAGGTTTTCTAATTGGAAATTCTTCTTCTGGGGTAACCTGCACCACTGCCACAACTAGTGTCACAATAGAGGTACTGAAGCTCCACAATGCAGCCACCACTGTGCCACAATAGTGCCGCTAGTGTAACAATAGAGCCACACTAATGTCACAATTCAGCTACAATGGTGTCAAAATAGAGCCAATATTGTGTCACAGTAAAGCCACTATTGTGTCACAAGAAAGCAACTCTAGTGGCACAAAAGAGCCACTAGTGCAGTAAATAGATAGCCATTATACTGCCACAATACAGCCACTATTGTGCCACAATACTTCCGCCACTGAAACAATGGAGCCACTAGACTTTCAAAAGAGAAACACTGTTGTGTCACAACAGAGCCACTTGGGTCATAATTGTGCATCAAGGGTGTCACAATACCGCTCCTTTATGTCACAATAGAGCCACCATGGTGTCACAATAGAACCACGTTAGTGTCACAGTAGAGCGACTAGTGTCTCAATAGAGCCACTCTACTGTCATCATAGAAACACCGTTGTGTCCCAATTGAGCCGCTAGTGTCACAAGAGAGCCCAGAGAGTGTCACAATGGAGCCCAGAGAGTGGCAAAATGGAGCCCAGGAAGTGTCGCAGTAGAGCCACTCTAATATCACTCGAGAGCACTGGAGTATCGCAATAGAGTCCCTAGTGTCACAACAGTTCCACCCGAGTGTCCCTGCAGAGCCATTATTGTGTCACAATAGGGCCGCTCTAGGCTCACAATAGAGCCACTATACTGTCCCCATAGCACCACTAGAGTGTCACAATACTGCCACTGTAGTGTCACACTACATCCACTCTAGTGTCACAAGAAAGCCATTCTTGTGTCACAATGAAACAATTATAGTGCCCCAGTAGAGCCACTATTGTGTCCTAATAGATCCACTATTGTGTCACAATAGAGCCACTAGAGGGTCACAATGGAGTCACTCTATTGTCACAAGAGAGCAACTAGAGTGTCACAATACAGCAGCTATAGTGTCACAATCGAGATGCTGTAGTGTCACAAGTGAGCCACTGTAATCTCGCAAGAGAGCCACTCTAATGTCACAAGAGAGCCACTAGTGTCACAATAGAGCTACTCTAGCTTTACAATGTAGCCACCATTGTGCCACAATAGTGCCGCTACTGTCACTATAGAGCCACTCTAATGTCACAATACAGCTACAATGGTGTCACAATACAGCCACTATGGTGTCACAATACAGGCAAAATCATGTCCACATAGAGCCACTATCATGCCATCATAGAGCCACTCTAGGGTCACAGTACATCCACTATTGTGTCACAATACAGCCACTATTGTGTCACAATCAAGCAACTCCAGTGTCACAATAGAGCCATTAGTGTAACAATTAGACTGCCATTATACTGCCACAATACAGCCACTATTGTGTCACAACAGTGCCGCCACTGAAACAATAGAGCCACTAGACTGTCAAAAGAGAAACACTGTTGTGTCACAACAGAGCCGCTAGGGTCATAATAGTGCCCATGCGATGTCACAATACAGCTCCTTTATGTCACAATAGAGCCACCATGGTGTCACCATAGAGCCACGTTAGTGTCACAATAGAGAGACTAGTGTCACAATAGAGCCACTCTACTGTCATCATAGAAACACCGTTGTGTCCCAATTGTGCCACTAGTGTCACAATTGAGCCCAGAGAGTGTCACAATGGAGCCCAGAGAGTGTCCCAATAGAGCCAGTCTAATATCACTGTCGAACTACTAGAGTATCACAATAGAGTACCCAGAGTCACAGCAGTTCCACCCGAGTGTCCCAGCAGAGCCATTATTGTGTCACAATAGGGCCACTCTAGGCTCACAATAGAGCCACTATACTGTCACAATAGCTCCTCTATAGTGTCACAGTATATCAGCTCTAGTGTAACGAGAAAGTCGTTATTGTATCACAATGAAACATCTATAGTGCCACAGTAGAGAGTCACAATTGTGTCACAATAGAGCCACTAGAGGGTCACAATGGAGTCACTCTATAGTCACAAGAGAGCAACTAGCGTGTCACAATACAGCAGCTATAGTGTCACAAGAGAGCCACTGTATTCTCACAAGAGAGCCACTCTAATGTCACAAGTGAGCCACTAGTGTCACAATAGAGGTACTGAAGCTCCACAATGCAGGCACCACCGTTCCACAATAGTGCCGCTAATGTAAAAAAAGAGCCACTCTAATGTCACAATTCAGCTACAATGGTGTCAAAATAGAACCAATATTGTGTCACAATACAGCCACTATTGTGTCACAAGAAAGCAACTCTAGTGGCACAAAAGAGCCACTAGTGCAACAATTAGATAGCCATTATACTGCCACAATACAGCCACTATTGTGTCACAATAGTGCTGCCACTGAAACAATAGAGCCACTAGACTTTCAAGAGAGAAACAGTGTTGTGTCACAACAGAGCCACTTGGGTCATAATAGTGCATCAAGGGTGTCACAATCGAGCACCTTTATGTCACAGTAGAGCCACCATGGTGTCACAATAGAACCACGTTAGTGTCACAGTAGACCGACTAGTGTCACAATAGAGCCACTCTACTGTCATCATAGAAACACAATTGTGTCCCAATTGAGCCGCTAGTGTCACAAGAGAGCCCAGAGAGTGTCACAATGGAGCCCAGGAAGTGTCGCAGTAGAGCCACTCTTATATCACTCTAGAACACTAGAGTATCACAATAGAGTCCCTAGGTCACAACAGTTCCACCCGAGTGTCCCTGCAGAGCCATTATTGTGTCACAATAGGGCCACTCTAGGCTCAAAATAGAGCCACTATACTGTCCCCATAGCACCACTAGAGTGTCACAATACTGCCACTGTAGTGTCACACTACATCCACTCTAGTGTCACAAGAAAGCCATTCTTCTGTCACAATGAAACAATTCTAGTGCCCCAGTAGAGCCCCTATTGTGTCCTAATAGATCCACTATTGTGTCACAATAGAGCCACTAGAGGGTCACAATGGAGTCACTCTATTGTCACAAGAGAGCAACTAGAGTGTCACAATACAGCAGCTATAGTGTCACAATCGAGATGCTGTAGTGTCACAAGTGAGCCACATAATCTCGCAAGAGAGCCACTCTAATGTCACAAGAGAGCCACTAGTGTCACAATAGAGGTACTCTAGGTTTACAATGTAGCCACCATTGTGCCACAATAGTGCCGCTACTGTCACTATAGAGCCACTCTAATGTCACAATACAGCTACAATGGTGTCACAATACCGGTCAAATAATGTCCACATAGAGCCACTAGCATGCCATCATAGAGCCACAGTACATCCACTATTGTGTCACAATCAAGCAACTCCAGTGTCACAATAGAGCAATTAGTGTAACAATTAGACTGCCATTATACTGCCACAATACAGCCACTATTGTGTCACAACAGTGCCACCACTGAAACAATAGAGCCACTAGACTGTCAAAAGAGAAACACTGTTGTGTCTCAACAGAGCCGCTAGCGTCATAATAGAGCCCATGCGGTGTCACAATACAGCTCCTTTATGTCACAATAGAGCCACCATGGTGTCACCTTAGAGCCATGTTAGTGTCACAATAGAGCGACTAGTGTCACAATAGAGCCACTCTACTGTCAGAAACACCGTGGTGTCACAATTGAGGTGCTAGTGCCACAAGAGAGCCCAGAGAGTGTCACAATGGGGCCCGTAGAGTGACGTAAGAGAGCCACTTTAATATCACTGTCAAAGCACTATAACATCACAATAGAGTCACTCGTGTCGTAGCAGTTCCACTAGAGTGTCCCAGCAGAGGCATTATTGTGTCACAATAGAGCCACTCTAGGCTCACAATAGAGACACTATGGGGTCACAATGGAGTCACTCTACTGTCACAAGAGAGCAACTATAGTGTAACAATAGAGCAACTATTGTGTCACAATACAGCAGCAATAGGGTCACAATAGACACTGTAATATCACAAGTCAGCCACGGTAATTTTAAAATAGAGCCGCTCGTGTCACAAGTGAGCCACTATTATGTCACAATACAGCCAGCATGGTGTCACATAACAGCCACTATTCTGTCACAATAGAGTCACTGGTACAAGAATTAGACTGCTGTTATACTTCCACAATACAGCCACCAAAGTGTCACAATAGTGCCGCCACTGAAACAATAGAGTCACTAGACTGTCAAAAGAGAAACACTGTTGTGTCTCAACAGAGCCGCTAGCGTCATAATAGGGCCCATGCGGTGTCACAATACCGCTCCTTTATGTCACAATAGAGCCACCATGGTGTCACCATAGAGCCATGTTAGTGTCACAATAGAGCGACTAGTGTCACAATAGAGCCACTCTACTGTCAGAAACACCGTTGTGTCCCAATTGAGCCGCTAGTGTCACAAGAGAGCCCAGACAGTGTCACAATGGGGCCCGTAGAGTGACGTAAGAGAGCCACTTTAATATCACTGTCAAACCACTATAGCATCACAATAGAGTCACTCGTGTCGCAACAGTTCCACTAGAGTGTCCCAGCAGAGCCATTATTGTGTCACAATAGAGCCACTCTAGGCTCACAATAGAGACACTATGGGGTCACAATGGAGTGATTCTAGTGTCACAAGAGAGCAACTATAGTGTAACCATAGAGCAACTATTGTGTCACAATACAGCAGCTATAGGGTCACAATAGACACTGTAATATCACAAGTCAGCCACGCTAATTTTACAATAGAGCCGCTAGTGTCACAAGTGAGCCACTATTATGTCACAATACAGCCAGCATGGTGTCACAATAGAGCCACTATTCTGTCACAATAGAGTCACTGGTACAAAAATTAGACTGCTGTTATACTGCTACAATACAGCCACCAATGTGTCACAACAGTGCCGCCACTGAAACAATAGAGCCACTAGACTGTCAAAAGAGAAACCGTGTTGTGTCTCAACAGAGCCACTCGGGTCATAATAGGGCCCCTGCGGTGTCACAATACAGCTCCTTTATGTCACAATAGAGGCACCATGGTGTCACCATAGAGTCACGTTATTGTCACAATAGAGCGACTAGTGTCACAATAGAGCCACTATACTGTCATCATAGAAACACCGTTGTGTCCCAATTGAGCCGCTAGTGTCACAAGAGAGCCCAGAGAGTGTCACAATGGAGCCCAGAGAGTGTCCCAATAGAGCCACTCTAATATCACTCTCGAACTACTAGAGTATCATAATGGAATCACTAGTGACACAACAGTTCCACCCGAGTGTCCCAGCAGAGCCATTATTGTGCCCCAATAGGGCCACTCTAGGCTCACAATTGAGCCACTATACTGTCACAATAGCTCCTCTAGAGTGTCACAGTACATCCACTCTAGTGTCACGAGAAAGTCATTATTGTATCACAATGAAACATCTATAGTGCCACAGTAGAGAGTCACAATTGTGTCACAAT
>JAVTVJ010010833.1:0-15142 GCA_034509425.1 Eopsaltria australis | reverse complement strand
GCTCCACGTGCCGGGTCCCGGATCCCTGGCACCTCTCCCGTCCCTGACCGCCGGTCACAGTCCTCTGGCTAGGGTGGTGTGGTGACCGAGGCTCTCTCCACACTCCGTCGGGAGAGAGGTTGCTCGATCTCCCCTCCCGAAAAGTCCACTAAAATGCGGAGCTCTTCAGGAAGGGCGGCCGACGCTGCAACGGCGCGCTTCTGGCGAAGGTCGCTCCGATGAGGCAAGTGGTCAAGCTGACCAAATGCCGCACATTGGGGCGCCAGCTGTGGCCGTCCGCCTGCCTCCTCGGTGGAGTGGAGGTGGCTACTAGCAAAGGCGGATGCGACTTGGGTCCTCGGGGGCCAGCCTCGTTCCCAATTGCCGAGCGACTCTTGCCTATGCTCCCTGCTAGCTGCTCGGTAGGTGAACTCTCCCACACCTCAGGGGGTTCCTCCAACCCAGGAATGAAGAGACACAGACGGGAGGTTCTGCACTCTGTGGCACCGGGGATCGGAGGACCCCGATTCCCCTGGGACACGATCTTTTATTGGTCCCCCGGTGACCAATCACCGGGTAGCAGAGGGGAGGAACTGGGGAGGAGCAGGGGACAGGGCGCAAACCAGGGATAGAGGGGGGATGAGCGAGGGTTAAAGACAGGGGAGTGATACAATGAACAACCGAGTAACTGAGAACTCTCTAGGAAACTGGGGGTGACTAACTCAGATGGGCAGGTGGTGCTCCCCAATGAGCCCAGGGGGTATTAACCTGTCTCGGGCCCAGCCTCTTCTGGGAAAAACTATTGTTTGCTCTACCTCGGGGGAGCCCTCCTTATCTCCCCAAGGTTTTCTAATTGGAAATTCTACTTCTGGGGTAACCTGCACCACTGCCACAACTAGTGTCACAATAGAGGTACTGAAGCTCCACAATGCAGCCACCACTGTGCCACAATAGTGCCGCTAGTGTAACAATAGAGCCAATCTAATGTCACAATTCAGCTACAATGGTGTGAAAATAGAGCCAATATTGTGTCACAGTACAGCCACTATTGTGTCACAATCAAGCAACTCTAGTGGCACAAAAGAGCCACTAGTGCAGTAAATAGATAGCCATTATACTGCCACAATACAGCCACTATTGTGCCACAATACTTCCGCCACTGAAACAATGGAGCCACTAGACTTTCAAAAGAGAAACACTGTTGTGTCACAACAGAGCCACTTGGGTCATAATTGTGCATCAAGGGTGTCACAATACCGCTCCTTTATGTCACAATAGAGCCACCATGGTGTCACAATAGAACCACGTTAGTGTCACAGTAGAGGGACTAGTGTCTCAATAGAGCCACTCTACTGTCATCATAGAAACACCGTTGTGTCCCAATTGAGCCGCTAGTGTCACAAGAGAGCCCAGAGAGTGTCACAATGGAGCCCAGAGAGTGGCAAAATGGAGCCCAGGAAGTGTCGCAGTAGAGCCACTCTAATATCACTCGAGATCACTGGAGTATCGCAATAGAGTCCCTAGTGTCACAACAGTTCCACCCGAGTGTCCCTGCAGAGCCATTATTGTGTCACAATAGGGCCGCTCTAGGCTCACAATAGAGCCACTATACTGTCCCCATAGCACCACTAGAGTGTCACAATACTGCCACTGTAGTGTCACACTACATCCACTCTAGTGTCACAAGAAAGCCTTTCTTGTGTCACAATGAAACAATTCTAGTGCCCCAGTAGAGCCACTATTGTGTCCTAATAGATCCACTATTGTGTCACAATAGAGCCACTAGAGGGTCACAATGGAGTCACTCTATTGTCACAAGAGAGCAACTAGAGTGTGACAATACAGCAGCTATAGTGTCACAATCGAGATGCTGTAGTGTCACAAGTGAGCCACTGTAATCTCGCAAGAGAGCCACTCTAATGTCACAAGAGAGCCACTAGTGTCACAATAGAGCTACTCCAGCTTTACAATGTAGCCACCATTGTGCCACAATAGTGCCGCTACTGTCACTATAGAGCCACTCTAATGTCACCATACAGCTACAATGGTGTCACAATAGAGCCACTATGGTGTCACAATACAGGCAAAATCATGTCCACATAGAGCCACTATCATGCCATCATAGAGCCACTCTAGGGTCACAGTACATCCACTATTGTGTCACAATACAGCCACTATTGTGTGACAATCAAGCAACTCCAGTGTCACAATAGAGCCATTAGTGTAACAATTAGACTGCCATTATACTGCCACAATACAGCCACTATTGTGTCACAACAGTGCCGCCACTGAAACAACAGAGCCACTAGACTGTCAAAAGAGAAACACTGTTGTGTCACAACAGAGCCGCTAGGGTCATAATAGTGCCCATGCGATGTCACAATACAGCTCCTTTATGTCACAATAGAGCCACCATGGTGTCACCATAGAGGCACGTTAGTGTCACAATAGAGAGACTAGTGTCACAATAGAGCCACTCTACTGTCATCATAGAAACACCGTTGTGTCCCAATTGTGCCACTAGTGTCACAATTGAGCCCAGAGAGTGTCACAACAGAGCCCAGAGAGTGTCCCAATAGAGCCAGTCTAATATCACTGTCGAACTACTAGAGTATCACAATAGAGTACCCAGAGTCACAGCAGTTCCACCCGAGTGTCCCAGCAGAGCCATTATTGTGTCACAATAGGGCCACTCTAGGCTCACAATAGAGCCACTATACTGTCACAATAGCTCCTCTATAGTGTCACAGTATATCAGCTCTAGTGTAACGAGAAAGTCGTTATTGTATCACAATGAAACATCTATAGTGCCACAGTAGAGAGTCACAATTGTGTCACAATAGAGCCACTAGAGGGTCACAATGGAGTCACTCTATAGTCACAAGAGAGCAACTAGCGTGTCACAATACAGCAGCTATAGTGTCACAAGGGAGCCACTGTATTCTCACAAGAGAGCCACTCTATTGTCACAAGTGAGCCACTAGTGTCACAATAGAGGTACTGAAGCTCCACAATGCAGGCACCACCGTTCCACAATAGTGCCGCTAATGTAAAAAAAGAGCCACTCTAATGTCACAATTCAGCTACAATGGTGTCAAAATAGAACCAATATTGTGTCACAATACAGCCACTATTGTGTCACAAGAAAGCAACTCTAGTGGCACAAAAGAGCCACTAGTGCAACAATTAGATAGCCATTATACTGCCACAATACAGCCACTATTGTGTCACAATAGTGCTGCCACTGAAACAATAGAGCCACTAGACTTTCAAGAGAGAAACAGTGTTGTGTCACAACAGAGCCACTAGGGTCATAATAGTGCATCAAGGGTGTCACAATCGAGCACCTTTATGTCACAATAGAGCCACCATGGTGTCACAATAGAACCACGTTAGTGTCACAGTAGACCGACTAGTGTCACAATAGAGCCACTCTACTGTCATCATAGAAACACAATTGTGTCCCAATTGAGCCGCTAGTGTCACAAGAGAGCCCAGAGAGTGTCACAATGGAGCCCAGGAAGTGTCGCAGTAGAGCCACTCTTATATCACTCTAGAACACTAGAGTATCACAATAGAGTCCCTAGTGTCACAACAGTTCCACCCGAGTGTCCCTGCAGAGCCATTATTGTGTCACAATAGGGCCACTCTAGGCTCAAAATAGAGCCACTATACTGTCCCCATAGCACCACTAGAGTGTCACAATACTGCCACTGTAGTGTCACACTACATCCACTCTAGTGTCACAAGAAAGACATTCTTGCGTCACAATGAAACAATTATAGTTCCACAGTAGAGCCCCTATTGTGTCCTAATAGATCCACTATTGTGTCACAATAGAGCCACTAGAGGGTCACAATGGAGTCACTCTATTGTCACAAGAGAGCAACTAGAGTGTCACAATACAGCAGCTATAGTGTCACAATCGAGATGCTGTAGTGTCACAAGTGAGCCACGGTAATCTCGCAAGAGAGCCACTCTAATGTCACAAGAGAGCCACTAGTGTCACAATAGAGCTACTCTAGCTTTACAATGTAGCCACCATTGTGCCACAATCGTGCCGCTACTGTCACTATAGAGCCACTCTAACTTCACAATACAGCTACAATGGTGTCACAATACAGCCACTATGGTGTCACAATACAGGCAAAATTATGTCCACATAGAGCCACTATCATGCCATCAAAGAGCCACTCTAGGGTCACAGTACATCCACTATTGTGTCACAATACAGCCACTATTGTGTCAAAATCAAGCAACTCAAGTGTCACAATAGAGCCATTAGTGTAACAATTAGACTGCCATTATACTGCCACAATACAGCCACTATTGTGTCACAACAGTGCCACCACTGAAACAATAGAGCCACTAGACTGTCAAAAGAGAAACACTGTTGTGTCTCAACAGAGCCGCTAGCGTCATAATAGAGCCCATGCGGTGTCACAATACAGCTCCTTTATGTCACAATAGAGCCACCATGGTGTCACCTTAGAGCCATGTTAGTGTCACAATAGAGCGACTAGTGTCACAATAGAGCCACTCTACTGTCAGAAACACCGTGGTGCCACAATTGAGGTGCTAGTGCCACAAGAGAGCCCAGAGAGTGTCACAATGGGGCCCGTAGAGTGACGTAAGAGAGCCACTTTAATATCACTGTCAAAGCACTATAACATCACAATAGAGTCACTCGTGTCGTAGCAGTTCCACTAGAGTGTCCCAGCAGAGGCATTATTGTGTCACAATAGAGCCACTCTAGGCTCACAATAGAGACACTATGGGGTCACAATGGAGTCACTCTACTGTCACAAGAGAGCAACTATAGTGTAACAATAGAGCAACTATTGTGTCACAATACAGCAGCAATAGGGTCACAATAGACACTGTAATATCACAAGTCAGCCACGGTAATTTTAAAATAGAGCCGCTCGTGTCACAAGTGAGCCACTATTATGTCACAATACAGCCAGCATGGTGTCACATAACAGCCACTATTCTGTCACAATAGAGTCACTGGTACAAGAATTAGACTGCTGTTATACTTCCACAATACAGCCACCAAAGTGTCACAATAGTGCCGCCACTGAAACAATAGAGTCACTAGACTGTCAAAAGAGAAACACTGTTGTGTCTCAACAGAGCCGCTAGCGTCATAATAGGGCCCATGCGGTGTCACAATACCGCTCCTTTATGTCACAATAGAGCCACCATGGTGTCACCATAGAGCCATGTTAGTGTCACAATAGAGCGACTAGTGTCACAATAGAGCCACTCTACTGTCAGAAACACCGTTCTGTCACAATTGAGCCGCTAGTGTCACAAGAGAGCCCAGAGAGTGTCACAATGGGGCCCGTAGAGTGACGTAAGAGAGCCACTTTAATATCACTGTCAAAGCACTATAGCATCACAATAGAGTCACTCGTGTCGCAACAGTTCCACTAGAGTGTCCCAGCAGAGGCAATATTGTGTCACAATAGAGCCACTCTAGGCTCACAATAGAGCCACTATGGGGTCACAATGGAGTGATTCTAGTGTCACAAGAGAGCAACTATAGTGTAACAATAGAGCAACTATTGTGTCACAATACAGCAGCTATAGGGTCACAATAGACACTGTAATATCACAAGTCAGCCACGCTAATTTTACAATAGAGCCGCTAGTGTCACAAGTGAGCCACTATTATGTCACAATACAGCCAGCATGGTGTCACAATAGAGCCACTATTCTGTCACAATAGAGTCACTGGTACAAAAATTAGACTGCTGTTATACTGCTACAATACAGCCACCAATGTGTCACAACAGTGCCGCCACTGAAACAATAGAGCCACTAGACTGTCAAAAGAGAAACCGTGTTGTGTCTCAACAGAGCCACTCGGGTCATAATAGGGCCCCTGCGGTGTCACAATACAGCTCCTTTATGTCACAATAGAGGCACCATGGTGTCACCATAGAGTCACGTTATTGTCACAATAGAGCGACTAGTGTCACAATAGAGCCACTATACTGTCATCATAGAAACACCGTTGTGTCCCAATTGAGCCGCTAGTGTCACAAGAGAGCCCAGAGAGTGTCACAATGGAGCCCAGAGAGTGTCCCAATAGAGCCACTCTAATATCACTCTCGAACTACTAGAGTATCATAATGGAATCACTAGTGACACAACAGTTCCACCCGAGTGTCCCAGCAGAGCCATTATTGTGCCCCAATAGGGCCACTCTAGGCTCACAATTGAGCCACTATACTGTCACAATAGCTCCTCTATAGTGTCACAGTACATCCACTCTAGTGTCACCAGAAAGTCATTATTGTATCACAATGAAACATCTATAGTGCCAAAGTAGAGAGTCACAATTGTGTCACAATAGAGCCACTAGAGGGTCACAATGGAGTCACTCTATAGTCACAAGAGAGCAACTAGCGTGTCACAATACAGCAGCTATAGTGTCACAAGGGAGCCACTGCATTCTCACAAGAGAGCCACTCTAATGTCACAAGTGAGCCACTAGTGTCACAATAGAGGTACTGAAGCTCCACAATGTAGCCACCACTGTGCCACAATAGTGCCGCTAGTGTAACAATAGAGCCACACTAATGTCACAATTCAGCTACAATGATGTCAAAATAGAGCCAATATTGTGTCACAATACAGCCACTATTGTGTCACAAGAAAGCAACTCTAGTAGCACAAAAGAGCCCCTAGTGCAACAATTAGATAGCCATTTGTCCTGGGTTAACCCAGAGCGGTCAAAATCTAGGAAGTGATCTGTGCTGCAGGAATGCAGGAAGGAATACAACTTCCTTCCTGCAAGAGAGAGAGCCAATAATCAGGTAGTTTTAAGAATTGATAGGGAAGTTAACCAATTAAAAAGTTGGTCCGCCTTCAAGCAAAAACCATATATAAGCAGAGACTCTCTGACGCTCTTCCTCTTTGAACCTGCTGCTGCTGTGTAGAGAGGGGCATCTCCTGCTTCTCTCGCTGGTAAGGCCCAAGCGCTTCCGCCACCCCCAACCTTCTTCCAAAGGAGGGATGGGGGGGGGGGGGAAGGGAGGTTTTACGGCAGCCGTGCCGCTGCAGCCAGGCAGGCATGGGGGAGGAAACGATTGGAATTTTCAGCAGATCCAGCTCAGCCGGTGTGTCAGCTACACAAGAGGGAGAGCCGGGCCAGGCAAGGACCAGGCCGGACTCCATCCAGCTCGGGCCAGGCCCTGCCCTGTCACCCCGGGCCCAGATGGCCCTACCAGGCCGAGCCGGCTTGGCAGAGCCAGGCAGAGACTCTTGAGAGCGTCTGGCATCCAGCTCGGACCTGTTCAAGCAGCCCGGCACAGAGCACGTGATCCTCCCACTGCCGGAGAGAGAGAGAGACAAAGATTAACTCTCTCCATGCCTGGACTAAACTCACAGACACCCATCCTTCCTCGCAGAGAGAGGAACGAGTGAAGACATCTACATAGTGCAGCGCAGAGACTTTACAGTCAGTGAGGAAAGCAGAACTGATACTTACAAAGAGGTGCATGGGAAGTTGGTTCAAGTGTGAAGCTGAAAACTCTTTTGGAGAACCATGGTTGTGGACTGAGCTAATAAATTCTCTTTAATATATGAAGATATAGTCCAAAGGGGGATGTGAGGTTCTTATTGCAGCCAATGAACTGAAATACCTAAGTACAGACAAGTAAGTGTTGAAAAGTACAGCCTGATGAGAAACTCAAACCAAGAGAGAGGAGAGGCTGTGACCCAGAGCCCTGGTCCCGGGGAGAATGCTAGAGAACCTGAGCTGTCAGGAGAACCTGTGTCGCTAAGCACAGAAGAAGGGATTTTCTTTGTTGCTGCAATTGAACTGCGCATCCTTAAAACAGGTACCCTGTGGACTGTTCATAACCCACCATAGTGGCTGTGGGACGGCTACTGGTGTGGGAGGGATCCACCATTAAGCTGGACTTTGCTCCGGGCAGCGGTTAATGGTGAGGCAGAAGACCCATAAAAACTGTATTTTTCTTACAGAAGATCCATGGTTTAAGCAAAAGAAACTTCTCTCCGTAAATGAACTGGAACAAGAGCTGTTTCTGAGGTGGTAAACTGACTGGAGGTCGAAGTGTTGTCTCTTGTATGTTGTCAGGGAGAGTGAAATGGAGAGGTGGGGAAGGAGGGGTAGTCTGGGGAGTTTGTTCTGGTTATTCTTGAGTTTTTCTTTCTTTTTCCCTTTGTCTTAGATATATTAATAAAACTTCTTGTACTTTATAAAGTTTGAGCCTGCTTTGCCTACTCCTAATCCTTATCTCACAACAAGCAAGAAAGTAAATTTAAGTAGGTGTGCTAGCATTTAGCCACAAACCTGAATAAGCGAACTAAAACGACGACACCATTATACTGCCACAATACAGCCACCAATGTGTCACAATAGTGCCGCCAATGAAACAATAGAGCCACTAGACTGTCAAAAGAGAAACACTGTTGTGTAAAAACAGAGCCACGTGGGTCATAATAGTGCACCAAGGGTGTCAAAATAGAGCTCCTTTATGTCACAATAGAGCCACCATGGTGTCACAATAGAGCCACCATGGTGTCACAATAGAACCACGTTAGTGTCACAGTAGAGCGACTAGTGTCACAATAGAGCCACTCTACTGTCATCATAGAAACACCATTGCGACCCAATTGAGCCGCTAGTGTCACAAGAGAGCCCAGAGAGTGTCCCAATAGAGCCCAGAGAATGTCGCAGCAGAGCCACAGTAATATCACTCAAGGACACTAGAGTATCACAACAGAGTCACTCGTGTCGCAACAGTTCCACTGGAGTGTCCCTGCAGAGCAATTATTGTGTCACAATAGGGCCGCTCTAGGCTCACAATAGAGCCACTATACTGTCCCCATAGCACCACTAGAGTGTCACAATACTGCCACTGTAGTGTCACACTACATCCACTCTAGTGTCACAAGAAAGCCATTCTTGTGTCACAATGAAACACTTCTAGTGCCACAGTAGAGCCACTATTGTGTCCTAATAGATCCACTATTGTGTCACAATAGAGCCACTAGAGGGTCACAATGGAGTCACTCTATTGTCACAAGAGAGCAACTAGAGTGTCACAATACAGCAGCTATAGTGTCACAATCGAGATGCTGTAGTGTCACAAGTGAGTCACTGTAATCTCGCAAGAGAGCCACTCTAATGTCACAAGTGAGCCACTAGTGTCACAATAGAGCTACTCTAGCTTTACAGTGTAGCCACCATTGTGCCACAATCGTGCCGCTACTGTCACAATAGAGCCCTCTAATGTCACAATACAGCTACAATGGTGGCACGATTGAGCTACTATGGTGTCACAATACAGGCAAAATCATGTCCACATAGGGCCACTAGCATGCCATCATAGAGCCACAGTACATCCACAATTGTGTCACAATACAGCCACTATTGTGTCACAATCAAGCAACTCCAGTGTCACAATAGAGCCATTAGTGTAACAATTAGACTGCCATTATACTGCCACAATACAGCCACTACTGTGTCCCAACAGTGCCGCCACTGAAACAATAGAGCCACTAGACTGTCAAAAGAGAAACACTGTTGTGTCTCAACAGAGCCGCTAGCGTCATAATAGGGCCCATGCGGTGTCACAATACCGCTCCTTTATGTCACAATAGAGCCACCATGGTGTCACCATAGAGCCACGTTAGTGTCACAATAGAGCGACTAGTGTCACAATAGAGCCACTCTACTGTCATCATAGAAACACCGTTGTGTCACAATTGAGCCACTAGTGTCACAAGAGAGCCCAGAGAGTGTCACAATGGGGCCCCTAGAGTGACGTAAGAGAGCCTCTTTAATATCATTGTCAAACCACTATAGCATCACAAGAGAGTCACTCGTGTCGCAACAGTTCCACTAGAGTGTCCCAGCAGAGCCATTATTGTGTCACAATAGAGCCACTCTAGGCTCACAATAGAGCCACTAAGGGGTCACAATGGAGTCACTCTACTGTCACAAGAGAGCAACTATAGTGTAACAATAGAGCAACTCTTGTGTCACAATACAGCAGCTATAGGGTCACAATAGACACTTTAATATCACAAGTCAGCCACGCTAATTTCACAATAGAGCCGCTAGTGTCACAAGTGAGCCACTATTATGTCACAATACAGCCAGCATGGTGTCACAATACAGCCACTATTCTGCCACAATAGAGTCACTGGTACAAGAATTAGACTGCTGTTATACTTCCACAATACAGCCACCAAAGTGTCACAATACTGCCGCCACTGAAACAATAGAGTCACTAGACTGTCAAAAGAGAAACAGTGTTGTGTCACAACAGAGCCACTTGGGTCATAATAGTGCATCAAGGGTGTCAAAATAGTGCTCCTTTATGTCACAATAGAGCCACCATGGTGTCACAATAGAACCACGTTAGTGTCACAGTAGAGCGACTAGTGTCTCAATAGAGCCACTCTACTCTCATCATAGAAACACCATTGTGTCCCAATTGAGCCGCTAGTGTCACAAGAGAGCCCAGAGAGTGTCACAATGGAGCCCAGAGAGTGTCGCAGTAGAGCCACTCTAATATCCCTCTAGAACACTAGAGTATCACAATAGAGTCCCTAGTGTCACAACAGTTCCACTGGAGTGTCCCTGCAGAGCCATTATTGTGTCACAATAGGGCCGCTCTAGGCTCACAATAGAGCCACTATACTGTCCCCATAGCACCACTAGAGTGTCACAATATTGCCACTGTAGTGTCACACTACATCCACTCTAGTGTCACAAGAAAGCCATTCTTGTGTCACAATGAAACAATTCTAGAGCCCCAGTAGAGCCACTATTGTGTCCTAATAGATCCACCATTGTGTCACAATAGAGCCACTAGAGGGTCACAATGGAGTCACTCTATTGTCACAAGAGAGCAACTAGAGTGTCACAATACAGCAGCTATAGTGTCCCAATAGAGATGCTGTAGTGTCACAAGTGAGTCACTGTAATCTCGCAAGAGAGCCACTCTAATGTCACAAGTGAGCTACTAGAGTCACAATAGAGCTACTCTAGCTTTACAATGTAGCCACCATTGTGCCACAATAGTGCCGCTACTGTCACAATAGAGCCCTCTAATGTCACAATACAGCTACAATGGTGTCACGATTGAGCTACTATGGTGTCACAATACAGGCAAAATCATGTCCACATAGGGCCACTAGCATGCCATCATAGAGCCACAGTACATCCACAATCGTGTCACAATACAGCCACTATTGTGTCACAATCAAGCAACTCCAGTGTCACAATAGAGCCATTAGTGTAACAATTAGACTGCCATTATACTGCCACAATACAGCCACTATTGTGTCACAACAGTGCCGCCACTGAAACAATAGAGCCACTAGACTGTCAAAAGAGAAACACTGTTGTGTCTCAACAGAGCCGCTAGCGTCATAATAGAGCCCATGCGGTGTCACAATACAGCTCCTTTATGTCACAATAGAGCCACCATGGTGTCACCATAGAGCCATGTTAGTGTCACAATAGAGCGACTAGTGTCACAATAGAGCCACTCTACTGTCAGAAACACCGTTGTGTCACAATTGAGGAACTAGTGTCACAAGAGAGCCCAGAGAGTGTCACAATGTGGCTCTTAGAGCGACATAATAGGGCCACTTTAATATCACTGTCAAAGCACTATAGCATCACAATAGAGCCACTCGTGTCGCAACAGTTCCACTAGAGTGTCCCAGCAGAGGCATTATTGTGTCACAATAGAGCCACGCTAGGCTCACAATAGAGCCACTATGGGGTCACAATGGAGTGATTCTAGTGTCACAGGAGAGCAACTATAGTGTAACAATAGAGCAACTATTGTGTCACAATACAGCAGCTATAGGGTCACAATAGACACTGTAATATCACAAGTCAGCCACGGTAATTTTACAATAGAGCCGCTAGTGTCACAAGTGAGCCACTATTATGTCACAATACAGCCAGCATGGTGTCACAATAGAGCCACTATTCTGTCACAATAGAGTGACTGGTACAAAAATTAGACTGCTGTTATACTGCTACAATACAGCCACCAATGTGTCACAACAGTGCCGCCACTGAAACAATAGAGCCACTAGACTGTCAAAACAGAAACAGTGTTGTGTCTCAACAGAGCCACTTGGGTCATAATAGGGCCCATGCGGTGTCACAATACAGCTCCTTTATGTCACAATAGAGCCACCATGGTGTCACCATAGAGTCACGTAGTGTCACAGTAGAGCGACTAGTGTCACAATAGAGCCACTATACTGTCATCATAGAAACACCGTTGTGTCCCAATTGAGCCGCTAGTGTCACAAGAGAGCCCAGAGAGTGTCACAATGGTGCTTAGAGAGTGTCCCAATAGAGCCACTCTAATATCACTGTCGAACTACTAGAGTATCATAATGGAATCACTAGTGACACAACAGTTCCACCCGAGTGTCACAGCAGAGCCATTATTGTGCCCCAATAGGGCCACTCTAGGCTCACAATTGAGCCACTATACTGTCACAATAGCTCCTCTATAGTGTCACAGTACATCCACTCTAGTGTCACGAGAAAGTCATTATTGTATCACAATGAAACATCTATAGTGCCACAGTAGAGAGTCACAATTGTGTCACAATAGAGCCACTAGAGGGTCACAATGGAGTCACTCTATAGTCACAAGAGAGCAACTAGCGTGTCGCAATACAGCAGCTATAGTGTCACAAGGGAGCCACTGCATTCTCACAAGAGAGCCACTCTAATGTCACAAGTGAGCCACTAGTGTCACAATAGAGGTACTGAAGCTCCACAATGTAGCCACCACTGTGCCACAATAGTGCCGCTAGTGTAACAATAGAGCCACACTAATGTCACAATTCAGCTACAATGGTGTCAAAATAGAGCCAATATTGTGTCACAATACAGCCACTATTGTGTCACAAGAAAGCAACTCTAGTAGCACAAAAGAGCCCCTAGTGCAACAATTAGATAGCCATTTGTCCTGGTTAACCCAGAGGGGTCAAAATCTAGGAAGTGATCTGTGCTGCAGGAATGCAGGAAGGAATACAACTTCCTTCCTGCAAGAGAGAGAGCCAATAATCAGGTAGTTTTAAGAATTGATAGGGAAGTACACCAATTAAAAAGTTGGTCCGCCTTCAAGGAAAAACCATATATAAGCAGAGACTCTCTGACGCTCTTCCTCTTTGAACCTGCTGCTGCTGTGTAGAGAGGGGCATCTCCTGCTTCTCTCGCTGGTAAGGCCCAAGCGCTTCCGCCACCCCCAACCTTCTTCCAAAGGAGGGATGGGGGGGGGGGACGGGAGGTTTTACGGCAGCCGTGCCGCTGCAGCCGGGCAGGCATGGGGGAGGAAACGATTGGAATTTTCAGCAGATCCAGCTCAGCCGGTGTGTCAGCTACACAAGAGGGAGAGCCGGGCCAGGCAAGGACCAGGCCGGACTCCATCCAGCTCGGGCCAGGCCCTGCCCTGTCACCCCGGGCCCAGATGGCCCTACCAGGCCGAGCTGGCTTGGCAGAGCCAGGCAGAGACTCTTGAGAGCGTCTGGCATCCAGCTCGGACCTGTTCAAGCAGCCCGGCAAAGAGCACGTGATCCTCCCACTGCCGGAGAGAGAGAGAGACAAAGATTAACTCTCTCCATGCCTGGACTAAACTCACAGACACCCCTCCTTCCTCGCAGAGAGAGGAACGAGTGAAGACATCTACATAGTGCAGCGCAGAGACTTTACAGTCAGTGAGGAAAGCAGAACTGATACTTACAAAGAGGTGCATGGGAAGTTGCTTCAAGAGTGAAGCTGAAAACTCTTTTGGAGAACCATGGTTGGGGACTGAGCTAATAAATTCTCTGTAATATATGAAGATATAGTCCAAAGGGGATGTGAGGTTCTTATTGCAGCCAATGAACTGAAATACCTAAGTACAGACAAGTAAGTGTTGGAAAAGTACAGCCTGATGAGAAACTAGACCCAAGAGAGAGGAGAGGCTGTGGCCCAGAGCCCTGGTCCTGGGGAGAATGCTAGAGAACCTGAGCTGTCAGGAGAACCTGTGTCGCTAAGCACAGAAGAAGGGATTTTCTTTGTTGCTGCAATTGAACTGCGCATCCTTAAAACAGGTACCCTGTGGACTGTTCATAACCCACCATAGTGGCGGTGGGAAGGCTACTGGTGTGGGAGGGATCCACCCTTAAGCTGGACTTTGCTCCGGGCAGCGGTTAATGGTGAGGCAGAAGACCCATAAAAACTGTATTTTTCTTACAGAAGATCCATGGTGTAAGCAAAAGAAACTTCTCTCCGTAAATGAACTGGAACAAGAGCTGTTTCTGAGGTGGTAAACTGACTGGAGGTCGAAGTGTTGTCTCTTGTATGTTGTCAGGGAGAGTGAAATGGAGAGGTGAGGAAGGAGGGGTAGTCTGGGGAGTTTGTTCTGGTTATTCTTGAGTTTTTTTTTCTTTTTCCCTTTGTCTTAGATATATTAATAAAACTTCTTGTACTTTATAAAGTTTGAGCCTGCTTTGCCTACTCCTAATCCTTATCTCACAACAAGCAAGAAAGTAAATTTAAGTAGGTGTGCTAGCATTTAGCCACAAACCTGAATAAGCGAACTAAAACAACGACACCATTATACTGCCACAATACAGCCACCAATGTGTCACAATAGTGCCGCCAAGGAAACAATAGAGCCACTAGACTGTCAAAAGAGAAACACTGTTGTACAAAAACAGAGCCACGTGGGTCATAATAGTGCACCAAGGGTGTCAAAATAGAGCTCCTTTATGTCACAATAGGGCCACCATGGTGTCCCAATAGAACCACGTTAGTGTCACAGTAGAGCGACTAGTATCACAATAGAGCCACTCTACTGTCATCATAGAAACCCCATTGTGTCCCAATTGAGCCGCTAGTGTCACAAGAGAGCCCAGAGAGTGTCACAATGCAGCCCAAAGAGTATCGCAGTAGAGCCACTCTAATATCACTGTCGAACTACTAGAGTATCACAATAGAGTCCCTAGTGTCACAACAGTTCCACTGGAGTGTCCCTGCAGAGCCATTATTGTGTCACAATATGGCCGCTCTAGGCTCACAATAGAGCCACTATACTGTCCCCATAGCACCACTAGAGTGTCACAATACTGCCACTGTAGTGTCACACTACAT
>JAVTVJ010010832.1:0-18820 GCA_034509425.1 Eopsaltria australis | reverse complement strand
GCCGGCTGAGAGCTGCCCCTGGCAGGCAGCAGAGTCCCGGGCCCAGCACAGCGGCCTGGGCTGCAGGAGCCTGCTCTGCAGGACAGCCCTGGGCAGCCCTGGCTGCAGCCCCGGCTGCTCAGCCCTGCAGCAGAGCCTGGCACAGGGAGCTGCCTTGGGCTGTGCCTGGCATGCTGCAGCAGGAAACCCAACTCTGCCCTAGGGCCACATCCCCCAAACTGCAGCAGCTCTGAGACTGCTCCTGGAAGCTCCTGAAAGCTGTGGCATGTGGCAGCTTCAGGAGATGCCTGCAGCAACTGCAGCTTCTCTTCCCACAGCCAGACAATGACTGTTTCCAGCACTGGGATGATTTCTGCTCTGCTGAGCCCTGAGTGAGCTCTGCTCTGTGCTCCCAGGCCAGGCTGAGTTTAAGTCCTCAGTGCCTCTGTGCTGTGCCCGGGCTGGCTGCAGGCAGTGCCCCAGCCCTGCTGGGCTGTGCACAGGAGCTGCTCCTGGCCAGAGCTGTCTCTCTGCAGCGCTGCCCTTGCCAGGAGCTGCCTCTGTGCCAGGAGCCCGGCCCAGCTCAGCAGCACAGACACAGCACAAGCACTGCAATGACCCTCTGGGGCTCTCTGCTGAGCCCTGAACATCAGTCCCTGAGAGGGAGCTGGAGAAACCTGTCCAGAACTCCAAGTCACAATCAAACTCCAAAGTTCCTGAGAGCGTTAATGGGTCCCAGTGAGGGACAGGACTGAGAAAGTGTCCCCAGGCCCCAGGGAGAGCAGGAAATGGGAGGCAGTGATGACAGGTGGGGACAAAGAGAAGGCAAGGCTTGGTGCCCTGGGGCACAGCAGCATCTGTGCCAGCAAGGGCTGTGAGGAGACACCTTGTCCTGAGGCCCTGGGGCCTCCTGGCACAGCCCCAGCAAGGCTGGCCACTGTCACCTCCTTGTCCAGCCCTCAGCATCCCCCCCACACCCCAGTGGCCTCAAGGATCTGCTGCAAGGAGTCCCTGGGGAGCCTTGGTCAGGAATGGCCCTGGGGGGGCTCCCAGGGACTGCAGGTTTTTCAAAGGACTTTGGCTTTTGCTTTTGCCTGGGAGTCTCTGAGAGGTTTGTGCAATCATGGCTCCAATTCTCTGCTGTAACTCGTCCCTTGAGAGGCTTTGTCAGTGGGGCTCATGAATGCTCCAAGGTACTCAGGTTAATTTAAGTTCTTCTTTTTGCCATTGAGTGTCAGAGAGGTTTGTGCAATCCTAGCCTTCAATTATTTACCTTAACGAGTCCCTTGAGAGCTTTGTGTTGACACTCAGTGGGGCTCATTCATGCTTTGAGATACTCAAGGTTTTAAGGTACTTTGGATTTTCCTTCCCACACTGAGGCTCTGAGAGGTTTCTCTGCAATCCTGGCCTCCAATTCTCTCCTCCAAGGGGTCCATGAGGAGCCTGTGCTGGGGATGGACCTCAGGGGGACCCATTAATACCTTGAGACACTTTGGGATTTTCCTCTGACTTTGACTCCTGGAAAGGTTTGTGCAATCTCCTCTCAGGCCCTGAGCTTCAAGGGCTCAGCTCCAAATGCACCACGGGGCTCATTAGGATCAAGCCAGTCCTGACAAACCATGGCTCTGCCTTGATTTCCCTCTGCTCTGGTGCTGTTCATTAGGAAGCTTTTTTCTTTCAGTACAGGAGAAATATTTCAAAGAGCTTCTGATAAATCCATCTTCCTATTTTAAAGGGTGTATTTTTCTCTGTAGAGAAGAGGTGATTGCAGCATTCTGGGACTGCTACTGATCCAGGATTTCTCCTCAGGAGGTGTGGCCTGCTCAGAGAAGCTTTGACTTGAGGTCTGAGCCAGTGTGGACAACCTTGCTCCACATTCCTCAACCCCATGCTGTCTCTCCTCACTCACCTGGCATCTGCTTTGCTCACAGAGCTGCCTGCACTCAGGCAAAGAGGCCTTTCCTTTTATTTTTTTTGAGGACTCTCAAACTCCTGAGTTTCCCCACTGGAAACAGACACCCTCCTCAAGTGTGTGCCAAGCCCAAGATGCCTCCAAGGAGGTTCCCATTCCCCAAGACAGAACCATGCAAGGAATGTTTTAGACACGGTGGAAGTTCTACAGTGAACACAAATCCAAATCTGCTGAAGGCAGAATTCGACCAGCTCCTGAAGGCCAGACAGCCTTTGAACTCCTCAAAGCAGCTCAAAGCACGCAGTGGGTTGTTGGGAGGTGTGTGAGTGAGCCAAGAGTGAGGGGAAGGGAAATGCGGAGAGATCTGGAAGTGCCTGTGTGCAGACAGGCTGTGGGGAAGGGCAGTGCAGCCCTGCCCTGGGCTGGGTGTGAGGGGGGATCCTCATCCCAACCTGCCCTGGGCTGGCTGTGAGGGAGGATCCTCATCCCAACCTGACCTGGGCTGGCTGTGAGGGGGGATCCTCATCCCAACCTGCCCTGGGCTGGCTGTGAGGGGGGATCCTCATCCCAACCTGCCCTGGGCTGGGTGTGAGGGGGGATCCTCATCCCAACCTGCCCTGGGCCATTGAAAGGGGCTGTGGCCATGGACACTGCACTGACCCCACTGCTCCAGCCCCTTGCTCAGGGCTGCTGTCACTGCCCAGAGCCACAGGGGATCCCTTGCTGGGGGCTGGTGCCACGGCCACCTGCCCCGTGCCGCGCTGGCTGGGCAGCCCCCAATGAAGCAGCAGCAAAGGCCAGTGCCAGGGCCAAAGGCCAGCTCAGGCAGACAGAAACGGGCAGTGCTGGGCACTGCTTCCATGGCAGCCGTCACTGGGACAGGACACCTGGGTCACCTGGCATGGCAGTTGCCATGGAAACCCGGCTCATTGGGAATACCAGGACAAAGGTTTTAGTAGGGCCTGGCACAATAGGAAAAAGGGGGGTGGTTTTAAACTAAAAGAAGGGACGTTCAGATAAGAAGAGACAAGGAAGAAATTGTTGATGATGAGGGTGGTGACACACCAGGACAGGTTCCCAGGGAAGCTGGAAACATTCAAGTCCAGGTGGGAGAGGACTCTGAACAGCCTGGTCTGGTGAAAGATGTCCCTGCTTCTGGTAGGGGTTTGGATGAGATGAGCACTGCAGAGCTCTTCCAATCCAAACCATTCTAGGAGAGTGTGGGCAGAAGGGGCTGCTCAGTGGACTCCATGCACTCCCTTGACTCCTGGTCTCTGCTGGGCCCCACATTCAGCAGCCAAAGGCAGCCCCTTCTCTGGCCTTGCCCTCCCCCTGCCCCAGGGGCTGACAGAGGATGGCTGGCACAGGTGACCTTTGGGCTTTGCAGGGCTCAGGCACAAGGGCTGTGAAAGGGTCAGTGCTGAGGTCACTCAGTGGGGTGGGGCAGAGCCCAGCCAGAAATCACCCCCTGAAGCAGCAGCTCTGCAGTGCTGGCCACCAGGCCGGCCTGCCAAGGGAGGCTTCTGGCCATGCCCTGGCAGCAGCTGCTACTGCCAAGGTGCCTTTGGTGTCTCAGGCTCTCCCCGGCACAGCTCCCACCACGGCACTCTGCACTTGTGCCTGACGCCTTCACTGTGTTGGGGCTGGCCTGGGGCTTTTCCTGCAGTGGGATCTGCCCTGCTCCTGGCACAGGAAAGGCCATTCCTGCTGGAGCAGGAGGCTCTGCCTTCAGTGGGCTCAAACAACTCCAAAAAGGCCCTGTTTGCTTCAGAATTTCTTCCTAGAGCACTATATTCTAATAATACTTGTTATTGCTGCTCTACTGTGGAGTAAATAACTCTGGTTAAGATCATTTTGTCTAATGATGGTCAGAATCAATCATAGCTGTATTTATATAAATCTATATTCCATCGTTAATCCTGTGGGACAAATTGCATTAAGGATCACTTCCACCTGTCCAGTCTTTTACACATGAACCTTTGACAAAGACTGGGGCTGGGATTGGATCCAGCCACTCCCAGGCTCCTCTCACAGGAGTTTGGAAAGCCTGGGGATTTGGAATCTCTGGGGAGTGTTGGGGGTTCCTTTCTACACTTCGAGACCCAATGGGAGCTTCTCTAATCAACTTTGCCTGAAGCTCCCACTGTGCCCATGACAGGAACCCCTGTGAGTGTCAGTGACATCCCAGGTCTTTGGCAGCCTGGGGACTCCTGGGATGTCACCGTGGAGCTCTTGAACAGCCTGGAGACTCCTGGAATGTCCCCATGGAACACCTCTGAGAGCCTGTGACAAATTGGCTCCTCATCAGGCAACCATCACCAGGCTCCATTGCTATGGCCAGTTTCCATGGCAACCATCACCAGGCCCCTTTGCCATGGTCACTCCCTTGGCAGCTCCATGGGGATCCGATGCCAGGCGTGGTTGCCATGGACACCAGCTCAGGCCTGGAGGCAGAATCCGTTGCCATGGCAACCATTTGCGGTCCCATCCCGAGGACCATGGGATCACAGAACCCCAGAATTGGCTGAGCTGGGAGGGACCCATCAGGACTCTCCAGTCTAAACCCTGGCCCTGCACAGGACACCACAACAGTCCCAGCCTGGGCCTGGCAGTGGTGTCCAAATGCTGCTGGAGGTCCAACAGCCTTGGAACTGTGATCCCTTCCCCGGGGAGCCTGGGCACTGCCTGAGCAGCCTCTGGGGGAAAAACCTTTTCCTGAGAGCCAACCTAAACCTGCCCTGACTCAGCTCCAGCCGTTCCCTCCAGTCCTGTCCCTGGGCACCAGAGTGAAGAGGTTCCCACAGCCCCAGCCACGGACCCGCTCCCAAGGCTGTTGCTGTGGCAGCCAGGGCTGGAATCAGCTGTGATGCTCGGATTCCAAGGGCTGGGGTTCAGGAATGGGATTCCCCAATTTCCTGCTCTCGCTAAAACTGCCCCGCTTCTTGCTCCCCTCCCCTTCCCATGGAAAGCACAAAAGGCAAAGATCCCGGGCTGGGATAAGAACAATTTACTGGGAACTGCAACGGGATAAGGAACAAAGAGGAACAGCAACAATATTGATAACAGAAGGGACAAGACAAACAAATGATTTACAGGCAAAACTGGGGAAACACTGACCGACTCTTCCTGACCCTGCATACTCTTCCATCCAGAAAGGAAACCCTTCTCCTTGGGAGAGTCCCTTTCCCTGTCCCTGCAAATGACCTGAGGTGGGATTGAATATAACGATGGGGGCATGGCCAGATCCTCATGTGCTTTGATTCCACCTCAAACCACTACCAGCGGCAGGGAAAGGGACAGGCGTCTTTCCAATGTGGAGCACAGGGAATGTTGGTCACCAAGGCTCTGCCAAATGTTGGTCCTCTGATGGGAGATGAAGTTGAAGCAGCAGATGTAGCTTTTCCTGCAGTCATGCCACTCACAGGGCTTCCCTTACCAGTGGCTCCGTTGGTGTCTGGTCAAGGTAGAGCTCTGTGAGAAGCTCTTTCCACACTGGGGACACTTGTAGGGCCTCTCCCCGGTGTGGATGCGCCTGTGGGTGAGGAGGATGGTGTTGCGATTGAAGCCCTTCCCACAGTCGTGGCAGCGGAAGGGCCTCTCCTCAGTGTGAATCCGCTGGTGCTTGAGGAGGTCTGAGCTGCTATGAAACCTCTTCCCACACTCAGAACACTCGTAGGGCCTCTCCCCCGCATGGATGCGCTGATGGCGGGTAAGGTTGGAGGCACCATTGAAGCTCTTCCCACATTCTAGGCACTCGTAGGGCCGTTCTCCAGTGTGGATTATCAGGTGGTGAACCAGGTCAGAGCTGTCTCTGCAGCCCTTCCCACATTCCCCACACTCATAGGGCCGTTCCCCAGTGTGGATCATCTGGTGGCGAATCAGGTGGGATCTCCAGCTGAAGCTCTTCTCACACTCCAAGCACTTGTAGGGTTTCTCCCTAGTGTGAAGCTGTTCATGGATCACCAGCTCTGAGTTCTGGCTCGATCTCCGGTCGCCTTCCCGGCACAAGGTGGCTCCTTCCTCCTTGGAACAACCTGGGCTGGCTTTGGAGCCCATCTGCCTGTGGGATCTCTGGAGCTTTTCATCTATGCTGGATTCCTGCACCATGGAGCCGCTCAAAATGGCCTCTTCCATGAGGTTCTGCTCTGGGGATTTGTCCTCCCTGGTCTCCATCCTCAGCTCAGTGTCTGCAGGAGGAACAACAAGGAGAGGATGGGATTTGCCTCTGTGCCAGAGGGAAGGGGAAGGAGAAACCCCCAATGCGTCCCCGGCAGGACGGCATCGGCAGCGGGGTTGTCCTGCAGCCAGGGATGATGCTGGGCTGGGAGATGAAGCAGGAGAGAGGGGGAAAGGGGCACTGACTTCCTCCTCACCTGCCTGGCTGTCCTGAGACATCTTCCTCTTCCTCACAGCCTCCTTCTCCATCTGGCCAAGATTTGGGAATGAGAAATCCTGGTTTCGGGGGAAAACAAGGGATGAGCACAAAGAGTTTGAAGGTCCCTCTGTTTAGTCCCTCTCTAGAAGTCACCAGGCATCTGGGGTTCTGTACTAGATTGAAAGCAAACCAGTGAGATATTCCAAGCCAGAACAAAAACCTAATAGGAAATTAAAATAAAGACAGAAAACTCTGGCTTAAACTGGCAGAGTTAGGGTATGACCTGACACGCTGTTGGTCAGGGTGGTGGTAGCAGTCCGATGGTGGCTGCAGTCCTCTTGGAGTGACAAATGTGATTCTATCAAGGCAGTGATCCTGTAGTGAAGTCTGGTCCTGTTCTGGAGGTCCAGTGGTGATTATGGAGCTCTTGTCCTCTGGGAATCCAGTGGATAGTGCTGCCCATGGTGTTGCAAACCTCACCTTATATCCAGGTAGGCATGCTTGGTTCCTCCCCCTGGCTGGAGCATCTCACAATGGGATGATGTCATTTTGTGAGTCATGCAGTGAGGTTTGATGGGCCATTAGCAGAAGATTGCCCCTGCAGGGAGTTATCAGGGATGACTCATGGAAGAGATAAAGAACACTGCCCCACCTGTTTCTAACAACTTCTAAAGATGGTGATGGAATACATACTTTTGGTAACCTTAGACTGTGGGGTAACCCCTGCTCAGGAGGAGTGAACACCACCCCCCTTACCCAGACTGGCTCCAGTGTGAAACCCCCACCCCGAGACGGCCAGACACACACAAGGGACAGTGTCACACCTGCCCCTCCCCAGGAGAGGTCTCTGTCCTTGTCACTCTCTTGCTCTCCCCTTCTTTTCTCTTTCTTTCCATCTCTACCTCACTTTTACTGATCAATCAAATCCACACCAATTACTTTGGATTTGGTTTTGTTAGCACCTTAATTGGAGCAGAGATGTCCCTCTAAAAATTTTAATAACCAGACTGTGACAATATTTTGACACAGTGGGTGCAGGACACTGTTGTCTGACCCCAAGTACCTTTGACAGCACTGTTCCTCCCCTGGGGAGGTTGTGCTTCTTTCTGGAGGAGCCCTTGGAGACTTGGACGCAGCTTCCTCTGAGACGGATGTG
The DNA here is from genome assembly GCA_034509425.1 of Eopsaltria australis. Classification (NCBI taxonomy): domain Eukaryota; kingdom Metazoa; phylum Chordata; class Aves; order Passeriformes; family Petroicidae; genus Eopsaltria; species Eopsaltria australis. Next base: position 11,398 of record JAVTVJ010010832.1, on the reverse strand, counting down.
AGAGAACTTGTGGGGGAAATGGCTGTCGTGGGTGGGCAGTCTGAAGAAAATATTTTCTTGTCCCTCCTTGAAAAATTTGTAAAAATCACTGGAGCAAAGAGAGCAAATGTTACCAGTGGGACTGACAAGGGTCATTCATTGCCCCAGGGGGAGGAGCACAAACATCCTCCAAGAAGCCCAGCACAAGGAGCTAAAGCACTCCCAAATTCACAGCCTGGAAGGCTTTGCCAGATGTGAGAATCATTTATCTCTTTGTGCCTATCACCTTTGTGACAGCTACACAGAGCTTTTACTTCCTTTTAATAATTGCATTTTGGAAAATTTTCATTTTTCCATTATTGGAACCTGCCAGCAGCTGAGCTGGAGCTGTGCGGGAACTGATGAAACTGTGAATGGCCACCATAATTGCTTGTATTGTCAGTTTAATGCTTGTATTAATGTCTGGGATTTGTCTGCGTTTTCATCACAAGTGACTTGTGGGAAGAGCAAATATTGCTCAAAGCTTTTTATGTAGAGTTAGATTTGATTTCTGACAAGTTTATTTTGTCTGCTTCCCAGGGGATGCCCAAGGGGTCCCCATGCCTTTCACCTTGGGGGAGGCTTGGGAGGTGCTTTAGAGGGGTTGTCCCTGTCCCTCTCACCCCAGGCCATTCCCCAGTTGTTGTCCCTGTCCCTCTCACCCCAGGCCATTCCCCGGGAGGTCTCAGTCTTTCTCACCCCAGGGGATGCTCAGGAGTTTCGATCCCTCTCACTCTAGGGGATGCTCAGGGGAGTCCCTTTCCCCCTCGCCCTGGGTGATGCTCAGGGGGTCTCAATCCCTCTCGCCTCGGGGAATGCTTGTGCAGGGCTGGGGACCAGGGGCTCTGTGTCCCTCTCACCCTTCGTGTTTCCCCACCTAAACATCATCGGGGTGAGAGGGACAGAGACACCCCCAAACCCCCAGAAGGGATAAATGTGGGGTTTGGGTTGGGACTGAGGATTTAGGAAGGGGTTGGAATTGGGACTGGGGTTGGAGTTAGAGCTGAGATTTGCTTTGGAGCTGGAATTGAGGTTAAGGCTAAACATGGGGTTGGCTTTAGGGCTGCGGCTAGGATTAGGTCTGGGGCCAGAGAAGTCTGGGGCTGGCATGAGATTAAATATGGGACTGTGAGTGTGTCTAAATGTAGAGTGAGATTGAGATCAGGATCAGGGTTAGCTTTGGCACTGAGCGCATGCAGGGTGGGACAGCTGAGATGTCACTGCAGGATGTCCCTGGCATGGTCCCAGCCCTCCTCAGGCACCTCCAAACATGGGGGGCAGCTGGGGGCTCCAAGATCCAGGGGCTCCCACGCTGCCCCTCAATACCAGGCGAGCATTCCGTGAAGGCAGCCCTGCCTGTGACCCTTGGGGGTCTGGGATCAGCCATCACACCCCTGTGGGGGCAGCTACAGAGACAGTGACAGATTTCCATCCCTCCCCCAGCTTCCTATCCATTTCAATCCCAAATTCCCCATTTGCATCTCCAAATCGCTTGTTTGAATCCTAAAATTCCCTGTTTTCACACTACATCCTCACTTTTCCCCCCAGATTTCCCATTTTCACACCAAAATTCCATTTTCCTCTTAAACCAGAACCTTCCACCCAAAAATTCCCAGTTTGCAGCCCCAAATCATCCCAAAATCATCTTTTATCCCTCAACCCCCTACTTTAATCCCCAAATCCGTATTTTTTGCCAAAAATCTTCATTTTGCCACAAAATTGTCCATTTTACCACAAAAAGTCCCGTTTTACCCCAAAAATCACTTCAGTCCAAAATTTCCTGTTTACCCCCCAAAATGTTCCATTTTGACTCCAAACCATCCAAGTCAACACAAAACTCCTCAGTTTAGCTCCAAAATCTCATTTTTCCACCCCAAGAATCTTAAATTCACTCCAAATTCACTTTTTCACACCAAAATTTAATGGTTTTCTCCAAAATGGAGCTTGTTGCAACAAAATGTCCATTTTTATGGAAGGGTGAAGCCCAGCTGCCCTTTTCTTCTGGTGCCGCCTCACCTCCTCCCCTGAGGATGTCAAACTCACCAGGAGCAGGACAATCCCCATTCCGTCTTTCCTTGTGTCTGCAGCCTGGAACATCCACTCAGAACAAAGCACTTTCTGAACGCCCTGCGGAATGACATCAGGAGGAGGTTTGTGAGAAAGGGAGGAAAGTGTATTTTGATAGGAAATGAAAGTTTCAGAAGGATTGATTTCTGTCCCATTCATTTTCAGTCATTTCCAGGTCTGTTTTCAGAGTGCCACCTTCTCAGCTGATTGTGTTTGTGTCCTCCTTTCTCTCCTGCCTTTCTTTGCCTGCTCTCTTTCTCTCTCAGTGCCTCTCCTGACACAGGACAGCTCCCACCAAAGATCCTCCCCTCATTTAATTCCCAATCCAGGAGCTAAAACGACCATGGATGAAGCTCTGAAGGCTGGCACTGAAATGTCCCTGTAAGATCGTGCTGCAATTGACTTTTGGCCCCTTCTTGAGAGCTTTGCCTTCAAGGGCAGGAACATCTTTTCCTTGCTGGGAACTGGCATTCCAGAGCCTTGGAGTGTGTGCCATGGATGCCAGAGGGGCATTCCCGAGGCTGGTCCTGCCGTGCCTCCCAAGGGAGCTGTGCAGGGCCAGGGCACAAGGTCCAGCAGCCGTGGGGGCTCCCAGAGCAGAGTGCAAAGGTGGCTTTGCTGGACATTTTCCAGCACAGTCCCAGCTGGAAGCAGAGGGAAGAAGGAAAGAGAAGAGAGTCCCTGACAGAATCATGAAATGATTGGGGTGGGAGGAGACCCTGCCCATGGGTGACTTGGCTGAAAGCCAAGTGCAGCCAGCTCTTACAATGACATTTCCCTGCCAGCCTGTGCTGGTGACAGCAGCAGGGCGCCAGTTTAGCACTCTGTGGGTGTAACCAAACTGTGCATTCTACTCCCCTTATCTCATTTCTGATGAGCTGTTCATGATGGGTCGTTTGCAGGAGCTGCCCAGTTCTCCCCTGACCCCTCGGGTTACAGCTGAGTGTTAAAAGAGATAAGGAAGGAGAGGCAAACCCTGGGAGGCAGGGCAGTGTTTCTTTTCCTTCACACCAATGACTCAGCTGTGATAACTCTCTCCAGGGAAGCACCAGCACAGTCCCACCCAGCCTGGGGGGATCATCTCTGCTAATGGGCCAGCATGGGCTCAATGGCACCAGCACAATGGGCAGCTGCAAGGACTCAGACCATCAAGGACTCCCCAAATATCCCATGACTCACAGGATTACATCATTCCATTGTGGAACTCCGTGCCCAGGGGCAGGGACTGAGCATTCCCACCTGAACGTGTGCCTATATAATTTTTGGTCTTGGGAACTTCTGGTCACACTCAACAGATCTGGAGGAGGAGCAGAACTCCAACAGGACTGTGACCACTGCTGTCAACAAGACTGCAGCCATCACTTTGACAGGACTGTGCCCACCACTGACCAACAGGTTTTGTGTTCTGTCCTTTTTCTTTGCATGCCTGTGGTGCTCAGCACAGGAACTAACAAACACCATTCTGTTCTTGTCCCAGGGTGCCTGGTTAAACTCAGCCTTTGTGGGTCGAGGCTGTAGCATTGTATTTCTTGTAATCTCTTTGGTGAATTGTAACTCTGACCTTAATCCCTTGTGGGGCAGTTCAGTGGGGTTCATTTCTCCCACCAGTTGAAACCAGCACAGTGTTTAAGAGCTTCTTACAGTCATGATACACTTGGTGATGTCTAAAGATGGACTTGGACCAAGCTGACAAACCCACACCTTGTTTTTCTCTCCAGACCAGGATTTCTCATTCCCAAACTTTGGCTGGATGGAGGAGAAGGCTGTGAGGAAGAGGAAGATGTCTCAGGACAGCCAGGCAGGTGAGGAGGAAGTCAGTGTCCCATTCCCCCTCTCTCCTGCTCCCTCTCCCAGCCCAGCATCCCCCCTGGCTGCAGGACAGCCCTGCTGCCGACGCTGTCCTGCTGGGCATGCACTGGGGGTTTCTCCTTCCCCTTCCCTCTGTCACAGAGGCAAATCCCATCCTCTCCTTGTTGTTCCTCCCCCAGACACTGAGCTGAGGATGGAGACCAGGGAGGACAAATCCCCGCAGCAGAACCTCATGGAAGAGGCCGTTTTGAGCAGCTTCACAATGCAGGAATCCAACATGGAGGAAAAGTCCCAGAGATCCCACAGGAGGAGGGGCTCCAAAGCCAGCCCAGGGTGCTCCAAGGAGGAAAGACCCATCCTCTCCCAGGAAGGGGATCGGAGATCGAGCCAGAGCTCAGAGCTGGTGGTCCATGGGCAGCACCAAAGCAGTGAGAAGTCCTACAAGTGCTTGGAATGTTGGAGGAGCTTCAGCTGCAGATCTTCCCTGTTCCGCCACCAAAAAATCCACACTGGGGAACGGCCCTATGAGTGTGGGGAATGTGGGAAGGGCTGCAGAGACAGCTCTGACCTGATTCGCCACCTGGTAATCCACACTGGAGAACGGCCCTATGAGTGCCCAGAATGTGGCAAGAGCTTCAACGATGCCTCTACCCTTACCCGCCATCAGCGCATCCACACAGGGGAAAGGCCCTTCGAGTGTCCTGAATGTGGGAAGAGGTTTCAGACCAGTTCCAATCTCCTCCTGCACCAGCGAATTCACACAGAGGAGAGGCCCTTCCGCTGCCCCGACTGTGGGAAGGGCTTCAAGCAAAACTCCAACCTCGTCACCCACCGGCGCATCCACACCGGGGAGAGGCCCTATGAATGTCCCCAGTGTGGGAAGGGCTTCTCCAGCAGCTCTCACTTGACCAGACACCAACGGAGCCACTGCTAAGGGGATCCCTGTTAGTGCCCTGACTGTGGGAAGAGCTTCGTCCACTGCTCCAGCTCCATTCCCCATGGCAGGGCCTGCGCTGGGCACAGACCTTCCTGGTTATCCACAGTGGGAAGACACCTGGCTGCTGGTCCTTTTACTTTGGCCCTAATTTTCTTTTGATTCATCTTCATCCCTCATAAACAAACAAAAAAAAAAAAACCAGGTTTTTAAATAAAGACATTGATCAAATATGCCTCTAGTCCCACCATTTCACAGGTATCTGAGGGAGAATTTAGGGTTTGGGGACATATTCTGGAGGATTTGTGGGTTCTTGGGGAATTTTGGGCAGTGTTCTCCAACTTTTTGCATTCCAAAAGCCAAGAGGGATCCATTTGTCACCTCAAAACAACCCAATCCCACTGAAAATAACTCAATCATTCCCCAAAATGGCTCAATTCCATAGCAAAATGCCTTGTTTCCACCACAAAACACCTCAATCCCACCCCAAAATTACTGGATTCTACAGCCTCCAGGTTGAGATGTTGGAAGGAGACTGGGAGAAGTGGGATCCTAATTTGGAAGGGGTGGATTGGGATTGGCTGGGGTGGAGTGTGTGGAATGTATTGTGATAATAAATAAAACATTCAGAATTATTTCCTTCTGTCTGTCTTGGTGTCTGCTAAGTGTCTGCTAAGGAAGGCAGGAACCTTGCTTGGAATGGAAAATGTAATCCCTTTCCCTCTAAATTATTATAAATTTGAAATCCAGGGATTCTCAGGCAAAGATATGAGAATAGGAACAACAGTTCTTTACTAGGATCTCAAACAAAGCTAACAAATAACAACAACTCTGGCATTAACCAACAAACAGAACCACAAACCCAGTGACAGCCTGCTTTGCCTCAGGCACCTTTCCCTTTTGGTGCAGTTCCAGTCATAGCTGGGAGGGGATGCTGATGGCTCCCCGTGGACAGGGCAGGTGTGATGATTCCTCCGTGGCTGCAGGGGCACTCTGGGTGTGATGATTCCCCCGCGGCTGCAGGGGGCACTCTGGGTGTGATGATTTCCCCACGGCTGCAGGGGGTGCTCCAGCACCAGCCCAGGTAGCACACAGCAATGTTGGCTGTGCCTGGGGCAGGGAGGGATGGAGGAGAGGCTTTGCTTCACAAACCCTCAGGACAGCCAATGTCGGTGCTGCAGCAGGACCCTCGGGAACAGCGAGCTGGGACAGCAGGATGTCTGGGCAGGCAGGGGCTGCAAGGCTGCAGTGTAGCAAAAACTCAGAGTAGTGCCAGAGGAGTGGGGGAGTGGGGAGAGGTGGGCCAGTGGCAGCTGGGCTCCCGGGCAGGGCAGAGAGAAAGAGAAACTCACAGCAGAAAGAAAAGCACTACGTGTTGGTGAGGTGTGGATAAGACCCCACACCTCAGTAGTTATAGGGCAGGTGTGTTTGAACACAGCGCCGGGCACAAGGGGGATGGCTCCTCCAAACCTTGGGCACTGTCAGTGACTCTCAGCTTGGTATAGATCAGGTTACAGGTTACAGATGCATTAGATTACACAATACATTTATACATATTCACTATCTAGCTCCACTTCATATTATAAGGAGTTCAAAAGTAATTTCCATATGCTCCTGCCTGCTCTGTGCCTCCTGGTGGTCGTGGGCTGGGGTCTCTGGGATGAAGTAACCAGTCTTCCTTGGGTCACCTTGTCTCCTTGCACATACTCTCTGACATCCCGGCCCGACTCCCAAATTTAGAGCTGGCCAAAACCAGTGTCAGGATCCAAAAGCAGCATCTTTGGTCATGGCTTTCCTCCTCTCATCAATGGCCTTCACCTCCCTTACATCTTTCTTCTCTGCTTGGCAAGCACAAGCAAACAGTATGTATTGTCCAGTAAGCAGCTGCAAAATTTGGCAATCCTCACAATCATTGACTAATCCTTAAAAGTCCAAAACCCTTGCATCAGTGCCCCCTTTTCTATAAAGTTACCACATTCTATTTTGACAAGCTTCTGTGGTGTCTTGTCGTGGTTTTAGTTCGCCTATTCAGGTTTGTGGCTAAATGCCAGCACACTTACTTAATTTTACTTGATTGCTTGTTGTGAGACAAGGATTAGGAGTAGGCAAAGCAGGCTCAAACTTTAAAAAGTACAAAGAAGTTTTATTAATATATCTAAGACAAAGGGAAAAAAGAAAAAAAAAAAACTCAAGAAAAAACTAGAACAAACTCCCCAGACTACCCCTCTTTCCCCACTCTCCATTTCATTCTCCCTGACAACATACAAAAGACAACACTTTGACCTCTAGTCAGTTTACCACCTCAGAAACAGCTTTTGTTCTAGTTCATTTAGGGAGAGAAGTTTCTTTTGCATACACCATGGATCTTCTGTAAGAAAAATACAGTTTTTATGGGTCTTCTGCCTCACCATTAACCGCCGCTCGGAGAAAAGTCCAGCTTAATGGTGGATCTCTCTCACACCAGTAGCCTTCCCACAGCCACTTGGGTGGGTTATGAACAGTCTACAGGGTACCTGTTTTAAGGATGTTTAGTTCAATTGCAGCAACAAAGAAAAATCTTTTCTTTTGTGCTTAGCAGCACAGGTTCTCCTGACAACTCAGGTTCTCTAGCATTCTCCCCGGGACCAGGGCTCTGGTCACAGCCTCTCCTCTCTCTTGGTTCTAGTTTCTCATCAGGCTGTACTTTTTCAACACTTACTTGTCTGTACTTAGGTATTTCAGTTTATTGGCTGCAATAAGAACCTCACATCCCCCTTTAGACTATATCTTCATATATTACAGAGAATTTATTAGCTCAGTCCCCAACCATAGTTCTCCAAAAGAGTTTTCAGCTTCACTCTTGAAGCAACTTCCCATGCACCTCCCTCTAGGTATCAGTTCTGCTTTCCTCACTGACTGTAAAGTCTCTGCGCTGCACTATGTAGATGTCTTCACTCGTTCCTCTCTCTGCGAGGAAGGATGGGTGTCTGTGAGTTTAGTCCAGGCATGGAGAGAGTTAATCTCTGTCTCTCTCTCTCCAGCAGTGTGAAGATCACGTGCTCTTTGCCGGGCTGTTTGAACAGGTCCGAGCTGGATGCTAGACGCTCTCAAGAGTCTCTGTCTGGCTCTGCCAAGCTGGCTCGGCCTGGTGGGGCCATCTGGGCCCGGGGTGACAGGGCAGGGCCTGGCCCGAGCTGGATGGAGTCCGGCCCGGTCCTTGCCTGGCCCGGCTCTCCTTCTTGTGTAGCTGACACACCGGCTGAGCTGGATTTGCTGAAAATTCCAATCGTTTCCTCCCCCATGCCTGCCCGGCTGCAGCGGCACGGCTGCCGTAAAACCTCCCTTCCCCCCCCCCATCCCTCCTTTGGAAGGGGGGGGGGGAAGCGCTTGGGCCTTACCAGCGAGAGAAGCAGGAGCTGCTCCTCTCCACACAGCAGCAGCAGGTCCAAAGAGGAAGAGCGTCAGAGAGTCTCTGCTTATATATGGTTTTTTCCTTGAAGGCGGACCAACTTTTTAATTGGTTTACTTCCCTATCAATTCTTAAACCTACCTGATTATTGGCTCTCTCTCTTGCAGGAAGGAAGTTGTATTCCTTCCTGCATTCCTGCAGCACAGATCACTTCCTAGATTTTGACCCCTCTGGCCTAACCCAGGACATCTCCTCAGTCCCATAGTGAGGAAATGGCCCCTTGGTTCCATGAGGTTCCTCAGTGTCACCATGGTCTCCTTGGTTCCATGAGGCTCTGCCGTGTCACAGTGCCCCACAGTTCCCATGAGCTTCTGTATGATCAGCAATGTTCTTTGTTCCAATGAGGCCCCACAGTGTCACAATGACTCCTTGGTTTCCTGAGCTTCTCCAGTGTCACCATGATCTCCTTGGATCCTCATTGTCACAATGGACAATTGGGTCCATGAGGCCCCACAATGTCACAATCGGCCCCTTGGCTCCATGAGGTTCCATAGCATAACATGGTTGCCTTGATTCCAAGAGGTTCTGCTGTGTCACACTGGACCCTTGGTTCCATGAGGTTCCAAAGCATCACCATGGTCTCCTTGGATCCACAGTATCACTAGGGATCATTGGTTCCATGCAGCCCTGCTGTGTCACAATGGCGCCTTGGTTCTGTGAAGCCTCACTCTGTAACAATGGACCCTTGATTCCATGAGGTTCTGTACTGTCAAAAACCTCTCCTTTGTTCTGGACTGTAACAATGGACCCTTGGCTCCACAAGGTTCCATTATATCACAATGGTCTCCTTGGTTCCACAAGGCCTTGCTTTGTCACAATGGTCCCCTTGGTTCCATGAGCTTCCATAGGGTCACCAGGATCTCCTGGGATCTGCATTGTTCCAAAGGACAATTGATTCCATGGCACTCCACTGTGTCACAGGAAACCATCAGTGCCACGAGGTTCTGTAGTGTCACAATGGTCTCCCTGGTTCAACGAGGTCCTGGAGTGTCACAATGGCCCCTTGCTTCCATGAGCTTCCATAGTGTCCACAATGGTCTCCTTGTTTCTGCAGTGTCATAATGGACTCATAGTTCCAGAAGGTTCCTAAATGTCACTGGTCTCCTTGGTTCCCTGTGGCCCTGCTATGTCACAGAAGCCCCCGGGTTCCATGGAGTTTTTCAGTGTCACAATGGCCATTTGGATCCATGAGGTTCCGTAGTGTCACCATGGTCTCCTGGGATCCACATTGTCATAATGGACAATTGGTTCCATGTGGCCCCAATGTGTCACAATGGTCCCTTGGTTCCACAGGTTTGATACTGTAACAATGGACTCCTTGGTTCTAGGAGTTACCCTGCTTTTAGCAGTGCTTCCTTTGGTTCCAACAAGGCCCCGCTGTGCCTCCATGCACCCTTGGTTCCAGGAGGCCCTGCTGTGTCACAATGGATCCTCTGTTCCATGAGGCCCTGCAGAATCATCATGGATCCTTGCTTCCATGAGGTTCCTTCACATCACAATGAACTTTGGGTTCCACGAGCTTTCGTAATGTCAACAAGAGTCTCCTTGGTTCTGCAGTCTCACAATGGTGCCTTGGGTCCATGAGTTTCTGTAGTGTAACATGGTTGCCTTGATTCCACGAGGTTCCATAGTGCCACAAGAGAAACCCTTGTTAGACCCTCGAGTTTGGTAATGGTCTTTTGGATTCCATGAGGTTCCATAGTGTCCCAATGGTTGCCAAGGTTCCATGAGTCTCCATGGTTCCATTAGGCCCTGCTTTGTCACAATGGTGCCCTTGATTCCAAGGAGGCCCTCCTGTGTAAGAATGCACCCATGGTTCCATGGAGTTCCATAGTGTCCCAATGGTCTTCCTGGTTCCTTGAGGAACACAAAAGGATGGAAACACTTCAAGAAAGAAATGCTGAAGGTGCAGGAGCAGCCTGTCCCTGTGTGCCAAAAGATGAGCTAGGAAAGAAAATGTGTGGCCTGGCTGGGCATGGAGGTTTTTCAGGAAGTCAGGGCAAAAAAGAGGGTGCATCACCCTTGGACAGAAGGTCAGGCAACTCAAGAAGTGTTTAAGGATGTTGTTAGGTCATGCAGAAAGAAAATTAGGGAGGTGAAAACTCAATCAGAGCTCAACCTAGCCACTTCTGTGAAGGATAATAAAAATGTTTTTATAAACAAATTAATAGCAAAAGGGGGCACAAGAAGAACCTCCACTCTTTATTGGATACAGGGAGGAATATAGGAATTAAAGATGAGGACTAGGCTGAGCTACTTAAGCCCTTCTTTGCCTCAGTTTTCAACAATAAGACAGGTTGTCCTCAGTCCAAGTGTTCTCCTGAGCTGGCAGATGGGGCCAGGGAGCAGAACTGAGCCCCTGTAGTCCAGGAGGAAGCAGCTGGGCACCTGCTGAGCCACTCAGATGCTCGCAGGTGTCTCTGGGACCAGATGGGATCCATCCTAGGGGGTTGAGGGAGCTGCTGCATGAGCTCTCCAAGCTGCTCTCCATCATTTCTCATCAGTCCTGGCTCACCAGGGAGGTCTCAGGGGACTGGAGGTGTCCAGCCCATCCCCAAGAAGAGCTGGAAGGAGGATCTGGGCAACTCCAGGCCTGTCAGCCTGACCTCGGAGCCTGGCAAGGTTATGGAACAGATCACCTTGAGTGCCATCACACGGCACCTACAGGATGGCCGAGGGCTCAGACCCAGCCACTGTGGATTTCAATATCTTCATTGATGATCTGGATGAGGGGATTGAGTCCAGCATCAGCAAATTTGCAGATGACACCAAGCTGGGTACGAGTGTGGATCTGCTGGAGCACAGGAGGACTCTGCAGAGGGACCTGGACAGGCCGGATGCAGGGCCCAAATCCAACAATGTGAGGTTTAAGAAGACCAAGAGCCGGGCCCTGCACTTTGGCCACAACACCCCCTGCAGTGTGTCCTGGGCTGGCCCAGAGGGATCACAATCTCCAAAGTGATCCATGCTGCAGGAAGTAATACAACTTCCTTCCTGGGAGAGAGAACCAAGAACCAGGCAGTTTTGAGCATTGATATATGGGCCAAGCAATTAAAAGTTGATCTGCCTTCAGGGAAAGAATCCCTGTATAAGCAGTGGATTTCTTGAGCTCTTTCTATTTG
>JAVTVJ010010831.1:0-16087 GCA_034509425.1 Eopsaltria australis | reverse complement strand
ACCCCACAGCTCGGTAGTTATAGGGCAGGTGTGTTTGAACACAGTGCCGGGCACAAGGGGGATGGCTCCTCCAAACCTTGTGCACTGTCAGTGACTCTCAGCTTGGTATAGATCAGGTTACAGGTTACATATGCATTAGATTACACAATTCATTTATACATATTCACTATCTAGCTCCACTTCATATTATAAGGAGTTCAAAAGTCATTCCCATATGCTCCTGCCTGCTCTGTGCCTCCTGGTGGTCGTGAGCTGGGGTCTCTGGGATGAAGTAACCAGTCTTCCTTGGGTCACCTTGTCTCCTTGCACATACTCTCTGACATCCTGGCCCGACTCCCAAATTTAGAGCTGGCCAAAACCAGTGTCAGGATCCAAAAGCAGCATCTTTGGTCATGGCCTTCCTCCTCTCATCAATGGCCTTCACCTCCCTTACATCTTTCTTCTCTGCTTGGCAAGCACAAGCAAACAGTATGTATTGTCCAGTAAGCAGCAGCAAAATTTGGCAATACTCACAATCATTGACTAATCCTTAAAAGTCCAAAACCCTTGCATCAGTGCCCCCTTTTCTATAAAGTTACCACATTCTATTTTGACAAGCTTCTGTGGTGTCTTGTCGTGGTTTTAGTTCGCCTATTCAGGTTTGTGGCTAAATGCCAGCACACTTACTTAATTTTACTTGATTGCTTGTTGTGAGACAAGGATTAGGAGCAGGCAAAGCAGGCTCAAACTTTAAAAAGTACAAAGAAGTTTTATTAATATATCTAAGACAAAGGGAAAAAAGAAAAAAAAAAAAACTCAAGAAAAAACTAGAACAAACTCCCCAGACTACCCCTCTTTCCCCACTCTCCATTTCATTCTCCCTGACAACATACAAAAGACAACACTTTGACCTCTAGTCAGTTTACCACCTCAGAAACAGCTTTTGTTCTAGTTCATTTAGGGAGAGAAGTTTCTTTTGCATACACTATGGATCTTCTGTAAGAAAAATACAGTTTTTATGGGTCTTCTGCCTCACCATTAACCGCCGCTCGGAGCAAAGTCCAGCTTAATGGTGGATCTCTCTCACACCAGTAGCCTTCCCACAGCCACTTGGGTGGGTTATGAACAGTCTACAGGGTACCTGTTTTAAGGATGTTTAGTTCAATTGCAGCAACAAAGAAAAATCTTTTCTTTTGTGCTTAGCAGCACAGGTTCTCCTGACAACTCAGGTTCTCTAGCATTCTCCCCGGGACCAAGGCTCTGAGTCACAGCCTCTCCTCTCTCTTGGTTCTAGTTTCTCATCAGGCTGTACTTTTTCAACACTTACTTGTCTGTACTTAAGTAATTCAGTTTATTGGCTGCAATAAGAACCTCACATCCCCCTTTAGACTATATCTTCATATATTACAGAGAATTTATTAGCTCAGTCCCCAACCATAGTTCTCCAAAAGAGTTTTCAGCTTCACTCTTGATGCAACTTCCCATGCACCTCCCTCTAGGTATCGGTTCTGCTTTCCTCACTGACTGTAAAATCTCTGCGCTGCACTATGTAGATGTCTTCACTCGTTCCTCTCTCTGTGAGGAAGGATGGGTGTCTGTGAGTTTAGTCCAGGCATGGAGAGAGTTAATCTCTGTCTCTCTCTCTCCAGCAGTGTGAAGATCACGTGCTCTTTGCCGGGCTGTTTGAACAGGTCCGAGCTGGATGCTAGACGTTCTCAAGAGTCTCTGTCTGGCTCTGCCAAGCTGGCTCGGCCTGGTGGGGCCATCTGGGCCCGGGGTGACAGGGCAGGGCCTGGCCCGAGCTGGATATCCGCCGCCTGCCAAACTGCCCGCTCTCCTCTTGTGTAGCTACACACCGGCTTGAGCTAGGATTTGCCTGAAAATTTCCATCGTTTCCTCCCCCATGCCTGCCCGGCTGCAGCGGCACGCCCGTAAAAACCCTCCCTTCCCCCCCCCCCACCCTCCTTTGGAGAAGGGGCGGGGGGAAGCGCTTGGCCTTACCAGCGACGCAACGGAGAAGCCAGACTGCTCCTCTCCACACGCAGCAGCAGCCAAAAGAGCTCAAAGTCTCTGCTATATATGTTTTTTCCTAAGGCGGACCAACTTTAATTGTTTACTTTACCATCAATTCTTAAAACTATCCTGATTATTGGCTCTCTCTCTCCAGGAAGAATTGATTCCTCCATGCATTCCTGCAGCACAGATCACTCCTAGATTTGACCCCTCTGCCTAACCCAAGACATCTCCTCAGTCCCATAGTGAGGAAATGGCCCCTTGGTTCCATGAGGTTCCTCAGTGTCACCATGGTCTCCTTGGTTCCATGAGGCTCTGCCGTGTCACAGTGCCCCATAGTTTCCATAAGCTTCTGTATGATCAGCAATGTTCTTTGTTCCAATGAGGCCTCACAGTGTCACAATGACCCCTTGGTTTCCTGAGCTTCTCTAGTGTCACCATGATCTCCTTGGATCCTCATTGTCACAATGGACAATTGGGTCCATGAGGCCCCACAATGTCACAATCGGCCCCTTGGCTCCATGAGGGTCCATAGCATAACATGGTTGCCTTGATTCCAAGAGGTTCCGCTGGGTCACACTGGACCCTTGGTTCCATGAGGTTCCAAAGCATCGCCATGGTCTCCTTGGATCCACAGTATCACTAGGGATCATTGGTTCCATGCAGCCCTGCTGTGTCACAATGGCGCCTTGGTTCCGTGAAGCCTCACTCTGTAACAATGGACCCTTGATTCCATGAGGTTCTGTACTGTCAAAAACCTCTCCTTTGTTCTGGACTGTAACAGTGGACCCTTGGCTCCACAAGGTTCCATTATGTCACAATGGTCTCCTTGGTTCCACAAGGCCTTGCTTTGTCACAATGGTCCCCTTGTTTCCATGAGCTTCCATGGGGTCACCAGGATCTCCTGGGATCTGCATTGTTACCAAGGACAATTGGTTCCATGGCACTCCACTGTGTCACAGGAAACCATCAGTGCCATGAGGTTCTGTAGTGTCACAATGGTCTCCCTGGTTCAACGAGGTCCTGGAGTGTCACAATGGCCCCTTGCTTCCATGAGCTTCCATAGTGTCCACAATGGTCTCCTTGTTTCTGCAGTGTCATAATGGACCCATAGTTGCAGAAGGTTCCTAAATGTCACTGGTCTCCTTGGTTCCCTGTGGCCCTGCTATGTCACAGAGGCCCCTGGGTGCCATGGAGTTTTTCAGTGTCACAATGGCCATTTGGATGCATGAGGTTCCGTAGTGTCCCCATGGTCTCCTGGGATCCACATTGTCATAACGGACAATTGGTTCCATGCGGCCCCAATGTGTCACAATGGTCCCTTGGTTCCACAGGTTTGATACTGTAACAATGGACTCCTTGGTTCTAGGAGTTACCCAGCTTTTAGCAGTGCTTCCTTTGGTTCCAACAAGGCCCCGCTGTGCCTCCATGCACCCTTGGTTCCAGGAGGCCCTGCTGTGTCACAATGGATCCTCTGTTCCATGGGGCCCTACAGAATCATCATGGATCCTTGCTCCCATGAGCTTCCTTCAAATCACAATGAACTTTGGGTTCCACGAGCCTTTGTAATGTCAACAAGAGTCTCCTTGGTTCTGCAGTCTCACAATGGTGCCTTGGTTCCATGAGTTTCTGTAGTGTAACATGGTTGCCTTGATTCCACGAGGTTCCATAGTGCCACAAGAGAAACCCTTGTTAGACCCTTGAGTTTGGTAATGGTCTTTTGGATTCCATGAGGTTCCATAGTGTCCCAATGGTTGCCAAGGTTCCATGAGTCTCCATGGTTCCATTAGGCCCTGCTTTGTCACAATGGTGCCCTTGATTCCAAGGAGGCCCTCCTGTGTAAGAATGCACCCATGGTTCCAAGTTCCATAGTGTCCCAATGGTCTTCCTGGTTCCTTGAGGAACACAAAAGGATGGAAACAGTTCAAGAAAGAAATGCTGAAGGTGCAGGAGCAGCCTGTCCCTGTGTGCCAAAAGATGAGCTAGGAAAGAAAATGAGTGGCCTGGCTGGGCATGGAGGTTTTTCAGGAAGTCAGGGCAAAAAAGAGGGTGCATCACCCTTGGACAGAAGGTCAGGCAACTCAAGAAGTGTTTAAGGATGTTGTTAGGTCATGCAGAAAGAAAATTAGAGAGGTGAAAACTCAATCAGAGCTTAACCCAGCCACTTCTGTGAAGGATAATAAAAATGTTTTTAGAAACAAATTAATAGCAAAAGGGGGCACAAGAAGAACCTCCACTCTTTATTGGATGCAGGGAGGAATATAGGAACTAAAGATGAGGACTAGGCTGAGCTACTTAAGCCCTTCTTTGCCTCAGTTTTCAACAATAAGACAGGTTGTCCTCAGTCCAAGTGCTCTCCTGAGCTGGCAGATGGGGCCAGGGAGCAGAACTGAGCCCCTGTAGTCCAGGAGGAAGCAGCTGGGCACCTGCTGAGCCACTCAGATGCTCGCAGGTGTCTCTGGGACCAGATGGGATCCATCCTAGGGGGATGAGGGAGCTGCTGGATGAGCTCTCCAAGCTGCTCTCCATCATTTCTCATCAGTCCTGGCTCACCAGGGAGGTCTCAGGGGACTGGAGGTGTCCAGCCCAGCCCCAAGAAGGGCTGGAAGGAGGATCTGGGCAACTCCAGGCCTGTCAGCCTGACCTCGGAGCCTGGCAAGGTTACAGAACAGATCACCTTGAGTGCCATCACACAGCACCTACAGGATGGCCGAGGGCTCAGACCCAGCCAGTGTGGATTTCAATATCTTCATTGATGATCTGGATGAGGGGATTGAGTCCAGCATCAGCAAATTTGCAGATGACACCAAGCTGGGTACGAGTGTGGATCTGCTGGAGCACAGGAGGACTCTGCAGAGGGACCTGGACAGGCTGGATGCAGGGCCCAAATCCAACAATGTGAGGTTTAAGAAGGCCAAGAGCCGGGCCCTGCACTTTGGCCACAACAACCCCTGCAGTGTGTCCTGGGCTGGCCCAGAGGGATCACAATCTCCAAAGTGATCCATGCTGCAGGAAGTAATACAACTTCCTTCCTGGGAGAGAGAACCAAGAACCAGGCAGTTTTGAGCATTGATATATGGGCCAACCAATTAAAAGCTGATCTGCCTTCAAGGAAAGAATCCCTGTATAAGCAGTGGATTTCTTGAGCTCTTTCTATTTGGCCTTCCTGCTCTTCAGAGAGAAGCAGCTCTCTGCTTCTCTCTCCGGTAAGACAGGGCCAGAGAGAGACAGAGAGAGAGAGAGAGAGATTAACCCCCTCCATGCCCAGACTAAACTTCCAGACACCCATCCTTCCCTGCACAGAGAGAGGAACGAGTGAGGACACCTCCATAAATGCAGCATAGAGACTCTAAATCAGTGAAGGAAGCAGAGCTGACACCTAGAGGGAGGAGCATGACAAGTGCTTCAATAGTGAAGCTGAAAACTCTTCTGTGAAACCATGGTTGGGACTAAGCTAATAAATTCCCTGTAATAGATGAGAAAATAGTCCAAAGGGGGGATGTGATGTTCTACCTGCAGTCAGTGAGCAAAGACACCTGTACAGAAATAAGCAGGTGCTGAAGTAAGTACAGCCTGGTGAGAAACCTGAACAGAGACAGAGAAGAGGCTGTGACTCAGAACCCTCGGCCTGGGGATGGTGGAGAATTTGTGCTGCCAGGAGAACCTGTGCTGTTAGACACAGAAGAAGGGGATTTTCTTTGCTGCTGCAATAGAACTGTTCATTCTTAAAAAGGTACCCCGTGGACTGTTCATGACCCACAGTAGCGGCTCTGGGAAGGCTACTGGTGTGGGAGGGTTCCTCCACAACAAGCAGATCTTTCCTCCCACATGGCTGCTGGTTGTGAGGCAGAAACCCATAAAAAACCCTGTATTTTCTTACAGACAGGCCATGGTATAAGCAAAAGAGACTTCTGTCCCTAAATGAACTGAGACAAAGACTATTTCAGAAGTGGTAAACTGACTGAAAGTCCAAGTGTTGTCTTTTTGTTTGTTGTCAGGGGGAAAGAAATGGAGAGGTGCAGGGAGGAGGGGCGGTTTGAGGGTTTTGTTCTGATTCTTCTTGTTTTTCTCTTTCTCTTAGGTCTGGAGCACAAGTCTTGTGAGGAACAGCTGAGGGAGCTGGGGTTGTTTATCCTGGAGAAGAGGAGGCTCAGGAGAGACCTCATCACTCTCTACAGCTCCCTGACAGGAGGGTGCAGCCACGTGGGGGTCGCGCTCTTCTCCTGGGCAGCCAGTGACAGGACAAGAAGACCCAGCCTTAAGCTGCACCATGCAGGTTTAGGCTGGACATGATGAAGTTCTTCACAGAAAGGGTGCTTGGGAATGGGAATGGGCTGCCCAGGGAGGTGGTGGAGTCACTGTCCCTCTCCAGTGGCACTTAGTGGCATGGTCTGGGTGACAAGGTGGCATTAGGGCATTGGTTGGACTTGATGGTCTCAAAGGTCTTTTCCAACCTATTGGATTCTGTCATTCTGTGCTGGTTGGGACACTGTGGGCAAACGAGGGGCCATTGTGACACTGCGGGGCCTCGGGGAACTAAGAGGACCATGGTGACACTGCACGGCCCCACAGAGCCAGGGGTCCATTGTGACACTGTGGGGCCAAATGGAACCAGGGAGTCCAGTGTGACACTCTGGGTCCTCGTGGAACCGCAGAGGCCATTGTGACACTGCGAGGCCTTGTGTAACCAAGGGGACATTGTGACACTGCAGGGACTGATGGACCTAAGGGAACAATTGTGACACTGTGGTGCCCCATGGAATCACGGGGACATTGTGACACTGTGGTGCCCCAGAGAACCAAGGGGCCTTTGGGATACCAGGGGCCTCGTGGAACCAAAGGTGCACTGTGACACCGCAGGATCTTGTGCAGCCAGGCCTCCATTGTGACACGGTGCAACCAAGAAGAGCATTGTGGCACTCTGTGCCACACAGTGACCTCATGTGACCAAGGGGACACTGTGACACTGTAGGATCTCAAGGAATCTAGGAGACCGTTGTGACACTGAGTGGCCTTGTGGAAACAAGGAGTCCATTGTGACACTGTGGGGGCTTGTGGAACCACAGAGACCATTGTGACAGTGCGGGACCTGATGGAACCATGGGGCCATTGTGACACTGTGAAGCCCCATGGAACCAAAGGCCCGTTGTCACATTTTGGGGCTCCATGGAACCAAGGGGCCACAGTGAAACTGTGGAACCAAGGAGAGCATTGTGACACTGTGAAGCCCCAGGGAACCAAGGAGTCCATTGTTACTCTGTGGGGCCTTGTAGAACCATGGAGATCACTGTTACACTGTGGGGTCTCATGGAACCAAGGGGCCATTGTGACACTGAGGGACCCCATGGAACCAAGGACATCTTTGCAGTAGACACCAAACTGGGGTGGGGGGGGGTTGGAGTGTGGATCTGCTGGAGGGTAGGAGGGCTCTGCAGAGGGACCTGGACAGGTTGATGCGGGGACTGAATCCAACAATGAGAGGTTTAACAAATCCAAGTGCCAGGTCCTGCACTTTGGCCACAACAACCCCTGCAGCGCTACAGGCTGGGGACAGAGGGGCTGGACAGTGCCAGGCAGAAAGGGACCTGGGGGCACTGATGGCCAGCAGGCTGGACATGAGCCAGCAGTGTGCCCTGGCGGCCAAGAAGGCCAATGGCACCTGGCCTGGATCAGGATAGTGTGGCCAGCAGGAGCAGAGCTGCTGTGCCAGCCCTGATCTGCCCCCACCTCTGCACACAGACATGGCTGCTGCAGCTCCAGAGAAGGGGAAAAAAGAGGGGGATCTCTGGCGAAAACTTCCCAGGGAGATCCTTTAATTCCTTGAAAGCCACTGAGAGCATGGCTCCTCATTGACACAGTCTGTGGCCACTGTGAAGATGGAGAGAAACAAAAGGAGAAATGGCACAAACATGGCTTTTCTTTGTTGACAACATGAAAAAACTAAAACAAAGAAAAAAACTCCCACAACCAAATCAACAAGAACTATCAAAGATTACTTTTATTACAAGTGATTTGCAGAAATTGGCCAGCAGTTTAATGTTTCCGAAACCATGCAGTCATCAATCTCCACACTGCAGCCTTGAGCTCCTGGTTCCTGAGGCTGTAGATGAGGGGGTTCAGGGCTGGGGGCACCACCGAGTACAGAACTGACAGTGCCAGATCCAGGGATGGGGAGGAGATGGAGGGAGGCTTCAGGGAGGCAAATGTGACAGTGCTGAGAAACAGGGAGACCACAGCCAGGTGAGGGAGACGTGGAAAAGGCTTTGTGCCATCCCTGCTCAGAGGGGATCCTCAGCACGGCCATGAAGATTTGCACGTAGGAGAAAACAATGAACACAAAACAAAAAAAACCTAAACAGGCAGGAACAGTGAGAAGCCCAAGATGCCTGAGGTTGGAGTGAGAGCAGGAGAGCTTGAGGATCTGGGGTAATTCAGAGAAGAACTGGCCCAGGGCATTGCCCTGGCACAAGGGCAGGGAAAATGTACTGGCTGTGTGCAGCAGAGCAGTGAGAAAGGCACTGGCCCAGGCAGCTGCTGCCATGTGGGCACAAGCTCTGCTGCCCACGAGGGTCCCGTAGAGCAGGGCTTTGCACATGGACACGGAGCAGTGGTAGCACACGATGGTCAGGAGACAATACTCGGCTCCAATGAAGAACAGAAAGAACAAGAGCTGTGCAGCACATGCTGAGTAGGAGATGTGCCTGGTGGCCCAGAGGGAATTGTGCATGGCTTTGGGGACAGTGGTGCAGATGGAGCCCAGGTGGCTGAGGGCCAGGCTGAGCAGGAAGAAGAAGATGGGGGTGTACAGGTGGTGGCCGCAGGCTCCGGCGCTGCTGCTGAGGCCGTTGCCCAGGAGGGCAGCCAGGGAGATGCCCAGGAAGAGGCAGAAGTGCAGGAGCTGCAGCTGCCGCGTGCCTGCCAAGGGCAGCAGGAGGAAGTGGCTGATGGAGCTGCTGTTGGACATTTGCTGTCTCTGGCCATGGGCACCTGTGGATGGAGAAAGGACAGGGACAAGTCAGGAGAGGCTGCTCTGAGCCAAAGCTGGGCCATTCCCTGCAGACTGTCCCGCTGGGACTCACCCACCCTGGTTCCTGCTCTGGGAAAACCTTCAGCCAGGGCCCTGCCTGAGCTCCAGCTGTGCTGTCTGAGTGTGCCAGGAGCAGCCAGGCCTGTGCGTGGGGGCTCTCCAGGAGCCATCCCTGCCCCACTGTCCTGGGTTTGTGGCCGTGTGGCAGAGGGACAAGGCTGCATCTTCAGGATTTGTCAGTTGAATGGCTCCTAATGCAGAAAGGCATTTGAGCAGCTGCACTCCCAGGTCTAAAGGACATGGAGAGCAGGGAGGAGATGGAGGGAATATTTTCCCTACCCACACATCATTCCTGGTTCTCTGAGGTCAGAAATCCCCAGCATTTCTGCTGCACTCCGAGTTTGCCGCTGAGAGAGGGGAGAAGCAAAGGATTCCCTGTGGCTGAGGGAAGGTGAGGGGCTGCATGGGCTTGTTGCCAAGTGCCCTGGGTTTGCACCTTTGGCTGCAATCAGAGCACAATCACACTCCCAGGTCACCCTGGGATAACGCAGAGCCTGCCCAGAGCAGAGGGAGCCCTGAATGTCTCCCCCTCTCTGAAGGTGTCTGAGCAAGGTCTCAGCACCCCCTTCTGCCAAGGACACTCACGGCTCCCTTGGCAAACCCAACAGCATTTCCTCAGCTGAGGCATCTCTGCCCGTCCCCGTGGGACATTCAGGGGACTGCGAGAGGCTGTGGCACAGATTTGCAGGCAGGAGGGCAGCTCAGAGCTTGGGAGGACACAGCAAGGAGATCCCTGGGGGTGCCCATGATGGGATCTCAGGGAGGGAGGCTCAGCTCATTCCCCTTTGCCATGGACTGCTTTGCCCACAGCCCCACAGGTGCCAGGGGAGCTTGGACACCCCATTGCCATGGACAGCCCTGCCTGGCTGGAATCCCAAGGCCACTGCCTGACTCAGCTGCTGCAAATGCCAGAGCCTCCCTGAGAGCCCCAGATAACAGTGACAGTATCAGGGGAGTGCAGAAAGAAGAGAAGATGTTGTGGTGCTGTGCCTGCCTGAGAGGGCAGGGCAGGGACAGCCGGGCACTCAGGACACTGTTCCTGTGCCCAGCTGTGCACGGCACCCCCCACACACCAACAGTGCCCTCGTGCCCCCAGCACTGCTCTCTTCAGCTCCCTCTCCTTCCCTCAGCATCTCCCTCTCCTTCCCTCAGCATCTCCCTGGGCCTGGACATTTCCTCCTGACAGCTGCCTTGTCCATGCCAGCGCTCACAGAGCCCATCCCACCCTGTGTGCCCTCGGCCCGGCCCTACAGAAACCTGCCTGTGTGCAGGGCCCTGGCTGGGGCAGGCTCTGTGTGCAGGTGGGCAAGGGCAGCTCAGGAGAGCCCTGCTGGGCCTGCAGAGGTGCTGCTGCTGCTGTGCATGGGCTGAGGAGGGGCTGAAGGAGCTTTAGGAGGTTCCCAGCAGAGAGACTGATCACCCAAAGGTGCAGATCTGGAGTTGGAGCAAATGTTCCAACATGACTTTGGTGATGCTGGTGTGTCCCTTTCAACTCACAATGTTCTGTGAGGATCTGATTGCAACTCCTGTTCTGCTTCTCTCATTCCCCTCTTGCCTCTAATCAAAAGAGAAAAAAACCTCTTGCAACAGTGAGAGAAGAGTAAAGTAAAACACAAACCTTTATTGGAAGCTTCCAGGTGTCCTGATGGTGATGGGGAACACCCAGCCCCTGATTTCAACCATTGAAAAAGGTTGATTAATTAGGATATCTAACAGGAAAATCCAATAGCAGATTCAGTTGCCCCAGTCACCCACTCCTGGCTCAAACTATTGGACTTGGTCCAAGGGCTTCTTTACCCCACTTTATGTTATGACTGCTCAGATTCTGCTTGCAAAACAAAATGCTCTTCTTGTAGGTCCTCTTCCTGACAATGAGACTGTACAATATTTCAGGAAAGTGTTGAGATGGTCATTTCATTGTTCTAAAATTGAAGAGAAAGGGTTGGGAATGTACTAGAGTTAATAAAGGATTATGGATATAGAAATATATCATAGTAATTTACAGATCTAGGAATATATGAAAAATGTATAAAAAGAAAAACTCTTTTTGCCATCACCCAACTTTCCGACCTTGCTCCAAGTAGGAAATTGAAAACAGTCTGAGGAAAGCTGCTGATCTTGACAGCAATCCCTGGCTTCCCTTCTTTTGGGAAGTGTCCTGCAGAGCTGTGCCCAGGCTGGTGTGGAGCAGGGAGCAGCCCTGCCCCACACAGCCCCTCTCAGCAGCAGCAGCAGCAGCAGCAGCAGCAGCAGCTGCCCTGCTCAGGGTGGCTCCTTCCCCCCAGAGCTTCTCCGCCAGCGCTGGCAGCAGCTCCCCGGGCCGGCTGAGAGCTGCCCCTGGCAGGCAGCAGAGTCCCTGGCCCAGCACAGCGCCCTGGGCTGCAGGAGCCTGCTCTGCAGGACAGCCCTGGGCAGCCCTGGCTGCAGCCCCGGCTGCTCAGCCCTGCAGCAGAGCCTGGCACAGGGAGCTGCCTTGGGCTGTGCCTGGCATGCTGCAGCAGGAAACCCAGCTCTGCCCTAGGGCCACATCCCCCAAACTGCAGCAGCTCTGAGACTCCTCCTGGAAGCTCCTGAAAGCTGTGGCATGTGGCAGCTTCAGGAGATGCCTGCAGCAACTGCAGCTTCTCTTCCCACAGCCAGACAATGACTGTTTCCAGCACTGGGATGATTTCTGCTCTGCTGAGCCCTCAGTGAGCTCTGCTCTGTGCTCCCAGCCCAGGCTGAGTTTAAGCCCTCGGTGCCTCTGTGCTGTGCCCGGACTGGCTGCAGGCAGTGCCCCAGCCCTGCTGGGCTGTGCACAGGAGCTGCTCCTGGCCAGAGCTGTCTCTCTGCAGCGCTGCCCTTGCCAGGAGCTGCCTCTGTGCCAGGAGCCCGGCCCAGCTCAGCAGCCCAGACACAGCACAAGCACTGCAATGACCCTCTGGGGCTCTCTGCTGAGCCCTGAACATCAGTCCCTGAGAGGGAGCTGCAGAAACCTGTCCAGAACTCCAAGTCACAACCAAACTCCAAAGTTCCTGATAACGTTAATGGATCTCAGAGAGGGACTGGACTGAGAAAGTGTCCCCAGGCCCCAGGGAGAGCAGGAAATTGGAGGCAGTGATGACAGGTGGGGACAACGAGAAGCCAAGGCTTGGTGCCCTGGGGCACAGCAGCATCTGTGCCAGCAAGGGCTGTGAGGAGACACCTTGTCCTGAGGCCCTGGGGCCTCCTGGCACAGCCCCAGCAAGGCTGGCCACTGTCACCCCCCTGTCCTGCCCTCAGCATCCCCCCCACACCCCAGTGGCCTCAAGGATCTGCTGCAAGGAGTCCCTTGGGAGCCTTGGTCAGGAATGGCCCTGGGGGGGCTCCCAGGGACTGCAGGTTTTTCACAGGACTTTGGCTTTTGCTTTTGCCTGGGAGTCTCTGACAGGTTTGTGCAATCATGGCTCCAACTGCCCAATTACTCAGGATGCCAGGATGAAATGACACAATTCCATCTGGGACACCCTTAGCTGTGAGGCTAAGAAGGAGAATTGGACTGTTTTCCAGAACCACACCTTAGGGATGAGGACAATGAACTATTTAAACTGGATTTAATCTTTGTTAAAGAGGAGAAGGCATTCATGGTGGATGTGACAGCCAGGTGGCCTGGGAGGAGCACAGGGCTCCCCAGGAAAGCATCTCCCCAGCAGAGCCCCCAAAGGTGCCCACGCTGCAGCCCCTGCAGACGGGTGAGTGAGGGGCCCTGTTGGTTTTGTACCTACAGGGCTCAGCACAAATGCCAGAGATCAGTGTGGCCTTGTGCTAACTCCCTACGTCTGTCACTAAGAAGTCGCGTTCCACCTAAGATGTCCTTGGTTCCTTGCAACAGTGATTCATATGTACGAGCTGCTGTCTTAGATTTGAGAAGGAGGGCTGGCTGTCAGAAGAAAGAATGGTAAGAGAAGTCCATCAATACTTGATATTTGAGATACTCTCAAGGAGAAAAGCATCATCAGACGAAGATCTGGAACCATATCCAAACAAGCCCATGGAAATAATTAGCACAGATGCATGGATTCAAAAGAGTGATGACTAAGTATTAGTTTCAGGAATATAAACCTTGGTCTCAGCATGCATGCTTTGAGGAGAAGTCCCCATGCATCCAGCACTGCTGATAAAGGAATGTCAGCTCTCTAACCTCTCCAACTATTTGGACAGTTTATTTCCCGGGTTTCGGTGACAGTGGATGCTGCACCATTCCTGTCCATCTGCCAGCACGTTCCTCAGCCCGGGGCACTGGGGCTTTCCCCTCCACGCCGTGCTCCAGCACAGCAGCTCCTCTGCTGGGCACCCTCCAGCCACGAGCTGCATGGGAAGGCTGTGCCAGGGGAACGAGCGCAGGGCTGGGCAGAGGGCAGATCTTCCCCTGCTCTCCCCTGTCACCAGAGCCTCTGCAGCCCTCCCTTCTCTCCCCTTTGTTAGATGCCAGCTGCTCACCTGTGTATGCAGAGGAACAGGAAGCCATGGAATTGAAAAACTCCAAAGGAACTGAAACACCTGCATGGGCCAGCACAGATTTGGGCTTGTGACCTCAGCTCAGATGTGGTGACCCCCTGGATTTGGGCATATCAGTCACGGGAGGGAAAGGAGCTAATGAGGATTCGCTCAGGAACAGGAAGCCAAGGGGGAAGAGCCCAGAGCTGAACCCCCACCCCACCTATACTTAACCTGGAAAAGGAACATACAGTACTTAGATGTGTTCAAAAAATAGCCAAATGCCTTGTCATCTAATTAGTGATGCTCACAAATGGATGAAAGAGATTCCCTCTGTCCCTACCGACTATCCAGCAAACTATGGGAGCATAGTTACTAATGGGGCCTTGCCATGGAAGTTGCACTGCTCCCACCAGACACCCTCGCACTCACTGAGTCGACTTCTGCCCCAGTGTGAGAGAGGTGGGAACAGATACCCCTTGATGGGCTTTGATGAGGCTGACACTTGGTCTGAAAGCCTCACAGAGGCTGACTTAAAAACAGTCAAAATCTACCCGTGAGAAAACTCCGTGACAACCTGCAGCCACAATGAAAGCCACCTTGACAGCCAAGAAGAGAATCAAAGTAGATGCTCTTCACACAAGGAGATGTTTCTGCTGTGGAACATCAAGAGTGTACCAGAAGGAACTTGATTACAATATGGAACTAATTGCTTCTATAGCTAATTGGATTGCTCTTTCAATGGTCCTTGTGTTGCAGACAGCCCTGTCATTGTTTGCTAAGCAGCCAATCAGAACAAACCACAGTGGCTGAGAAAAAGCTATAAAACTACTAACAGGGAATAATAAAAAACTTTTCTGTCCTTGGATTATGAGTGTGTCGTGTGTCCGTCTCTACTGCGACACCCCTTCCCATCATTTGGACTCGCCACCCAGCAACAGCTTCACTAAAAGGTGAAATCAATTTTTTGGTAGCACCTTTAAGGACCTCACTACCCACAGCCTGCTCCATGGGCATTAGATCAGCACAGCTCAACAGTAGCTGAGCGTCTGCTGCTGACTTAGACCACCCTCAACTGGACTGACTAAACCCACAAATGTGCACAATGGTGCAGTCCATACGATTATTCCATGTATGAACGGCCACATCAACTGATCCTTCAGATTTGAAGGAAGTCCTGGCCATACATTTTACACCTGCACCCTCTACACTGCTGCAAGAGAAGGCTGATTTAGTGAGGTTGGAGTTTTGTAACTCTTGGTTACAGACTGATGAGAGTTTCCATCTTTACACCCAGTGGGAAGGTTTGGCCAGATAGCCCGAGCTGGATGAGGATCTAACAACTAGACCTGCCTCAAGGAGGAATAGCATTTACAGACAGAAGTGAGCAAAGCAGCCAGGACAGGCCACCTATGTTCAACCCTTCATCAGGACCAAATTATACCCGATCTGACCAAGGTGCATGGGCCACCTACACTTAACCCGGAAAGGGACATATATGAAAATACATGTCTGTTAAATAGCCAAATGCCTCATCATCTCATTAATCATGCACATGAATGGATGGATGAGATTCCCACTGTCCCTACTATCCAGTGAAACCAGAGCTAAGGGAACAGGCTTGGTGGACTCAGTGGGGAAAGAAGACCCTGTTGAGCCTGGTGTACAGTCAGCAGCCACTGTGGGATGATCCCCTGTTGGAATCCAGGCCATCGCTGAAATACCACTACTGCCATTGTTTTGGTGAGCAGACCTGGCCTGACCGGGAGAGGAGGGAAGGCCTCCCATGGCAGCAGCAGGCAGACCATGGCTGAGACCCCAGGGAGTAGACCTGGCCTTCCCCGATCAGATTTGGCATGCTGGGGACAGGGGGTACACCTGGTCCCCTGTCCCACTGGGGTGACGTGACCTCCCATCCCAATGGAGGGCACACCTGCTGCCCGTGACCGGACTTGGCCAGTGGGGGACACGAGTGTTTCCCAGGCCTGGGTTCTGGTGCTGTCCCTGCCCACCCAGTGCCTGAGCAGCTCCAAGCCAGCCCTGCCACACGTTCCTCCCCCAGCCTTACCTCCCTGAACCACCACCCCCCACTCCAGTCCATGCTGACATCAGACTTGTCTCCAGCCTGCTCAAAAGTCCAGATCACACACAGGCACAGGCCATCCACTGGGACATTCCAGACCTCTTGCATCTTCCAACGACTTGGCAGGTCACACACAGTCACCAGTGTCCATGAGGACAACACAGGGCTCTCTACATCTTAAGGAGCCCATTTGGCACAGACACTCACTCAGCTTCTAGGGTGACATCCCAGTGCTCTGCATGATCCTAAACAACACTGAGGTCATGGGCAGTCCCAGGGGCTCCACGGGGACATCCCAGGAGTCTCCCATTTGCCAAACCACACTGACCTCACAGGCTGTCACAGGCTCTCAATGCCAACATCACAAGTGTCTCTAGGCTGCTAAGCAGCTGCCATGTCACAGGCACTCACACGGCTTCCACGCTGACATCCTCGAAGTCTCCATGATGGGAAAAAGTTGTCTTGTCCCA